>KK500040.1:0-61493 GCA_000688715.1 Glossina pallidipes
TTGAAAAACTTGAAAAATTCGTTTTTTTCGATTTTTGACGAAATTTTTGAAAAAATTGGAAAAATTCGTTTTTTTCGATTTTTGACGAAATTTTTGAAAAAATTGGAAAAATTCGTTTTTTTCGATTTTTGACGAAATTTTTGAAAAAATTGGAAAAATCCGAAAAATTCGTTTTCGAATCTTGCAGATTGATCGAAAACTGCCGGAACGGTCGACTAGTTATCCTCTCTGAAAAAAAATCAAGAATTATTTTTAGAAAGTGTGAACCTTTAAACGGCGTCACCCAGATTTTCGCCAAGACAGTCTACTGCTTCAGTGGTCGGTGGTTACAGTGGCAAAGTAACATGAGCGGGACTTTGAATTGCTGTCGCACACACCGAATTATTTAGATGTGCTTACCGGCAATTATTATAGGTTTCAAAATCTCAAAAAAATTCCCGAAGGGACTTCGATCAAATGAAAAAGTCATTACGGAAACAAAATCGTCTCTTGTGGTTCTTTACAAAACTTTCTACAAAGACTGGCATTGACGAAACGTCGAACTGACTCACTCTTGGCAGAGATTACGTTGATCAGTAAAGTCAAAGTTTGTAAAAAGAAAACAAATTGGATCCTAAGACTTATTGATCAATATAGTATAGTATAGTATAAGAAACTATGTCTATTTTTTAGAAGTGGCAATATAAGCCAATGCTATTTTTATGATTGGGTCGGTAAATCTAAGTAAGTAAAGATGTTGTCTTGGATTGATTAAGTTGTGCTACTCAGCTAAGTAGTGAAAATAGAGAATATATGAGCTCGCAAAGTCGGCTAAGGGCACGCATTCCGTATTTGATCACGGTGAACGGTATGAAAAATGGTCTTCATCCGCTAATAGATCAAATCGCACTATTTGATATATGTATGCAAATTTTTGCGGGTTTTTATTTCCATTTTTTAAAATTTTTTAGGTTCGCATGGTTCGGAGAACGTTTGAATTTTATATTTACTAAAGCAGACGTTACGTATCCAAAATTGTTCTTAAACTTAACTTGCTTAGAAGATTTTCCTTAACAACAACACCATTAGCACAATATCCAACAACTCTGTTTTATTATGCTTTACTTCAAAATAGAATAAAAACTGAATAACATAAAAAAAAAAAAATTAATATTTTGGAGAGAAGTGAACAGCAATACAAACTTAAATTGAGGCACACATGTGAACCCAAAAGCACTGTAATGTTTAATGGCTGCAGTTGTTGTGTGTGTCGTGTAAATATGAGTTTCGCTGAATAAATCGTATTCGAAGAGTATGGGTGATGATGCCGCTGCTACTACTAGTGGTGCTGGTTCCGATGATAGCATAGTTTAAAGCTTTTAAGTGTAATTGCCGTGCCCAAGTGTATGTAACGAGCATTATTTCTACCGTTTTTTGCCCAGCTTTTTTTCCCTCCATTCTAGACGCTTTTAACATTATTACACTTACATATATAGTTAAATAATAACAACAGCAACATCTGCAGTCGCAATAAAAAAAACTAGAAAGAATGTATTATTAATTATATTCGCATGAGAGCGAATCTTTGATACCTACTGCTTCAAGCCAATACATAAAAATTGCGAAATCGTATTTTTTTTAAATATGTGCGTTTCAATTAATCGATCAGGACCATTTCGAGAGTGGCCTCTTAACTGCCCGTAAGACATATTTTTACCAACAATGTCGATAATGACCTTCTATTGGGTTTTGTGTTCTGTGTGTTGTGGACGTGTTTTTACACCTATCATACTTCGCTAACGTACCTGCTACGTTTCCAATTAATGTGGGAGATTAACTCTACAACATAATTTCTTGCCGATTTTTGTCAAGATTGTGAGTGGGTTTTTTTGAACTTGATGTGTTGACACCAGTCATTAACATGGTAAGTGTAATAAAAGCCAAGTTTCATCTTTCTTTCTTAACTTTTGCTAGTAGCAAACGACAAAGTTACGGAAAGACCGACTGACAGATGAGATAGACTATGTCAAATAAGAATATATCAAATTTGATTATCAGATTTTTTAATGCATATTGCTATGTGTTGCAAAAAGTATGACTAATTTAGTCAACTTCTAGCCTCTCTCTCTCTCTCTCTCTCTCGCTCTCGAGTGGCGAGAATAAAAAGCAGCGTTTGAGAAGAAATTTTAAAATTTGTAATCCCTTGACTTAACATCGTTTAGTATTTACAGATAATACGTTTGTTACGAAAGCTCGACATATTATCGCTGTTATTGTTACATTATTATAATGATAAGGATATCTCTATAAGAAGCAGTTCGTCTGGACATACGTTAATAGCCCAAGTAAAATTTGCCCCACCCTGCTTTTGAGAGCAAAGAGTAATGAGAAATATATAGCCGTGAGAGAAGATGACCTTGAACAAGAAAAATTATAAATCTAATCGATAAACCTTGCCTTCTAAGTGCATTTGATTTCTTTGTTTTAAATGGTATTTTCATAAGAAATGGGCGTGTTGGCAAGTGCAAGTACATTTCTCTTTCTTTACCTCATTGCAAAAAAAAAGTCAAGAACGACGTCGATTTTCATCACGTTACCATCGACCAACATATATAGCAAATGCTCTGTGAACAAAAACCAGCTTTTAGTAATTCAGAATGGATTTTCTTATTCCCGTCCGTTATAAACCGTAACTCGTGGTTAGTATAATAATTACATATTTAAGTTGCAACAATTATTAATTTCCACTTTTATGACATATGTATCTCTTAATTCTATCAAATTTAATTTCAAGTATAGAAAGAAGAAGAAGAAAAAGAAGAAGAAGAAGGAAAAAGACTAGTACAATATAATCCTGATATGAACTGTAGTTACACCGTAATGTTGAAACATGTCTTACTCCATACAGACCGACAAGTCGTATTGTTACTGCTAACAACGTCATAATCGACTACAAACATCAACATCAAAAGACAGCCTTCAGTTACTCATTTATGGTCAGATATAAAATTCAAATTTACCTTCGTGTTTTAACAATGCAAATGTCCTACCGAATCAAACATAAAACGTAGCAAAGAAAGGATGGATGCCTAGTCACTACGATGAAGCCATGTGCTGCTTTTACAATAGCTGTAGGCTTTTGAAACATAGACAGACATAGAGCAGGTAAAGTAGAATTTAAGTATTGTATATTCATAGTAAGCATGTGTGGAGGCAATGATTGTGTGCACGTCTATGTGTTAACAGCATTCACACATGCTAAAGTTGGCATAAATAATGTTGTTGCTGTTGATGTTGATGTTGATGTTGATGAAGACATTTTATGGAAAAATCTATAAAAAAAAAAAAATAAATTTGACTAAGGCAGAGATAGGCTTAGACGAGCTAAAATAGCAAATGTAATAAAATAATATATAAAAGTTTGCGGGAGCCAATGATGATATAACATAATGGAAGGGCCAAAGGGGTAAAATTATAATGTTTACTGTTCATAGATGTGCTAACGAACGAATATTTAAAGCTTCCATCCACATGACGCTTATGCAGATGATAATGCATACGCGGTCGTATTGAAACACAAAAATAGAAGCATTAGAGCATTTTGCAACCATCACTACCGTGAATAATATACATCTACAGGCGCACATCTACTACAACTGCAACAACTTTCGCAGTGTTATTAAAATGACGTACCGCTTACTGTGCTTGATGGGAAATAAATTCTATAAAAGCAAATAGAGAAAATCCGTGCAAACATTTGATTGGCTGAAAATTTGATGGAAGGAAATTTGGGCCTTCGTACAGTTTCCCAATATAAGAGAGTACGGAAGAAGCGATTCGCATCTTTGCGATTGTGTACATATCATAAATATATTTTTTACTAACGAACAACTACGAGTAATAAATGAAAATAATGGATGGTAAGTCCAACATAAGAGTTGACAAATAACGAGGAGAGACGGTCTCCATGTCATGATATTTATTCTCATATTTATTTTCGAACTTCATTTGTCAGGGTTTGCTATTTTCTCGTCGGACCTTGCGACGCTTAATCGAGTTCGTAAATTATTTGACTAAGGGAATGCCCTCTCTAGGTGTAACACGGTTACGGTCAGAAGGAAATGAGCAAAGAAAAAAATATAGAGAGCGGCTGCAGCCTAGTGGATGTCTGCCCTCCAATCGATAAGCGTTATATCCTCAGCGACCAGGCACTACACCTACGACGACACTATACTCAACCGGGCAATTTTTAGGAGCCTTATGTCAAGCCTTAAGACAACAACTCGAAGATGTCAGCCGTCATTGAAATGATATGTGATCGGAAACAGCATGTTAGTAAATTCTTTGATATCTTTCGTGAGACTATGGCTGAACTATCCCATAAACCCCTGTCTGAGGGAAACTTAGTTGAAAGTTTGTATAGAAATTTGCTACCAGAAATTCATTATAAGATAGATAATGCATATGCAGATCAGTAGAGAAACGTTTTTGCAAGACCGTGAACGTAAGTGAGCTGCTGCGTGGCCGAAGGCAAATCACCATTCATTTAGAAATGTTTCTGAAAATGTAGGAAAGTCTTGTGTAACGACTTCAGAGGTTTGGTAATCGTGCTGGTGGAGCCAACTAAAAGCAGGGTACAGCGAGCTTGTAAAGAAGAATGGGGTGAGTATTTTAAAATCTTTTGCAAAAAATTGATAACAAAAATAAATTTGCTAAAGAAGCCATGACATCATAATGCTAGCACACGAAAGATCTTCAAGCACCAGAAAGATATTTTTTGCGTGTCTCTAGCACATTAAATATATGAACGTATAGGTAACCGTGAATTGTTTGGATGCAGGATTATGTCTTAGAAAGAGATTTGCTTGTCCCCGAGCATGAATGCTTTCTTCATAAGGGAAAAAATCTAGTTCTTCCCGAGCAATTTCGCTTAAACTGCATTAAGTTGCCCTTAACTATGCAATTAAATGGAACTGTGTGTGAATGTCATCTTCTATGGCAAGCGGGTCTGAGACACACTGCCCTACTATGCCTGCTAGACAATTCGCTCATGTTTCTATCGTTACTATTCAGCAACAATAATTTTCGCTGCTTGCTGCAAGCTGCAAGCGGTTTTGGATATTTTCAGACCTGAAAGCACAAAAAAAAAGAAGAAAATTCTTAATGAATTTGAAGCTGAAAATTACAAGTCTAGAAACTATCGCACTTAAAGAAAGACACTCTATATAATTTTCGAAAATTTGTTAAAAGCATTTTCCATTTTTCACATCGTTTCAAAGATATCTCCATACGTACCAAGTTTTCTAATTACTGCGGACTAAAGTTTCTAAACACACATCTGTGAAGAAATATTTCAATCAAACAAATCTCTCAAAACAGATCATCGTGAAGCATGTGAGATGAAAGTCGGGTGTATTTATGTATGCCTTTCTGGTTTTGTATAAATTATTGTGAACTCATAGGAAGACATGGTTTGGAATATGTCTTACACATATGTGATCTATTGGCCGAATTAGCAGATTTTCGCTTTTTTTTGGAAGCAACTTTTTATCAGTGAATGCTTAATTGCTTAATTGTTAGACTTTATTTTAGCATAGTAAAACGTTTGCTTCTCACACGACGACAATTTTAAATAACTCGTTTTGATAGATAAAAGGTCTTGCTTGTACTTTCTGGTTGTTTTTTTTTTTTAGTGAGTGTTTATTTATGCAAACACATACACACACATGCACACACACAGAGAAACAGATAAATTTCGTTTCTAGTTTGAAACAAAAGTTTGTGTGTTTACTCTATATACAAGAGCCACAATTTTCGGTCAACATTCTTTTTGTATTTCTAACTCTCGAACTAACTGTAACAGACACGTACGCTTCGTTGTATTGCTAGCAAATGCTTATGTAACTTTTCCAGTCATTTAAAGCAACATCTGTAAACGTACAAATAATCTAAGTATTGTAGCAAAGAAAACACAAAAAAAAAAGAAAAAACAAAAAGAAGGGAAGAGAAGAGAAGAAAAACTCGCCAATTAAACATACGTAAACTGTACGACCCTTTTAACGCACCCTTCTAGTTGGCCGGAAAAGAAATTCAGTTGAATTGAAAATCACAAATTTCCGAGACGACAAAGGAAAAAATAATTTTCTACTACTATTGGAAAATACTCCGAGTTGATTTTCTAAATGAATAATCTATTTGGACAGTGATAATGATGTCGATAAGCGAATGCTGCTTACGCAAACCACGTCAGATAAGCATTACACGAAATTGCTTCAAAATTCAGGATAAATGCCTTTTTCCATGACCCACAAACAAAAAGAGAAACAACACCTTTTTTTCTATATCTTAATTGATCTTATTCCAAGTCTTTAAAATTAAGGCTCACTAGGCTTCGACATCCTATAACATCAAACAATGGTGAATGACTAAAACTAACAAACTAATTTCAATTTAAGTCGACTCTTTTGTGTAGACAAATTTACAGGACCGCTTACTGAGCAAGTCGAGGTTATCGTGACATTTTGTTGAATCGAAGAAAGAAACGCCTATGTTGAGTAAAATGTAATTAACAAATAAATAAAAAAATGAATAAATAATTAAATCCTTAACATACAAATAAGGAATTCGTGTAAAAGATTCTAAGGGAAGGAAGTCTGATCAAAATTGACCATAATAAACAAAGTTCAATATAAGTTTACTCAATTTTGACCCTGACGTTCTTGGAAACCCAGAAAACTTCTTGGTTGGCCTTAAATTGAAAACTACATCGCGAGGAAAAGTGAATTTAACACTTGTACACTTTCTAAGCTTTGCGTAATATTCTAATTGTCTCTAAGTGACATAATCGAATCATAAATTCTGTCCAACCAGACAGGACGCGAAAACTTTCTAAATTGACACATATTTGACTTAAGTATTTAGCCTGAGCGTTAAACTTTAGCAAAAATTGACTAAATTGCAAATACAAATATTAAGGTGATCTGTGTTTCCCGGGGCCCGTTAATCACAACTGTAAGTACCATACATTCTTACTGATTGCGCACATAACTAAATAGAAGAAATCGAATCAGGTTCAAATGTAAGGTTGAGCCTACTTCTGATCCATGCATTCACCAGAAATAATGGGTTTCGGGGCGCCGCCTCTACAGCGAGAGCTGACAAAATAACAACGGCTCCAAAAGGTTGAAGTTGTGCGCGATATCTGCGATCACCAAACGCTTTTAATTCACAGGCAGGGCAGAGAGAGAGAGAGAGAGAAAGGGCGAGAAAATGCATAGACTTAATATCTTTTAGTCTCCTCAGTATTCTTTGCGGGAGCGACAGAATAGTTAGTTAGTTATATAATATTTCATAAAAAGTTTCATTGCCGACTTCTTACGAAAACAAGTAACTTGTGACTTAAAATAAAACCGAAAAACAATTTTTTTGAACAATAGATACGCAATACAATAAATACGAAAAAAATGATTATTTACAGTTATCGTAGTTGCATTAATATGCTTCACATTTTACGTGCACTCTCTTGCAATTTTTTTGGTTTAAAAATTAATGGCAGTCTTTTTCACAACCAAAAAATAAAAAAAAATATATATATATTTTTTTTTTGTATTCCTATAGTTTTTAACAAAATTGTTGACAATAAATTTTGCTATGTGCCTCTATTCCGATGTTATCTTCACGTTCATTCAAAAAATGTATTGAAATCAATCAGCAATAGTTTAAAAAAAAAGAAGAAGCATTTATATATAATTCGAAACAGAGAGAACCTAGAGAAAGGCTAGCGTTACAACTTTTAATAAAAACAACTGAAAACATTTAAAACGAGGCGACGCCGACTATCCGCTTTGACTAGCAGTCAAGCTATAGTTTTGCGTCCAACTTTGTTGCAAAATGTCAAATATTATACATTGTTGCCATATAAAGGCCTACGTTTCATAACGACGCTTATTTGGGAAGAAACACGAGATATAGATCGCCATAGTCCCAAACTTACGAATATTATTGAACATGTATATACATATGTATACATATGTATGTAGAATGATGTGGATTACGTCATATAAATGACTTTTTATCGCTTTTACTTTTTGCAAGCACCTCAATATAAAAAGGACGTTAAAAAGGTTGCCCCCTATCCCAGTTAAGTGAATTACGATTTATAAACTGAATCCAACAATGCGTAGACAAGAAAGCGGAGCGACATGTTTAAGTCGATTTAAGAATTAATTCAAGGAATCCAATGGTATATAATATCTGAAGCGTATCTGTGTGTTGCATGCATATGCATAAACTTAATATGCCTCTACCGTAGATGGCGTAGGATATAACAAGAAGAGTACGAAATAATAAATGACTGGCTGTTTGAAGGGATAAATGACAAAACATTAACATTTCTCTGTTTTCTCTTTTTTTTTTTCTTTCATTTTTTCTACGGTGTTCACAAATCCTATGAGAGCTGCAACACATTATGTGGGACAAGGACGAGATGAGTAATCGACAAAGCGTTTACAAATACTCGAACACCCGCTTACTTTCTGTGAAAAATGATTACTGTAAGGGAAACTAAAACAAAAAAAAAAAAACAGAGAAAAAAAGAAAAAGGAACTAATGTTGGAGAAATTCCAGCCTTTCAAATAAATATTTCAGTTAAATAGTATTTGAAAAAGATAAATAAATAAAATAAAGGCGCAAAAAATTATCTGGCATAACCGAAATTAATCTTTAAAATATTATTTATGAATTTCTTTATCTCATCACAGCCGTGTTAGTTAGGTCTAAATACATAAGTGATTCTCTATTTGCAGAGAAAAACGAAAAAATCGAAATATTATTCTGTTTAAACTTAATCTCAGTGAGCTAGCTGGCTAGTTGTTGTGCGATCCGACATAGCCGATTGCACATCGTGGCACCGTATTATCGCATCATTACACACCCATCACCGACGGACGAGGTTTCCAGAAAGAAGCATCAGAGACTCCACAAAGTATGTATATTCTTCACTAGCATAAAATTTTAAATCAGTTTAAGCGTGTCCGTCTGTCCGTCTATGTAATGGCTGTTGCAAACACTCTTCTGGCCGTAAAACTGAAGCTATCGACTTCAAGTTTGGCGGAAACATTGAAAGTTCTTGCACGCAGGTTGGTATTTAAAATGGGCCAAATCGGCCACAGCACCATGTAAACTGAGAACACCTCGGGTTTTTAAAAGAAACAGAAAATTGGTTTTTAGCTCATTATTCATAAACTAAAGCACACAAATCTACAAAACCTTGAACGTGGGCGATGCTGTAACACCTGTAGAAAAATGGAAACAAGTGACCACGCCTACCCACGATTATAGCATATAAAATTGTATGTTTTTTTCAATACCTTTATAAGGCGCAAAAACAAACTTCAAAAACTCCACAAAATATATGACTTCTTGGCCAGTTTCAAATTTGGAATGCAACTAAACATGTCCGTCTATTTGAATATCCATCTGTCAGTCTACACAAATGTGTAATATATACGGTAAACATTCTTCCGTTAGCGAAACTGAAGATGTCGCCTACAAATTTACAAAAGAATTTGAAAGTGACTTACACTTTTCCAGGGACTTGCAAAACCCACACACCTATGCGACAAAAACTTTTGTTTTGAAAATAAAAAAATCAGCTGCGCCCATTTTTCTTTTTTTTTTTTGTCTCTTTTAGGATAACAGTGATGGGTGGGTATAAAGGATCCGGACACGATTGAATATAATTTTCTCGCTTGTTTTTTTTTTTCTTTTTTTTTGTTTGGTAATTTTAAGCAGCGGCTCTTGGCCAGTGCCAGCCGGTTGTTCTTCTTGGCTTGATTCGTACGTCAATATTCGCTTTCCTACTGCTGTAAATCGAGTTACAAAAAGTTCTCCTTTTCAATTCTCAACACATTTCATTTAATCAAAAATGGCGCACGATTGTTTTTGTAGGATTCAGAAAATGGTAGAAAAAGAATATTTTTCATTTCCTTTGCGAGCATTTATCGCAATTATTACAATCTGTGATCTACATTTAACTTATTTTTAGTTCCAGCGCAAGGCATACCTTATTTATTTTTAACTTCTTTTAAAGTTAAACTTCAAAAAAGAAAGTTACTGTGCACACCTGCTCGATATGCGTATCCATTGAACTGAATCGTAATTCTAATCATCATACGAATGAGCAAATCGAGTTACAGGTAAAAGAAAAGAATATTTATAAAGAGAAACTTAATTTGATTTCCGCTCGACAGCAAGAGACTAAAACTAAGCAAAAGTGACGGAGGATGCCTGCGACGTGACAAAGCACGTTAAAAATAACTTTTTGGAATGTAAAAAAAAGAAAAACAAAGCGCAGTTTAACTAAATAAATGCCATTGAACGATAACGTCGCCATTCACAACAACACAGTTACTGATACGCGAAACATCAAATAGAATCGAGACTGTGTTGCGCAAGATTCCCGATTTGTGAGCCACGGCTACTTATAACCATGACCAGTAAAAGTCACTCAAGAAAATATGGACAATGAAGTCCGTGAAGTGGAACAACTTACAAATGAAATCAGAAATTAAAAAACCTCAAAAAATAACCACATTACGAATAGACCTATCGCTGTTTACATAATGACAACGAAAAAAAAAAAATTGAAAAGAAAAAACGTAACTGGTGCGTAACGACTTAAGCCCTTTATTAAAGTTTGAAACTTTTCAGCAAACATTAGACTTCAGATACAGTCTCAAGTGTATGTACGATGGTTGTAGGATTCGGAAAATTCCAATTTGAATTCCAATTTATTTGAGTACAACACTCTCCTTGGTCCCTTTCAGGGCAATAAAAAATATTTCGGCAACGTTTCATATAATAATGTGTACATTGTGGGTAAAGCGTCGATTTATGGCTATCACGCGTGACTTTTCTTTTTGCGAGTGTAGCGTAGTTTTTTGCCGCGGCTTGCGATTGCAATTAAAAAGTAAAATCTTAACTTGTCAAGTCTATTTAATTAGGCAACAGTGGATAGATGGCATTTATTGTCCTGAAAGAGAATAAAAAAAAAAAAATTAAAGGATATTACAAACAAACAAAGTGATAAAAGATCCGATAAAATAATAACAACAAAATAGCGAAGAAAAAAAAAACATGTTGCGAAATTGATAATCAGGCGGAAAAGATTATCTCGTTTGCAATCGAAATAGAAGTGTACACAGTTTGAGTTGAATTTTTAATCACACATACACTCTTACAACTAAGCAGGATTCCATCAACCGAAAATTACATTTACATGTATTCCGCTGCATTTCATATCGATTTTTGCTCATTGCAAGTGCAAACTTACTGAGTGATGGCAATTGAAAGAAATAAGAATTTATCTCACCCTGATACACTTTTCGGAGCTTAGGCAGAAAAGTTCGAAACTTCAAGGAAAGATTACTTTCGGGTAATGAATTTCAATCCATAATTTTTGAAAGGTTCAAAGCGAATTTACGGCCACCATCCGCCGCGTTAAAGTTTCAATGGGCATCTGTACAGTTTTTTTTCTTTTTTTTTTTTTTTCAATCTAACATTAGATTGTATCAAGAATATTTTCCCAAAATTTCATGTCAAACGGGGTAAAGAAAACTCTGAGACAGAGGGAGCTTTTGAAAATTTCAGTAATTAAACTCGTTTTATTTCTACGTCAAAATTTAAACGCGGTCTACGCCAAAGGGTATTTTTGAAATCGGGGGATGCGGTTTCTCTAAAAACGAATGCACTAAACTTATCGACTCTTTTGTACATTTCTTCTAGACAGGATCTAGATAAGTCCTTTGTCCACGTGGAACATTACTGAAACGCTAAACATTATTTTATTTTGAATGGCTCGTTCAAGGACGAGATATCCTAGCGTACTGACACGGAATATTTGCTTTACAATAAACTATCACTAGTTATCTTATCTTATTCCGAATTTTTAAATGAAAGTTTTTGTAGAGTTTTTGCCATTTTCAATAATGTCCGTCCTTGGGCTAAAACAGGTCGATGGCCGCGAATTTTATCAAAATATGTCAGAAATTGCCACCTGTATAAAATAGACATACAGACAGACAGATAGATAGACAAGCTCTTAGATCGTAGTATAATGGACGGTGCGTCTATTTCGAGTTCTCCTAGGTATTATATATATTCACAAAAAGTTAACATATATACTCTTGTGTCATAATTGGTGTAGGATCTATTGGCGGTCTTTCGTTATAGTGGCGAACTGGCTAAGATGATATGACGGTTTGTGTATTTTCGTTGAACTCGTCGAAAAAATTTCAAAAATACTTAATATTATACCGTGTAGCGAGACCGAAAACTAACTAATCAAAGATTATGTATAATGACAAAAAATAACAATAATTATATTTTGACCCATGTAAGCAATTGTGGCACATCGACACACATGCACATGCAAGCATTAGGTAAGAGTGCTGTAGATGAATTCAAACTTGACACGTGTAAGTTAATCCGTTTAAAGTTAATGTCTACTTAAAAAATTGGAATGGGACCGTAAATTGAAATGAGAGATTAGTTAAAGCATGGAACAACACAATGGGGTGTTTTTGTAATGGATATATTATTGAAAAATTAAAAAAAACTATTTCTTGAGATTATCTTAAAGACATTTACTTTTTAAATTGATTCAATTTATTGTAAGCACCGCTTCGACTTGATATGGTGTTGTTGCTGTCATTATAAAAACTTTTTCTTTATTCTTTTATTATTTCGCGAACCGATCAAAAAAGTCTCCTTTGAACGTATTGTGTGTTTCCTTGTTCTTCCCATCAAAACAAACAATAAATAATAGATTTGTCGTTCTCATGTCAGTCCTCTATACTTTTATATTATTTTTTCTTCAAAAAGTTGTTCAAATTTATTTATTTATTTATCTGTTTCTTTTCTTTAACAAAAAACTTTACAAAATTTTAACGCTTTACAGTTACAGTTACAGTATTCGTATCTAACCCTTTCAATTCCTGTTAGTGTTAGAAAGTATAATCAAAGGAAACTGAAAAGGATGCCGCAATCGCAAGACGAAAAACTTTATTAGAAATTTTATTAATTTTCCCTCATTTGCTCAGATTTCTTTTGCTTTCGATCAAATTTTTAATAAAAAATAATCAAGACAATCAATTTTTGAATTCTACTATGTGTGTGTGTGAAAGTTTGGAAGTACTACGTTTATGCATAATTCTGTAGAGAAATTTCGATCAGATATTATAGATAGGATGCACTACATGAGTGCTAAGCTTCATGCCCACGATTCAAGGAAGCATTCAACGGGATAGACGAGGTAGACGAACGCAGAAACCGGAGGATATGGATTTTCAAGGCAACTGCATTTTTTATTTGGATTTAAAGAAAATTATTCGCAAACGCAAAGGAAAGAAAGAAAGGAACGGGCAGACGGACATCAGTTCAGAATATCATGCTGATCAAGCATACATCGGATTTTATCTTTAT
Source organism: Glossina pallidipes (assembly GCA_000688715.1). NCBI lineage: Eukaryota > Metazoa > Arthropoda > Insecta > Diptera > Glossinidae > Glossina > Glossina pallidipes. The sequence goes on from KK500040.1 coordinate 13,462, forward strand.
TTCCAACTCTTTTTAAGATTAGGTTCGTATCAGCGAATTGTTAGGAGATGTATTTACCGAGTTTTTATAGGGACATAGGCAGTGCACAATGTGTTCTCTCTTGACTCGACTAACTTTGTGTATGAGTTGTGCGTGAATTAAGGTAAAGCATAATGGATCTGTATTTGGTTTAGTTTCCATGCAGACATAATTTATCAAATGAGTGAATTTCGCAGCAACATATAAAATTTGTGGGGCCTTTGAAGCCTTCTTCTCGATGTTGCAAACGTCTTCTCAGCACAAATATATCTCTATCCTTTGGTGGTGAAACAGATGTCTGAGAGGTTTTGCGTGGGTACATTACCATGCCGGTCTAACCCCGCGGTGCCTGATGACACACGGGTTCATTTAGCGTAATCGGCGCCCTCCAGAGAGTTAGACAATCCCTATAAGCTAGGGGCCAAACTACACTGGAAATTCCAGGCATGTTTATTGTGTATGGCTCAATAAGCCCATCCTAGTAAATGTTGGGGCCTATCATCACCTCTGACTTATTCGCTCTTGGAATAATAAAAACCACAACCACCACGATACCCCCCGAAGGGCCGCTCCCAGCAGTCTGAACTGACACATTGGTTAACTGCTACGTGCAAAATGGGAACTGGACATACATGCTTCCACCGCGGCTTCCGCATGTATATAAGTACGCAAGCTTCCCTGGCAAGCACCATTTTGCAGTAAACCAATGTTGTCACCTCTACCCGTAGGTGCAGGTGACGTAGTGAGTGGGCTCCTGACCCCCGTGGAGCTTAAAGTTAGACTATAAAACCCTTAGCCTTAGTTAACGCGACATAGTCACTCTTCCCTTCGGATTAACCATACAATCCCGGCTAGCCAGAACCGGACTACGCTTCTTCAACATATATTAGCATCCAGCATTATATCTGACATGGCGGGCGTTATCGTGCTCTCAACTATTACTACGTCAACGTATTTTTACATAACCAGTTGGTTTTAGTTAGAATTTCCTTCATAGCAATAGCTTATGCGAAAAGAGTGTTTCTTCCAGTGGACTCCTAAGCTATCTTTTCAGAGAGCTTGTCGCCATGTTATAGATAGCCCAACCCTTAAACTCTTCTTCGCCAGGGATCACCATGAGGAGGTCAGAGTTTCGGCGTATCTATGCTCCCCCAAAAGCATAGTTTATCACCCCTTTGGTTGTGAAACAAGAAGGAAATTATGTTCGGCGTAGGAATTAAATTTTCTTATTTCGCGTCAATGTTCAATATTTATTTAGAAAATAGGGTAGACACGCCGTTCTTATATCGCGTTGTTTTGTCCACACTTGCGGGAAAACTCGGCATCTTCGATGGCATCTGATTTTTTTGTAAATGCACACAAGTCCTTCGTTCAATCGGATTGATTTTTCAAACGTAAAAGGGAAAAATTTATTTCAAATGATACCTTGAAGCCCAGTTTGTTGCTTTTGAGAGCAACTCTGGAGGGACAAACAAGACAAGCCATAAATCAGTTTGCCTGCTTATAATAACCGTGAAGTAAGTCCTGAATATTTCATTTCATTAAAAATGTTCGATAAATCTAATTTCCCCTTTGTGATGGGTTTGAAAATGTCCACTTACAGCTAAGGGTTATTTATAATAATAAGCGAAGAAGAAAAAATTAATATTTGCTTATATTTTAAGAAAAGGAAGGAAATGAACAATATGAGGGAAACATAAATAACAAAAATGAAACAAAAGACTGGCAGTAAGCACAAAAATCTTTTAATTTGTTGAAAAATAATACAAACGAACTGCAAGAACAAGAACAAGAACAAAAACATATTTTAAATAAACAAACCGGTCACAGGTTTGTTAAGAATGGAAATAAATACGTATGCAAAATAGAAAAGAAAAGAAGAAGAACATATATATAAATACGATCCGATGATTTTCATAAGAAAACTATATATATGTATCATTTGAAGGTTGCGTTTTCATCAGAAATATTACCAATTTTTTCACACGCGTGCCGAGCGGAATCGCGTTACTTGAACTGATAACGACTTTACGAAAATTATATTCAGTCGTGACCGAATCCTTTATATCCACCCATCACTGTTATCTTAAAAAAGATAAAAAAAAAAATAATAGTGGGTGCGACTGATTTTTTTTATTTTCAAAATAAAAGTTTTTGTCGCATAGGTGCGTGGATTTTGCATGTCCCTGCTAAAGTCTAAGCCACTTTCAAATTCTTTTGTAAATTTGTAGGCGACATCTTCGGTTTCGCTAACGGAAGATGTTTACTGTATTACCGTATTACACATTTGTGTAGACTGACAGATGGATATACAAATAGACGGACATGTTTAGTTGCATTCCAAACTTGAAACTGGCCAAGAATTCATATACCTTGTGGAGTTTTTCAAGTTTGTTTCTGCGCTGTATTGAAAAAAACACAAAATTTTGATATGCTATAATAGTGGGTAGGCGCGGTCACTTGTTTCGATTTTTGTACAGGCATCGCCCATATTCAAATTTTTGTAGATTTGTTTGCTTTAGTTTATGAATAATGAGCTAAAACCCAATTTTCTATTTCTTTTGAAAACCAGAGGTGCTCTCAGTTTACATGGTGCTGTGGCCAATTTGACCCATTTTAAATACAAGCTTGCATGCAAGAACTTTCACTGTTACTGTTAAATTTGAAGTCGATCGTTTCAGTTTTACGACCAAGAGAGCGACACACAGCAGGACAGTATGGACAGACGGACGCCCTTAAGTCAATTTAAAATTTGATCCTGATTTATACACTTTGTAGGGTCTCTGATGCTTCTTTTTAAAGTTTGCAAACATTTTAACAAAGTGAATATACCTCACACCCTTCAGTGATGGGTACAAAAAGAAATTTAAAAATATAGTGCCCTTTTATATATATGGATGAATTACATAAATGTTGACTGACCACTCATTCAGAATGTCATCTATACGTGTAACGCGGTGAAGGCCAGAAAGAAGTGAGGAAAGAGATAGAAAGTGAAACAATAGAGAGGTGGTGAGCACTCGGCACTCACTATAACTATGATTAAAGTTAATTCTACCGTACTGAGATTTAAACCCGCGAACATCGACTCTATGGTCGCAATTCTTACCTACTCGACTAATCATTACGACCGTAATAAGGATAAGTGGTTGAAATTTTGTTTATTTATGATCGTGCATCTATCACACATAAATCATCTTAATCCCCCTCAAGCAAATTTTTAAAAAAACTTTCATCAAAATTCTATCCTGATAACAATGCTATATATGTTATTATAACTAATTAAAGCGTATTCGTTTTAGTTTCAATAGATGTTAACAAAAGTCTTTTTTAAAAAGTTTCTAAAAATTGTGTTTTGAGCGAATAGAAATGCGTTAGCAATAAAGCGATGATGTTTTGAATGATTTCACAACTATCTCTCTCAGGCTTCGAGCAGTTGGTGAGATATTTTGTTTATAGCTGTTAGTTAATATAGAAATAAATTTTAACATTCAAAGCAAAAATGATTTCTCTCAATACATTTTACTTTTCCTTCTTTACCTAAAGAAATTAAACACAAAAATTACAGACAGCTCTGAGACGTTGCAGGATTGATTTAAAAACATTCTATTCGGAAAAATCTTTTTTTAAAGAAAAAAGCAGACAGTGTTCTGTTAGATTAAATCAAGTTAATAGCGATCGATCTAATGACGGCCATTTTGGAACACTAATAGCTGAGCGTCATCGTATATCTCCTGCAGTTGTCTCAAAAGTAATGCACAAATAAGAGATAATGACTTGTTTGTTCTAAGAAGCATTCGAAGCGAAAACGTGTCGCATGCAACGAACTTGAAAATTTTCAATGGATCATCATTGACGATGAAAACTTCGGCATCTAAATCAATCTACGAAATCGCTCGGAAGTTATGACTGCGTTTGGCGCCATGTGATCATTACTTTTTTTCAATTTTTCATAAACTCTTTAGTTATTAAAAGCAGCTTTAAGAATGGTGACCTGAAGTTGAAGGCAAATCACTGATTCGCTGGTTATAAAACAGATTATCGTAGAAAATAAAAAAAAAGAAGATTTAATCGACTGCGTTTGGCTTCTTAGAAACAAGAAAAAGAAAAATTTTACTTCAACCTAAAAATTTCAAATTCACTTTCTTGCCAATCCAGCGTTTGCCTAATCTAACTAAATTACTTTAATTAAATAATGAACAGAACAAAAACAATGTACAACATATGCATGCAACATAATAACCAAAGTGTATGAATAAAATATGTTGTTAATATTATTTTACAATCGAAACCGTAATGGAATATTTTTGTATTATATAACGATAAAACATCTCTCTCTCTCTCTCTCTCTCACACACACACACACACACACACATACGTCCGTAAATATATAAATTTTCCCCTGTTTTCAAAAGATACGAACTCGAGTAAAACAACTTACTCACGCTATAAACATTCAAAACTCAAACATGTACTCAAATCCATTGAAAAAATGGGCAGACAGACTTTTGTAAATAAATACATATTAGGGTTAGTCACAGTACACTAATACATAATTGTTCGCATACATACACACAGTTCATTTAAGATATGAACTTTTTAACCTCATTTATGCGTAGCATTCTGATGTGGAGACGTAAGTCAACCAGCGGGAAACGAAAAAGCGAAAGAGGCAGGCAGAGTAATTTCACTTTATTCGTGATTTATTGAAATTGTATATAAATAAAATGGAAAACGATAATCATGACGGCGTTAAAAGTGATGATGACGTTTAAACAAGTAACATATTATGTTTAGTAACTGAGCGTAGAATAAAAAATGAGACAGAGGAAGAAATTGTACTACAATTATATTTACGGATATAGCTGTGTATATGTGTCTGTATATTAGTAAATCTTACTCAGCAAGCTTACATGAAAGAGGTTAAGATGATCTTAAATATATATATATATATATATATATATATATATATATGCAAACCAAAAGAAGTATGATGTAAAAAATTTCAAAAAACGAGGTTGAAATCAACGCATCTTATAAACAGCTGACAGCAGCATAAACTTCAAAGTAAAATAAAAAGAATTTTTGCAATTGTGTGCGAAGAGACTGCTGCTTCACCGAATATCGATCCTGTGCACCGTTGACTAAGGTAGTAGCAGCAAGCGATAAGACGAGCAACAGCTAGCTTAGGCTTATCTTCTTTCCCGATCGTTGCTTACCACCAAAACTTGCAAAAAAAAAAAAACAATTAATACCGTTAGGCCGAGAAGCAGGAGGTCAATCGAAAAGAAACTAAACAAAGTAAACTCAGTTTTCAGTGCAATTAATGGTTGGCACAGACACAAAGTTCTCGCGCTCTTTTTAGAAAATAATATCGCATGTAACAAAAAGTAAGAGAATCACATAAAAATGGACTGAGCGTGATTGACCCTAAATTGACCTGAACTTATTAGATAGATCGTAATGTACTCTCTCTTGATTTTCTATGTTTGCGTTGACGTAAAACGTTCATATACATCTATATAGATCCTTTGCGCTCGACCTTATAAATAGTTTAACGGGCAACAGATGGGTTTTAAAATCGTGTAATCTTGACAATAAGATTTCCATTAGATCAAAAGTAAGTAAAATTTTATCTTATTTTACTATATCATTTCGACCAGCATGTTAGTCTTTCGGAGATTTGTAAAAAAATCACGCTGCTTATGTCGATGATGGTTTATAAACATGAACAATGCACAAGCAATTCCTTCTCTTTCGCTTTCAAAATTTTTTCATCTGGTCCAGCAATCGCTCTTAAAGTCGATAAAATTTTAAAAAACCCTGAGGAAGACTGGAAGACATTCTGATGTCGCTGTGTGACTATACAATGCCTGAAACAACGCATAAGGCTGGATACAAAACGAAGCTTAATATTTGCGAATTACATGAAACCACAGCGAAAATTTTCATTGACCGAATTTCGGTCTACAAAGCGCTGCTGAACGGAAGTGAAATCATACGACAATAAAGCCCGAAATTTATCGCGGCCCAGAATGGACGCCATGTCAGGAAATACTTCGTCTTTGATGGAATTGTTAAGACGAGCAATTGACGTAGAGTGTTCACAATTCATCAATAGGAAAGACGTGCTTTCTCATCACTACGATGCTAAATCACATGCATTTTTAAGTCGTCAAATGTGTCGTAAAATCGAGAGAAGTTGATTAGAAAATTGGAATACATTCACTGCATGATATAAGGCTTTCGCCCGAAATTTGAGAAAAGGGTGTGAACACCTTTGCTTTCCATGTTTTTTGCATATTAGTCATAGAGTGCGACGCACAAAGCATAGCAATTTTCGCTTTTATTCTGAAAATAGAAAAATCAGCCACTCCCACCCTATATTCTGTTCTATTCTGAAAATGTAATTCTTTTCCTTATATTTTTAGTCGGTGATGGGTGCAAAAGATTCGATCACAATCGACTATAATTTTCTTATTTGTTATTTTTAATTCTTTATTAAGAAATCAGTGGTTAATTACTCATTGCATTATACGCATTTCTCCGTTTAAATATTGTGAGTAATTGGTCCTAACAAGCCGAACACAGTAATTTTTGCAAAACATCGAAAGGGCTGCCCTATGAAGTAACGCAGTCAAATGCTTTTGCATATACATAAAATAAAGCATTTTATGTGCGCGTATATGAACTTGTTAAGGAATTTAATAAAAGTACAATGAAAATTCTTAAAAGTTTCGCAACCAGTGCCGACTTAATTAAAAATTTTAAACGCAATCAGAAAGCAACTAAAATAGAGAAAGATATTTGTTGTTCTTTTTTTAAACACAAAAATGTTTGGGCAGAGAAGTTACGTAAGTATTTCAGGAAAAAGAATTTAACGTAAGCATAGCTCTCGAGAGATTCAAGCTCACTTTTATACGGTATAGTTTAAAGTAAATAAAGTTAAATTAGAATGGAAAGAAAAAATTATTTATTGGTACAAGTAGCACGAGCCTAAAATTTTTTTGTACACTGACTCGTAAGCGGTAACCTTACTTCATCAAATACTCGTTATAGCATATGTGGAGGTATGCTATTTAGTATTAAATTTTTGCCATTCTGTAAAAGCTGAATCAACATGCGAGCTGACTGCCAACTTGACGCTGAAGGGTAGTGGATTCATAGTCAGACATCGTATACAAAAATCCTTTTTATTTCGCTTAATTCGCTCTAAACAACGCCCTGCTGAGACATTAACAGGTTATTGTCAAAAATATGCAAATGTGGCAACTACTCTCTCTAATAGGTACACCTTTGTACAAAATAGTAAATATACTGCCCTCTGGTACTTTTAAAGTGGCAACCCACACGATGTTATTTCACTTGTCGGTGTTGCAAAAGGGTTTTGTCCACTTTTTTTATGCTTACTGGAACAACGTCCAATTTCAGACGACCAGAGCGCTCAGCTCAACTTTGTTTAAAATTAGCAAACCATCTACAAATTTATTTTTTCGAAAGGCAATAGTCGCTATAACATCCTTCAGACCACCGAAAATTACTGATGCAGCGTCACTTGAACAACTTGGATTTGAAAATTAACCACGAGAAGATCATTAGATTTTGAAACGTACCCTTTGAAGGTTAGTACTATTCAGAAATCAGACGGATTTGTGAACAGTGATGTCATATATGTGTCAGATGTGTCAGTGGACGGTTATATATACTGTCTATATATCTCAACATCTTTCTCTATCTTTCTCTTTGGTTATACATACATACATATATAGATATATAGACAGTAAATACTGTCTATGTATATAGTATATACTGTCTATATATATAGACATAGACATATATATACATATATATAGACAGTATATACAGTATATACTATATATCAGTATACAGTATATACTATATAACTATATATATACACAGTATATACTGTCTATATACTGGATCTAAAACGAAACATACAAAACAACACGTCAAAGACAATGAATCAAAATCTATAAAATTGTTTGTATTCGAGCCTAAGTCCTCCTCATTTATTTAAGTAAACGGTATTTATGAGAGCATCAAGAATTTAAATGAACATTTAAGCGATTCTATACGTTCGCTATACTGATGATCGCATCATTAATGATGGCAATGACGGCAATGAATCCGATATCAATGATAACGACATCATCATTCGATTCCCTGGCAGATGCTGTACTTATCATGATAGAACATTATAGGAGGTAATGCTATTGCGGGCAAATTGAATGTGTTTGTGTATATGCCTGCTTGAGTGTATGGTTATGCCCTCTTTCGTTCTTTTCTATTGCTACGCTTTTAAAATAACTTAAATACGTTTCACGTAGTAAATATGAACAAGAGTAATGACGGGTGTCGGTCCTTTCGCAAGCATTCTCTAATTTCATATGAACTACATTTATATATATATATATATATATATATATACATATACATGTATATGTATATTCGTGAAATAGAATAGAGCAGAAAAGAGAAATATCAGTGGCAACGAAATTTAAAATGATGTAAAGTTTACCAATTTTTCTTTTCTTCTCAACGTTTCATTTCAACGTTAAAGTTGAAAAGTATCTTTAGCCTCTTGCTTGGCACGGCAATGTGGCCTGCTACGTTTAAAGAGCTGTCAAAGCTATATAAATTTTTAAAGTGAAATAAATAAAAATTCAAATGCGTCAGGCAAGAAAACGGTGTATAAAAGCGTTTGCAGGGGAAAAATATAACACAAGTAATATTAAACGGAAAGGTAACTGAAAAAGTTTGTTAGCTTACGGTACATAAAGCAGTTGTGTGACTGTGCCGTTGCTACACTGAAAGAGCGGATTGCTTCCTTTTTTTTTTTTTTTGCTGAATTATTAATTAGTTATGGACACTATAAGGATCCGTTACATTTTCATATTAATCGTGAGTAAAAATTCGTCTGGTATTGAAAAAAATCACAAACCCTTTGCTTTCCTTTGCCTCCAATAAGGAAATTTTAGTATTCACTGCCTTTTGCTAAATCAAATAAAAAGAAACAGGAGCTAAACTTAACACTACGAAGGCCTATAATATTCATCGCATAGATTTACAGTTAGAGGACATCTTTAATTAATTTCGCAGATACTTGCAGGCATTAGTTACTGCCATTAACTCGCATAGTTTTTGCTAATTTAAGAAAGCGAAATTCGCAGTCAACAACAAATGAAAACAATTGAAAAGCACTTTTGCCTTACGGATCGTGGATGGTAAACCGGTTACTTCGTATTTCATTGTTTTACAGTTTCCAGTATCTGTAATCCGCAGGAAACGACCGCAAACATAATGTGATCCTGATTTCATAAAAGATGCCATTGACGGAGATACACGACGCGGCCTTTCTCAGTTAAAGCTGCGCAATGCCTCCATGATTAATATATGGTATTATTTTTTACTTTCACTCTCATGAACAGATTTCATTTTTTATATACCAATCTACTCTATTTGTAGGATTTAACAACAAAATTGTTATCATTTTCGTTACAAACATACTTACCGAGGTATTAGTTGATTATAATTAAATTCCCATTTTGATCGACAAGCTTCCTTATAAATGAAACAATGTGAGGATTTAATTAACATCGAGTTTATTATATAAAATGTCTTGCTATCCGTATGAGTTGCCGAGTAAGTAAAAGATCGCGACAAGCAATGGTCGCAAGCTCAAATTTCCAGTATATCAGAGTTTTCAATGCAAGCGAGTATATGATCTAAGTTATCCGGCAGCCTTTATGTATATGAAAAATAGATAATCAGGAGCTCGCTATGGTTGCTTTGTTGCGTAAATATCGTTCAATAAGAAGCTCTTTCGACAGTAAGTATCTTCTTAAAGGCAGCAAGAAAACGATGCTGACCTGTTTTCTCTTTCTCATCAATAGCAAACTTTGGAAATGTTTGCAACAGTCTCGCTCCTTCTTAACACGTTCTTTACGTATTTCATAGATAGCTTTCACGATTTCTGTTGAGTTTGCTATCGGTTGATGAGGTAATCGCCATATATTTCAATGCTCCATGACCAATGTAATTGATGCTTGGTAGGTGAGCAGATTCGCGACTCTTATTATAAAGAAAATCGTTAAGCTAGGCTTGAGCTAAAAATAAAATTTAAAATTTTTATTTACCTCTACATTATTGCTGCTGTTCGCAGATGCTACTGCAACAACGTTTGAAATGGAAAAAAGGAGGAACGAATTTTATTATTTATTTACATTTCCTTATTGTTTCATCAGATGTTTTGTAAATTCTACAAAAGATCTGACTACTTAGGTTACTTATCCTATTAAAGAGTACGTTTTATTAAAAGAAACTCTGATGCAACTCTCTGCCTGCATGCCTTTGTGAGTGTGTATGTTTTTGCAAGGTGAAAAGTAAGATTTGAAAGATGGAAAATCTATGCTTTTCAATGACTGTCGCTCAGGAATAAGCAACAAGCTAAATACTTGCCGTGTGTACCGGTAAATGAAACGAATAATGCCAAGTTTTATAAAACCTAATAATATACGAAGCACGAGACAATTAAAAAGATGATGCTCGACAACCGTCTTTTGACCTTCCAAAAGTTTGTTCGAAATACGCCGACCACTGAGGCAGGGTAGTACAAATACATAATTAAATTAATTATATATATATATATACATATTATGCGTACACAGCATTCCTTAAAGATGGGTTCGTTCGAATTTTCTATTTTTGCCGAACGCGGCAGCAACTGGTGACCTAACGGACCTAAGAGAAATGTAAAAATTTTTGCTTTTCTTTTTCTCTTTTGCCAATGATTTCGGATAGTTAGTTATCACACCGTTTTTATGCGTGTAGAAGTTTGCATATGTTATGAAAATATTTTATTAAATTCTATTTATTATAATAAATTTTGAAATTTATTTGATTTCTTGTAATTTATGAAACTTTAAATTATGGTAAATTTTCATTTTAATGCCAATTGTAAATATATGTACATAAATCGGTAAATATGTGCATTGACGTATGTATGTTTTTCAATTTTTATCTACTTATTCAATTTGCTTGTTTTGATTTATGACTAAAGCGTTTGTTTATATGTTATCTACGTATATTTTTGTGGTCTACAACTCTCGCTTTTTTTTTTTTTTTCAATGTTTCTTTCGCTTACCATATATCAACCATGTATGTAGTACGTGCAGCCATAGATTGCATGTAATATATGCATATTCATATATATATGTATGTATGTAAGTATACCGCATTGTTACATCTGGCAACATTATCAATTTAATTTATTTTTATAAAACACGATTATTACATTATTATTATTTGGTTGGTATGAAATTTCCGTCTAAAGTTAACGCATAAATACGCCCATGTATGTGTGTGTGTTCATATTATAAATATTTTGCCCGCTTGTCCATTTACTAAAAATATATGCTGTGTGCATTCAATATATAGCGTATATGATTTTACTATTAAATAAATCAATTTACTTTACGTGCAAAACAAACGAGTTCGTATAGAATGAGCTGCTCGTCCTGCGAGCAAAACCTAATACTCAACATTTTGTTTTTTCATTTTCATTATCGTTGAAACATCAAATTTTTGTTTTGTTGTGTAAAAATTATTATTACATAGCTTTAGGGAGAGTTAATAATTAATGAAATAGAAATTTTAAGCCAACTGATTGAATGTCAAGATATATGGCCTTAATTAAAAGCTCTTTTCATTAATACACACACATATCGCAACGCGCATAATTGAATAAATTTTAATAAATTCACGATTAACTATTTTAAATAGCCGTTTATTACTTCGCCTCTTCCCTCTGCGGTATTCTATCTTAGCCATTTTTTATAATATGCAGCCTAATGACCTTCGAATCGCGCAGGGTAAATGTTGTAAATAAGTTGTCAAACAGATTTTTTGATCTCATCCTTTTTTTTTTGTGATATTTTAGCTTGACTTCTATATATGTCTCATTGCCATAGGACGTGGTAGAACGCGAAAGCGTCATCCATCTTTCGAATTCAGGTAGCACGCCAAAGGTACCACTGACAGAATGTACTAATTTTAATAATCAACTGCGCAAATCTGTAGAAGACATTTCATTGGTCGTTTTGGTAGTCTCGCTGTCCCCGATTACGGGCTCAATAACTATATCGCTGCGTCATCATTGTCAGTAACCACAATAGAGTCACGAGGTACGAGGTGCTTTCTAACAATGACTTTGTTTGTGTGTGTGGTAGTAGATGAAAGTCAGCGAAGAGCAGAGATTACAAAAGTTGATCTCGAAATCTAACAACAAGAACAAAAATGTCAAATTTTCACTTTTGCAATTTCATAAGAATATCGACGATATGACTACAACGATGTAGAACTTAAAATATATTTAGCTCTTCAATATTATGGACTCATTTTTTCAATAGTTACTGTATGAACTGTCTAAGCAACGGTATCCGAAAATAACAGTCCAAGACTATGGGTAGTAAGCTGCCTCTCCTTCTGTTCTTTCTTTATTGCCGCATGTGCTTACATACGAAAGCAAAGGTGAATTTAATGAACAGCAACAATGCAATTAGCTAAATGAAGTTAATATAAAGTTATTTAGGCGTAAAATTGTGCAGAGTTGTAGTTATGTGTTCATTATTATTACTGTTTTTATTTTTGCCTGTGTCGCAAAATATTTTAGCAAACGAGTAGGTAAATGGCATGAGTTTGGTCTTTATTTTTTTAATTAATTTTTTTAGAAAACGTTTTAATGAAGTTTAACGCTTACATTGCTAATAAATTACTTTCGTTATTCCGTTGGTAACGTTCTGATGCATGTAATCCACACTTCATGCAATATATCTTCATGCAATATCCAAATCCTAAGAGAAGCCCAATGCAAGCTAGGCTTAGCTAGGCAACCTAACTTAGGGGGCCAGAACGTGTTAGCCTCTTGGATAGTCAGTTGGCTATCATATAGTATAAGTTATTCCAATTTCACAAAATAAGCAACAATCGATGCATGTTAGCCCTTCGTTAAAAAAAATTGTTTCCGGTTCTAGGTGCTTTCGATAATTCATTTTTGGTTGGGGGATTCTTATAATGATACACGAAAATGGTCCGTTCGTGGGTAGCTTCGGAAGTTGTCTTTTCCACATAGAATTCATTTTTTCATATATCAAGTATGGTAAAATATATAATCAGATTTACAAGAATATTACCATAAAAAGTTCCGGATGTGCAATAAACTTGAAAATGTCGTAAAAAACAAACAGGTTCCACAAAGGAAATACAACTGGATATTAGTCAGTCAGTTAGATGATAGTACCAAAGGTACTCAGTCAGAAGATAGAAGTGCATAATGTTATTGGTGTAGCAAGATCGTAGATGTAAACAAAAACAATCAGAAGGACTTTGAAAACCTCAAAGGGCTGAACAAGGGCTACAAAAAAAAACTGTTGGATACAAAAAAAAAAAAAAAAAGAAGAAAATTGGCGACGCCACAAATATTTTGAATCAAATTGACTCATTTCAGTGGAATCAGTTATATGTCATCGGTATATGGAAAAGTAGAACTATATAACGGAAAACTGGCTATAGATATTTAAAGGTCTTCTTCTTTCATATAAGTAAAAGTCATGAAACAATTTTCGAAGTTTATATGCATTGCTCTCATTTTGTGGACATTTAATTTTTCAAGAATATCAAATTGATCCATCCGATTGCCTTAGTCTTCACAATCAACACTCCCGTGTTTAATAAAAATAATCAATTGCGAGGGATAAGATAAATACGCACACGTGTATTTTTGATTTTACACAAAAGATTCTATTCTTCATGTTATTAAAACTAAATGGAGAATAATTACTTTTCATTAACGATCTCTCTCTCTATCTCTCTTTATCTCTCTCTCTCTCTATCTCTCTCTCTCACATAATCTAGCAGTCTATTTTGAAACTTTCGAAAATTTCAATTCAATTTTTATCTATTAAGTCGATCTGAAAAAATCGACTCCTTGCTTGCCTGCTTTTATTTAATTAGTTTTCACTCCACTCCATCCATAATTTGCTGCGCCGACGACGATATATATATGATTTCAAAAATTAAATTCGAAATTTCACTGACGCAAAAATCGTCATCACCGCACAAGTTTACGCATCGAATCGATTTCGAATACTTTTTTCTTATTTTAGACCACAAAACGTTATATTTTCGTACTCTTGCTTAAGGCAAAAAAAAAGTTTCGTTTATTACCTTACACTTATATCCTCGGCCTTATTGTTTATCTGATAAAAAAGTTTACAGTTAGTTTTGTCAGTCACATTTTCATCCTCTAAACAATTTTTGCTATTAAAATATATTTTTTTTAAAGATCTTTTTAAATTTTCAAAAACAGTCCACCTTAAGATTGACAGTCAGTAGAAGGAATAAAGAAACGAAAAAGTTTATTTGAGAAATCAAAGTCTCAATTTTGTATAAATACTCTTCCGTTTCTATGAATAATTTTTCATTTTGTTTTTTTTTTTTTTAAATATACAAAGTCCACAAAGGTTAAAACCAGGTACTAAGGTAATAATAATTATATCGAAGATAAGCAAACAATAAAAATTGGATTTAAGTGCAAAAGCAAAAGTAACGTAGAATTTGAATTCTAAAATGAAGTAGAGTTCATGTGACTGCTAATCACACGTCTGCTAAAGAGGTAGGTCAAAGTTAAGCGTTGAAATCTGTTTGATTTCACTAAGTATGTCCATGTTGTGTTTCCGCCATGGGAGAATGAACAATGGAAAATATCAAAGAGATTTCGGCAAAGCTCAGCTTAAGAGCCGCAAGTAAGCTTTCAGGTCCACCGAAGATTTAAGCACTCATTACCGAACGCAAATAACTCTTTCGAAGAAATCTGAAAGAAAGCCCATTTGGCCCATGTTTTGCCTTCTGATATGAGTAACGATCGGCTTTCAAAGAATTTTCTGAAGCTCTTGATGTCGAAAGATAAATAATGGATAAATTACGACTGCAACGGATAAAGTAGAAAATTTTCGAAACTAATTGAAATTCGTGCAATTGCAAGGGCGTTGATGTGTACTGAAAAAAGCACATGGATTGTTGACAATCAGGAAATTAGAATAATTGAAAAGAGATTGACAGCACTTTTGAACGGCTTCTTAGGAATTCAAAAAACCTTTTTTGAAAGATTATAACATGGCCACTGTATAAACTGGATTTGAAACAGAGAAATATTTATTTCAATATCTGCAGAACTCCTGAGTGCGACACTTTGACAGAAAGTGTTTTGTAGCAACAGAATTATATTTCTTTCATAATCGAGCGTATTTAACTTTCAATACTTTTCGCACAATCTCATGTATGGAACTACAGTCGATCTAAAACAATACAAGTCTTGTGGTACCCGTCGACAGAGATACTAATTAGTAGTTCGTCAATGAATAGAAACTATACAAGTTACATTATAAAGGTCAATTGTAGCTTTAAAAAGAAGAGCGGACAGTCAAGGTTGCTAGTATTCATTCCACTTTTAGTCCTAGAAATCATTTCTTTAGTCTGAATAAATTAGAAGCGAATAACTATGATAATACGCTAACTAACTAACTAATGCAAACTCATCTTTTTGAACCTGCAGATACGATATCTTGTCCGGATTTGTACGAGTGTTTTGAAATTACCAAAATCCTGTTTTCTTCATGACATTGACATTAATTTACCTTTTAACGGCACGTATTTAACCTTAGGTCGAGGAATTAAAGTTTTCTTGCACTCTTCACTCTTCTCACTGGTTCACATATGTACAACTAAAATGCGCTTAACCATGAGATTACACTCTAAAACTGTTTCAAGCAATAAGTTTTAATTCACACTTTACACTCATGGTCTTGCTCTTTCCAATTCTGCCGTCTACTGTCCTCTGCTGACCCGGTGGTAAGACAGCTGTTCTCGGTAGAGCAGGTTTAAGTTTTCCAAAATATATGCACAAAATACATACAAATATATACAAATATATATATATATATATATTAGATAATATGCGCTTAGAGGACATTCACGCGACGCCTGTGGTGTCGTGCACGCAAACAAACGCATAAAGTGCAAATATTTTTCAATAAGACCGTAATAATTATAAGCAACAGGATCCAACGAATAGCTTGCAATCCAACTGAAATATTAAAGACACTGACCCATGTGTTTGCAATAGATGTGTACGTGCGTTTATGGCTGGCTACCTGCAACTGTTCATATCATATTTGCGAAATTACACCTTTAGATAGTAGGGATGATTTTTTCTCGAAAAGGGTCTACAATTCCTTTGTTTTTTCTTATAGTTAGTTATATATGCTTTTCTGTGTGAGTGTGTATGGATGAGTAGGAACAGTATATGGGCGAGCTAAAAAACAAGAGAGCCTTTGTTAACCAAAGTTAGAATAAGCGCCGGATTTTTGCCCTCCTTTTTTTTGTTTTTTACACATATGCAAAATTGCTTTGACTATTACTTGTTATATGATAAACAGACTTAAATATAAGACAGCAACAAATACACACTAGTAATCAAATATGATAACTGTTCATTGTCTTGCTTTGGCCAACTAGCTACCTATCTGTTTGTGTTTTTTCTTTTTTTTTTTGTATAGACATGTGCATATTAGTGTGCGTGCTTGCACATGTAGACGTTGAAACATTAACTTTGCTCGTGTTACGAGAAAATGTGAGAGAAAGCTGGGAATGTGTACGTAAATTACATGAGCGGTAATCAAGGAAAAGAAGGAAACAAAGAAGAAATTATAATACAAACATAATGAATGTTTTTTGTCACTTAAAATCTGCTTAGAGAATGGATATCGGTGTGTACGCTATCTGCCACTCTAATCATTTATGGTTATTACAAATTTTAAATATATATATAACGACTCTTTCGAGGAGTGTCTGATAACATTGGCTAAGAATTCTGACACTTAACTTTTATTTAATCACTGTGGCTGTTTAATTTTTCTTAAGTAAAGACGTACATATAAAAGAAGTCAAAAATTGAGAGATGAGCAAAAAAAACCTTTAAAGCTGATAAATAGAAAGGGTTAGGGTTTAGACAAATCAACGTCGTAGTGTTTGTGCACCAAACTCAATTTATCGGCTCGTTGCTAACAGTTAATCCAAGATAACTATGCTCGTAAATGCAGCTCGCAAATTCGTAAGACCACTGTTCAATTAAATTAAAATAGGACTGAAGGTTTTCTAGGATGGCGTTCCGATTTGCAATACGCCGAAATCGAATTACCCGCATATCTCTCTGTATACATAAGCTGCACACATATTAGATGAGATGCATATAAACTTTGACTCATTTCTTGAACGAGTTACGCGAAGGATATAGCAGACTCGTGCTGACCAAAGGCCCGCGATCTATTTTTCTAGATCTAAAACCTAACTGATCTTAAAGTTTGTCATTAAAAGAGTTTCGAACGGGTTCCTTTGAAATTTCTATAGCTTTTTGATTCGTTCGTTTCCGTCTAACCTTTTAACAAAATGCTCCCACTATTTACTGCCTTTTAAACTTAATAAGCATATTCTGCTAAATTGAATCCCATTAACAGAAACGAATTTACAAGAAAAAAAGAAGAGATCTGAACGGAAATTACATTCAAACGATGTGTGTCTCTTGTGCAAACATTTTTACATTGCATACACAAAGATAGTCAGTCAGTCAGCGAGATGAAAGTGATGAAAAAGAAAAACTGAACAAATAAATGCAAAAATTTTCATGCATTTACCTACTTACGAGAGCATCTTTACCTCGTTATAGCTATGTGCATGCATAAGAACTGTTGTTGCCGGTAATAACGGTAATAATAAAATAATAATCATAAACACGATAATCATATGCAATAATAATATTCTGTCTGTAACGTTGTTGGTTAAAGAAACACTCCTAGCGATTGCCACACTTCTCATGTGCGCAAAAACAGTTACAAGTCTGTGAGGTATGTTGTATTCGTCTCAAGTTGAATCTCGGATAACCACAAACTCATCGTATTGTCAAGTTTTTACATTAGTTCAGCGTGTTTCCGTAGCCCGATTGGGATCTTGTTTGCTTTTCGAGCTTCCAGCTTACACTCAAAAGTATTTCTCCAAAATTTTACGCCAATACCTCCTTCGCAAGTTTTTAAAGTTTTTTTCCCCGATATTTAATTGGCCCTCATAAACTAATAACGCATGCGTCAGACCACTTTCTCGTGGTTTCGAGAATTTCAACTTCAAAACCGAAAGACGCATGAACTCCGCTAAACTTATCATCTTAAATCTTGCATTGATATAGAATGTATACAACAGTTTGTATAGACTTTTTAAGGTTTGCCCAAGGCTTTCTTGAACGTTACAAGTCGTATAACTAAGTGATGCTTCTCACCAATTTGTATTGACAGATATAAAATTTTGTATTTTTTCTTTTTTTTTTTTGCGTTGAAAAATAAAGGCAATTAAGAGTAATGCGAAAAAAAGGTACGAAAGCAGACAAAGAAGCAAAAATGTATCGCAAAGGTAGTCGAAATTAGTTTTATAACATGGATACGAAAATATTCCATCCCATCTATTCAATTCGCATTGTAAAGCAAGGTTTTTTATTCTCAGGCAGACAGAGCACATGAATAAATGAAAACTTGTCGAAATTTCCATGCCTTAATATTAGTTCTGACAAGAAAGCTTACCGCATCTTGTTATGATAATTCCGGTTGTTAGTCAGTATTTCTTCCATTCTATTGACTTAATCAAGACTCATATACGAAGATCAGTCATTGCTTACACGCTGGGCAGATGTTTATTTATATTTTTGAATCAAAAAAGTTCATCGACTAAGGCCTGTCCATCTATGAGCAACGTTCATATGAGTAAAGTAAACTGAGGTGAATGAGTAAATTGAGATGAAAAATCAAAACTAAATATGTAAGTGCGGCTGGTTTTATTAGTCGAACGTTTTGTAACAAAAGTGAGCAAGACTCGTCAGTATTCGCGGCCAAGTCCAAGTTGTGCAACTATTGCATATACATCTACGTCTACTGTTCAAAAAATAAGCGCAAAATGCACTTGTATTGGTGACCACTACTCACTTATAAATCCGTAACTTTGCCAACTTGAGGCAAAAATTTAGTATCACTTACCCCGATGGTTGTTAACAATCTTATACATTGCCTATAAATATGTCCACAAGAGGATAAGCAACAGTGATACAGTGTGATATCTTAATTTATTTAAAGGGTTCAAGATTTTCCGAAACGTCTTTCATTTCCTTGTTTATTTTTTTTTTCTTTTAGGGCAAAGCGTGACATTTTCACAAGCTATTTTTCTCCAAAGGACTTCAATCTTCTAAAGTGTAGCTTTGAATCATTGAACAGTGTACGCTGCAATAACGTTTGCAAATGCTCGAAACCTGGTTTTATAAAAGCTCGCTTTTGGTGTCGGCAGCAGTGAGCGAACAAGTGAAGATCGACCTGTCGAATGCTTTTATGCTTCGGAGCTAATAAACACTGCGCATGTTTGCGATCAGTCCTCGATGTGTATATTTTGGGGAAATTGCAAGATGTAAATCTTTGTGACGCATACGATGTGCGTGGTTGGGCAGAAATGGAATAATGGAATATACGGACGGACTAATCGCTATAGACTGCAGAGATGTCGATGATACATTGGTTTAAATCATCAATCGGAAACTTTAAATGAGCTTCACGCCAGCACCAAAGACGCTAGTTATCGGAAAAGTGATAAGAATATTAGCTCACAAGTGTTTTCTCCTACCGAAAATTGCACGGGCGTTGAACAACATTAATTTATTTAGTTAGTTAACGAATTTTGCCTTAATATGAAACAAACAACACACCTATGTCGCATTGTTTAAGAGAACAGGGACATACTTGCTGACATAGACTGCTCCTCTAGACTTTCTTGTAACCGTTCAAAACCTAGCTATTTGAAGACGAGACGTGAACATTTTCAATCCAACGGAGCGTGACAACGGTTATGGGTTAAAATTTGCATTTCTTTGCTTATTTTTTTTGTTTGTACTACGTTTTCCCTCATCTTCCCGCGTAGAGTAAAAGGGTAGTGTAATAGTATGGTGTCGTTAAATCGTTGATTGTCAACATAGTGACGAAACAAACGCTCACACTAATAAAAATATTCGATAATAAAAACATAGCTGAGCGCAATTAATTTTTTAGTAAGAAAATCGAATTTTTACCGGATCAATTTATTAATTAATTTCAGGTCTACCAACATTTTGCAAATCCACCAACTTTTTTACATTCTAAATACATCTTAACAGGGTTACCAACAATCTTAAAACTATTATTAATTCCCTCAGTAGCATTCAAATAATGTAAAATTTTCTTATTTGCACATATAAGTGCCAGCGAAAGAGTACGACAGCCGGCCCTATATGTCAGCATATAGCCCACTAGTAAGAGGAGCATTAATGCCATTATTACATTTTTCCTTTATAACGATTATTCTCTTTATACATATGTATTTGCTGGGCCCGGTTTACCTTCGCAATCTTTTTTTGACGATTTCATTGTTTACTTGCTTTTGTCGGTTATTTTGTTACTGGCATTAATCCTTTTTCTCTGAAAAATAAAAAAAAATAAAAAAATAGAAGAGAAAACAAGCGATACCGACACCAAACAGAAATGATGGAGAAATTCTTTACTCTTGTAGTGTTATATATCATGTTTTAACATGTGTCTAGTTATAAGAAAAAGTTTCTCACGTGAACATTAAATACTTTTGATGGGTTTTTTATGAAAGTTATGGTCACCCACCGCATACATGAACTTTGCTGAATTTCTCATTATCTACACAGAAGGGTGGATGTCTGTTGATTTTTTAATTACAATGATAGTTTACATCAGTGGCAAAGCTCCTCGATTTTTTTTTTTTTTATATTTTTAATATGTCTTCTGTTTGCACGCTTATTAACCTGTACGTCCTGCGTGGAAATGGTCTTCCTTGGCCTATTACTGCCAAGTGAGTGTAGTCGGGAAGGGAAAATATCAAATTTAATCCCGTAATCCAAATATAAGTTCAATATGGTACGTACTTCTATTTGATATATACATTGTAAGGAAGCGTTTTGCTTCCTTATTAATTATGACAACATAAACAGCTTAACACTAAATGAATATGCCGTAGCATGCCAGCAATACGGCTTTGGCTCTTAGGTTTGAGAGGGTTAATAAAAAAATAAATGATTCGCATACCCAACGGTTTCAACGGACCGCAGAAATCATACGATTCGGTACTTAGACTGGTAATATCAATGAGACAGACATAAGGGTAGGCATATAAACAAACATTGCGATAGGAAAAAAGGAGCTCATCAAATTATGCGTGTTGCTATGGTACCTATCATCAATATGAAGACATGCCTAACGGTTTTGCGGCTTACAAAATCATTCGATTTCATACCTAAGCCAGTACTAGCAATAAGATCATGCAAGTTGGTACTTGAGGTAGTATTAACAGTAAGATACACATAAGAGTAGCGTTACAATACTTATAAAGCTGAAATTATAACGTAGATGAATACAAATATGTTCGATCAAACCTAAGCTAGCATACGTAATAATAGATGTATAAGAATATCGTTACAACACACATGCAAATGAGTATTGAGGTTGCAACGCAAGTATATTCAAACCGTCGATGTAACGGGTCAGTGATGATGATCGCGATTATAAAAGAGCGCGTCGCAGTACGCTCAGCCTTTCAGTCGTGTTATAGAAGCCAACGGTAAGTGGACACAGACATAACTAGTTGACGTTACCGATAAGGATATTTTTTTTTTTTTTGGACTTTACGGGTAGGAGATGGCTGGCTTAGCTTATCATCCTTGAATAACCCATAGACACTTTTTTCAGCGACGTGAAACGGTTAGGGACGGACGAGTGCCCCTATAGGCCGAGGCTGGCTACTGTAACACCCTTTTATTTTCAGAGAATCTCGCGATACGGAAAGCGTGGAAAAAAAATAATAATCGTACGGTACGAATAAGAAACATTGAAAGAAAAAAAGCGTTAAACGAGAGTTGGGTCACTACGCTGGTTTTTTTCCCCCACTCCTCTTAAACAAAAATCGCTAGCAAATAATAAACTCAAATTTTCAAATATTAATCACAATTCCGGAGGTCCAAGTTTTTCTAATGTAAATTTCTTGGAAGGAGTCCTGGTGGAGCCCTGAGTTTACCCTGCCCAAGAAGACTCGTTACAACATATGAATGTATTTCCGTACATTTACTTACATGGAAATGTGTGTATATATGAGGAAATGCATGCATACATACGCACATGTGTATTACTATGTAGAAATACTTTTCTTTAAGAAAGAGTTTAATTGGACAAGTTTTTAATTTGTATTCTTTTACTTTTTGCTGGTTTACCTTGTGACTTTACCCTCTTTTCTTGCCTTGTGGTTAGCATTCTCTTGGCTTATAGTTTACTTTTTTTGTACACACTGACGATGAATCAGCGTTAAACTGGATTTTGCATTCTTTTTGCAACGCCCGCACATAGTTGACTACAATATCTGTGCATATTTTTTAATTAACTTAATGTTCTCATCTAATGTAGATAAATTGGTCTGTTTGCTTTTGTTAACCCTAAGATTGCTGAAATTGTGTGCGCATAAGAGTACTTCAACAGATTCTTTATGTAAGGTGACCAATTACGGTTAACACATTTTTGATCATCGCAACTTGCTTTAATAACGAACATCCTTAGCAATGTAAAAAATGTGTAATGAACGCCAGAATTAAAGCAGAAAATTCCTTTTTCTATCCCCAGATACGTTGTGAAAACGAATTTAAGTAGGTTGCAATCATACCTGAAATTCATAAATGTTACATTCTCTCAAATAACAAAATGTATGTATTTACATATAGTAAGTGCTTGCATGCATACCTTCAGTAATGCGTGTAGATAGTCGACCAACCTATGTCTCACGCATTCGAATTGACAAGTCAAGCAATTATGTTTATGTAAACCGAACAAAACCGTACGATCGAAAATTGAGGCCCCATATGATTTTAAAGTGATAGCGCGATATTAAATATTGCTGATTATTCGTGCAATTAATTGTAAATACTTTGATATTAATTATTATTATCACGTAAAAAGTAGCGTCAGTCGATCGGTTTGAAGTAAAACTTAATCATACGATCATACGATTAAGTTTTCAATTGTTAAGTGAATTGCATTATTGACATACGTGCGAACGCAAGTTCGCTATTATGTTTGCAAAATGAGTTGTCGCTTAATTTATAAATTGAAATAAAAATTGTGCGTGTGTGTGTGTCTGATTGCCAAAAAAATACTGCATACGCTATAAAAAAAAAAGAAAAAAATATTCTGGTTTGTAAAAAATTTCTTCATTGAAAGGCTCTTCCATTCAAGCTTTTTATAACTTGTTTAGCGTTTTACGTATAGCGAGCATGCATCGTATCAGAAGTTTTCGTAATGATGAACCTTTAACATCCCAATGGAATTAAATTCTCTTCCATTTTGCATCATTTAAGACGTTTCGAAAATCCGAGGAGGGCTTTGCCAGGGCCAAGCCTGATAGTCGCGAGTCTTCTTATATATATATATATATATATCGTAAGTACTTGTGCGAAATTCTCATTCAAGACATGCATGGGGTGACGGTGGTATCCGCAGCGGAAAATTTGTTATTCGAGCAGTAAAACAAGAGACATTCCATTGGTTTTATTTAAAATTTCTTGATCATCTTTTTTTTTGATTATAAAAATTTTTAATAAAAACATTTATGCCCGATATCAAGATTTATGTTAAAGCCAATCAGTTACATCCCGTTAGGAAAGAAACAATATTCGAATAAAAGAGATATTAAAAATGCATTTACCTGCAAGTTTGGGGGCCGTATAGCGGCGTTCACCTTATTATTTGATTTTATCAAAGTAAAATTGTCTCTCTTGCCGGGTTGTACACGGCTTTCTAAAGTGATTTCAATTGAATTATTTAATTGAAATACTCGTGATCCGAAACAGGCTGAAGTTCTACAAAATACTTGTAATCACCTTAAATTATCACACACGTGGGTTTTCACGGTTGGAGGTAAGGCAAGGTAAGAGGATTTTGTATTAGTGAACAAAAATTGTATAACACTTTTGTTTACCAAATTTTTTTCTATTATCCACTTACACACTTATTCTACAAAATATAAAACTTTACAAATTGTGCACGATTGGACTTTTACGCGATAAGTGAGTCGGGCTTCATTGTCCACCGATTTGCAAAAGGATCTTCGTCGATGGGTTTTCTCACATGATGTATTAAAGTTTGCGACCGTTACAGGATGCTAATCATTAATGTGTGGCGATTAGTTTACCATTTTTGGAACGTGATCACTAACCAACACCACTTTGCAGAAAATGCGAATTTCGAAAGCAATTTTAAATCAATAAGTTATCGAACAAAAACTTCTTGAAATTGTTTGTGTGCCATCCTTACCAGAGCAGCTATCCATAACGTGTTCCCACTTAGTAGTAGATTATAAACGTTGGTTACGCCAAAATCGAAATATAACGTTTCCCAAGACGCCGACCTTTTAGGGGTAACAACACTGTAACAGTCTAGAAAAGTGGATTTTTTTTGCCTATTTTTTTGAAATAAAAGCAATCGCAATACAATCGTAACATTCGAGGAGGTTATTAAGCATTCCTTTAAGTATTAAACAATAAAGATTATTTTAAAAAAATACTAAAAAATGGCAACACCATAGCCGTTCTCGTGAACGGAGTGCTGAGATCCAACTCTATTTCGTAAATTAAACAAAAAAGACGAAAAAAGGCAAGGCAAAATCTACTTACACACAGTTGAAGGAATATTTGCGTTTTTTGAAAATATTGATTTTTGTATTAATTATTAGCTTGTGATTGAATGAAGAATGGTTTGATCAAAAAAAGCGCTTTTTATAAATAAAAATCGTTTAAATTAACTTATTGAAAAAATTCTACGCCTTTCCGTTGAGAATGTGCTTTGAATGATACCGTAAAAAAAATCGGTTGAAAAGATGTAATAGTCGTTCTATATAGGGGATCTTGAGGAAAAACGCTTTTAAAATTTCGAAGTCTTCTATAGACATGTTTTTTCTTTTTGAATTATAATACATTTTTTATTACTTTCTTCGGTTAGCCTGCGGTCCCAAAATCAAAAAACTGCCTTTCCATGCTCAAATTTTGTCCACCTTTGGTTTGGCTCGTAAGTGCCTCTTTTGCCCCATCTCTCAAAAACACAATCATTCTACGGTTTATTTATATAATATGTAATGTAAAAAAATTATAGAGTGATTGGGGAATTCATAACCAAGTCCAAAAATCTTCAAGTCTCCAGTTTTAATTTTTTGACAGCATATCTGAAGCCTTCGACTCGTTCACATCGTCAAAGTTCGCCTTGATCAAATGACAATAACATCTTTGTGCTTGCAATTGTTTCTAAATGAGCATAAACAGGTTTCAAACCCAGTTATTAGTGTATTACAGAAGTTGGAACCATTGGGCTGTAACTTCTCGCAAAGTGCTTATAGTACGCAGTTGTTCTGTTCCGGAAAAAGCTCCTAATTTTAAAGAAAAAAAAGTTTCTTGCGGGTAATGAGTTTTCCTTACGCATCTTCCAAAAAGTTAAAGGCATCAATTATGCGAAAAAAAAAAAAAAAGTGTGGGAAATATACAATGATGTGACATCTTAAATGTCAACAAATACTGGAATGTTTGTTTCTGTGAACCTTTGGCATCGATTTGAAAAATATGTTCATGTTTAACTGTTTTTAATGAACGTCATTGTCACATAACTAGCTTTTTGCAAACGTTCGGACCGGAACTTTGCTCACACTTTTCATTTCGTTTCCACTCGAGAATGTAAAAAACCACGTACCCCAAAAATACCCCTTTCGCCTACGCGGAAAGTATTTATATAAAATTTACAAAAAATATCGTTATCCAAAATAAATAGAAGGCGTGTTGCGTATTCTAATTTTGGGCCTTCTAGCTTTTACCGTCGCAGAAGTAAACAAGAAGACGTTTTGTTCGCAGATCTTGTGATATAAATTTCTACCAATAAAGCTAGCAACCCGCACCAGTGATTAATCATGCGGAATGCGGTAAAAGGAAACTAAAAAATAATCCGTGTCGTAGTATACGACACAGGGTAAAAGAGTGAGAGAAAACAGTACAACAAAAAAAAAAAAAAAAGAAAAAGAAAAAGAAATGTAGAGTAAAACTTTCTTTTTCTATGCATTTATTTGAAATCATTTGAATATTGACCTACACTTGTTTCCACTCCCCATAGAGACTCTAGTGCAAATAACAACAGTTGACGAATTGTTGAGCCATAGAAAGTCAATGGAATAATAAAGAATAGCAAATATTTATAAAAAATTAAATGAGACTAAAAAAGAAAAAAAAAAAATCCATTTTTCATTCAACTAAGCTTTATGCAAAAAAGACAACCCCGGACGCTAGTCTAAGCAAAAGTTTATGCAAACAACAAGGAAATGAAAAATTGCATAAATATAAATGCAAAGTCGCTTAGAAAAGAGAACGAAAGACCGTCGTACCACGGTCGTGTGGGCATACAAATTAAGAGAAATATGACGTTTTAAGTTGCTGACGGTTTTTCTGTTCATGTTATTTTGTGGATAGTTTGTTTTTTTTTTCTTCTTTTTTCGCATGGCGTTTTATTTTTTTTAAATTTTTTGTTCCAAAAAGAAATTTTGCAACTTTTTCACTGAAAACTTATCAGAGTAATAAAATATTCAAAGTTAACCAAGAGGGTTAATGAACTCCAGCGTCTTGTGGCGGCAGTAACGATAGGACTATAACAGGAAAAACAGTAAGAGTATAATTCAACAACTACCACAAAAGTCTTAAAAAAACTGCACACACTACTAAATGAAAATAAACGTCGACAATACAATCACACTCATGCACAGTTTGTGGAAGAAGTTAAGAGGAAAGAAGGCCCTAGTCATCACAAAACATACATAGTCATGACAGTAACAGCAAAAATAAGAGCAGCTACAGCTACAGCAGCAGCAGCAACAGCAGTAATAATGTTTGTGGCAGTTGCCAGCAGTAGTCTAAACATTTGCAATAAGAACATATAAATGGTATCGCTAGCAATTTGAAAATGTCACATAAATATTAAAGAAAAACACTTGAAACAAGAATTCTTAAAGTTCGTCGTCAGTTTTGTTGCCACAGCAAACAGTAAGACGTCGTTCGCTGTATGCAAAACCACGACACACAATATTTACATGTACAATATTCTTCCTTTCTTTAAAAAGGAAAAATGAAATTATAATGAGTTTTTTTCTCATAGCGTAATAACGTTTTCACGGTAACCGGTATAGCGTGTCCAGTACCGCTTCTTAGTCATGTAAAACGACGAGTTGAACTTGCTTTCAACTTGCTTGCTTGCTGTGGAAAAACAGTTATATCTAATTCGGTTCCTTGATAGAATTGCCTCGAGAAAGACGAGAAGAGCCAAGAAATCTCGTGAAAAGTTTAATCTTAGTATTTAATCAAGAAATCCGAATGTGGTATTAAAAAATCAAATAGCGTTACTAAATGCCTCTCCGAGCAGATGGATTCATAATATTCATGTGTGCTTTCTACTCTATATGGAATAAAGCCAACTTCCAAAAGCTGTTGTCATCATTATTACTGCGTTTTATTTTGACCGAAGAACTAAATTCGAAGGCTAAAATAGGATAAGTACTGGAAAACTAACTAAACTGACTATGGACTCTTCTTCTTTTCTATTTTAAAGATGAACTAGGTGGTTAGCCTAGTCGCTTTAATAAAGTCAAACATTTTGTTGACATTGTTATGCTCTCCTGAATGCCAGCTTTTAACTGGACCTTGTCTTAGACTATCGGAATGATTTTAGTGTTCATTAAGTATGTGTTTAATGGTACGATTGTGTCCACAGTTGCAATTTGTAGAAGTAGACTTCTTAAGGATCCATTGGTGTGTTCGAATGGAATGCTTAAAGCGATATCTTCCAAAAGTTGTAATCTTCATTTTCTCAATGTTTTTCGTATATTCAATGATGGAACGAGATTAGGATGCTTCGAATGTTACTATTGTCGCCAATTTTCTCTTTTTCTTATTTTTCTAATATGTTCATCATATGCCCGTAATTATAGATACCGAAGCCGTGAACTTATCTGATTTTCAAACAGACCCATATGACAATAATTTTATCTCCTTGAATGACAACGATATCGCTTGGTGATTCAGTGGGCTTTTACTCTGTTATGATAAGCCTTTTAAATTCAGTTTTGCGAGCAAAACGTTCGCCTTGAGGGTTAACTGTGGCTTCGTATGTAAATGTGAAAGCGCTTTCGTCCACACTACGAGTGACGTACACTTTTCCTATGGCATCTGCACAGACACAGGGTGCAGATCGTTACTCTCAGAACCGTCTGTAAAAAGAAGATGCTAATCATTATTTTCCGAATAGCGACAATTTCTTTGCGGTTAGTCCTCTGCAGACGAGATGTGACGCATATCCTTTTTTGTGTGTTGAGAGTGAAATATCACAAGTGTTTACTTTTCAAGTCCGCTATGGCTTGAAATCTTTTGGTCTTTGGGAGAGGGAGAAGGGGATAGTTATTACTTTTGGAATAGTTGGAGAAGAGTTTAATACGGAGGTTGGGGACATTTTTGCTTTTTTTTTCGTACTAATAACCGAGCACTGAATTGCTAGAATTGATAAGTTTCGAGATGAGTCCTCGGTTTCGTCCTCGGTTTCGGCAACTATGTCATTCGATGTACATTGAACGAGGGCATGTAAACAACTATGCCGTGCAAACACCAAGATTTCGGAAGAAAAAAAGCCTCAGATTTGTATTATAAACAATTGATTTCAACGCAGAAGAAGCTTATTTCTACATCTAACATAAAAGAATACTTGAGACTTATGGGCGCTGTATAAAAAACCCATCAACACACTCAAAGTTACAAACCTTCATTTCTACACTTATCAAATTGAAAATAATTATTTTACATGTGGGGATTTCAATGCGGATCATAGCCTGCATATTTAACAACCATTTTCGCGTTTTAATCATTACAACATTTCTTAATAGCCTTCTGGTTAGATGTTCCGGTCTTAGCTTTAAACTTGCAAATCTCTAACTTTACTATATATTGCAATCAACTTAATTCAAAACAGATTCCACAGGCTAGGGGCAATAAAGTTACGCCAGGCAAAGTAAACCATAGCACCGATCACGATTTCCAGTCACATGTCATTTTAAAATATTACCTCAGAGATGATTTTGTCTGAAATTTTTGGGTACATACTATATTACAAAATCTAACAAATACCAATCATTCAATCGATTTCATTTATATGCAATAACAGTCGACACTGAGTCTGATACCAAAGAGAAATGTTGGGATATGGAAAAAATGTTTCAGAAATCTATAATTAAATAACTTAGCAAATTAACGGGATTATTTTATAAACTAATAAAAATGTTTTCGGTTACCCATTATGTATTCCGAAAATATTGAAAAGCTTTTCGTTTAATCCTTTTTCTTTTCCATTAGGGAGGGCAACATTCCGTCTATCGAAAGAGCCATAAATGCAAGAGCTAGTGGCGCTATGTTTGGCTTCAGTGATGATATAGCCATTGCGCGACTTCCCAAAATCCAAGACGTGTGTGAGTTGATAATCTCGTTATTCCATCCTCTCCCGCACTAAAGCACCTTAGTCGGATACTCAACAATCGGGTAAGCTTTAAAGGGCACATACGCTATACTGCGTATAAAACAGCTTTGGGAAAAACGACGCCAAAGGTTAGGCGTCTGGACCTACGACGAGCAAACTTGTATCCATGCGAGGGATTTCGGTTCGGCTGTACGGGGGTCCGGTTTGAGCCTGCGCGTCGACGGTGAAGGTAATGCATACGAAAGTGGCAGTGGTACTGCCTTATTATCGTTTGTATTGACTATCACAGCAGTATAATAAGCCTTTTAAAAAGTATAGTTAGGTTGTGGTTGGTATTTATTTTGTGACAGCCAGGAGCAGGCACTGAAAATTCTATCAAGTCTGTAGGAAAATTTATAGTAATTCGACATAATCCTTCCAATGTTTCTGTCCGGCTGTCAAAATTTTTTTATATAGTATTTGTAATTGAATTGCATAAACATTTAAGCAGAAATCGGTTTAACTAACGAAATTTTAAAACTTCACTTATTGCTAAAATATTTCAAAATGTTTCGAAGACGAAGCCAAACAAACGTATAAAAAGTGTGTGTGTTGTGGCTGTCTGACTACCAATTTCACGATTACTGAATAAAAGAATTTTTGCGTAAGTTCAGCGATAATTTTTTTTTTAACTCACTAGTAGAGATTTTCTCCCATCATTTCAATAGTTTCCTCCCACTAAAATAACCAGGATGCAAAGAGAAACGGTCTTGACGGGCATTTGTTGACGCTGAAAAAAAAAGGAAAAAAATCTAGAAGAAAATATTGTGTAATTTCTCCAATTAACGATATCGTATGTGAATGTCTTCAAGTCCAATTTCAGTAATACAAACCTTTATGGAAAAGAACGGTACATAGAAATAAAATAAAATCTTAATATTAGTTAGAATGACGGTCGGCATGCTTTTAAATATATATCGTAGATGCCTTTCCATTATTTTGTACCGATTAAATTTAATTTTTTTTTTTAACAACAAAAAAAAAAAAACACCGCTCTTTTCCGTTTGCATAGCCTTTCGTTTTATTTCTTTGATTTTTGAATAAAAACTTTAATTTTTAAGTACATTTTCACATATCTCGTAGATGTGCGGTTGTAAACCAAGGCACGCAGGATTAAAGTTCAACATGAATGCGTTACCTTACACAGAACTTACACAACGACTTCAGGCACACAACTAAAACGACAGTCATCAGTTTATAGTGTATGTGTGCATTAGAAACTTCAAATGTAATCCCACTAAAGACTTATTTTAAAGAAAGGACAGGATAGCAAACAAACGGTAGAACAGTTAGCGCAACGAACAATTTTTCGATGAGACGACGTAACAGAGAATTTTCGCAATTCTACGAGTTTCTGTCAAAAAAAAGAGAAACAAAACACAATAGAGAAAGAGAGATTTAGAGAGAATGCGGAAAAACAAAACAAGTTTAAAGGCATAGGAGAGCGCGAAATAAGTGAAAATAAGAGCCTTGAAGTGTGCCCAAGTATTAGATTTATAACATGACAATATGCCTTGGAGAAGTTGTAAATGGAAAAGAGAACAGAGAGAGAGAGAGAGGGAGAGAGAGAGAAAGAGAGAGAGAGAGATACCCAACGATGACGTCACTATGGAAGCTTTTGCCGTAATTGTAATAATAATAAAATATTTGATTTTGAATTAGCAAAGTAAAGAATCATAATCACATACCGTAATTGGTAAAGAGATTGAAAGATTAAATAAATCAATTCAATGAATTGAAAATAAAATAAAATCAAAAAAAAATAAATCAAGCTCATAATATTCTTTCAAATGAGGATACATTGGCTAATCGATTGAGATTATTTTTATACTGGCTTTTCTGCCCAATATTTGTCTCCAGTTTTACATGCTGTATGAGTCGCAGCGTTCGGGCTATTGTACGCAACTCAGGCTTTCTTTGGTGGCCCCTAAAATTGCTCGTATCGATTCTTGAGGCAATACCAGCCTTAATCTGTGCACATTTTCCCTATTCTGGCTATATTTCACTTGTGAATGTTGATCACCGCCGTCACACCATATATATATATATGTATATAGACATATGATAACTTTCACGGCTTAACCAGTTTCTATTGACCATAAGCTCCCCAATAATGCATAAGGCACACACAAGTAGAAGACGCTTAATTGTAATCTAAATCTTATATTGATCATTATATATAATACTATATATAACAATTCTATGGGTATTATTTATTATAAAATGAACGCACTTTTTAGGGAGTTATAGAGTTTAAATTCATAGTTATGCCTTACCTTACCTTCTAGTAAAAGGGCTTGTGCGGATGGATTTGAGAAAGATTCACCTTTTGTTATACCGATCTAAACTTGTCTAGTCCTCTGTTCGTCTGTCCGTCTGGTTGTACAGCTTACAGATCGCGACTCTTTGAGATATTTTGATGATATTTGATAAATTGACTTGTTTTGGCTCGACGACGAACGCTGTTAAAAATGGTTCGGATCGGTCCACTTTTTCGATTATTTCCCCTTTGAGTAGTCAATATTTGGATAACTGTAAGCTGGCGTACGATACTTAATGGTGAGCCATGCCTCACTATAGTATTTCTACTTGTTTTATATTTAATGCATTTGTGCAGGTGTCGCTACGTTAGCTGTCAAGCGATGAATTATATTAAATTATTTACGTTTTGTGAGTTTGTTGTGATCGTGACTTTTTTTTAAAATTAACTTTTTTGCTAAAGTAAAGTAAAAGTTCTTCTGGTATTCAACCTGTTTTTTGATGCCAATCAATGCTTAAGAAGTAATGGTCAGAATACATATATTCGGTAGCATTTTTAGCGAGGCGTTTGCATTTTGTTGTGACAAGCTTTTGCAAAACCAACGAAATAGTTTTACTTAACCGCTAAACTCATTGTTTATGTGCATATGTACGCAAAAATTATGTTTTTAAGAAAAAAGCAATAACATAAAGTAAAACTCGAGCGAAAAACTCATCCTTATTTAATGCGCACTCAACAAAATTATTAAAAACGAATAAAATAATTTTATAAGCAGCAAGGAAAAAATTTTTGCGAAAATCGTAGCAAAAACAAGTAGCCGGTAATGGTCGGCTGCGCATGAATCTGTAAGCGTGTCGTGCATCTCGTTTCGTTGATGGCCTAGATGGATGGATGGTCTGTACTGAATATATTGGTCTGATATTTAGTTGAGGGATGAATTCAAGAATTTCGAATCTTAATGTTTTGCCTATTTATATATTTGTGCACCTATGAAATGGGAGAACGCCAAGACTAATTTTAAGCTAAAGTAATGTGACAAAAGTATATTCGATTCGAAGAAAGTTACACACTGGATGGACTTGATTGATTTGTTTTATTTTGTATATTATAGAGTTACCCATAATGATTAAAAATTTTTATTATTGTGGTGTTTAAAATAAAAGAATTCAATTTTTATGCTCCTCAAAACCTGGTTGTTCTCAGGTCATGTGTCAACTGACCGACTTGTCTCATACTCAATAGCAAACTATTTGCAGTAATTTGCAAAGTTTTCGCTGAATTTGCAGCACACATTTTTGTTTTTGCGCACCCAATGTATTTTCGCTGCAGTAAATAAACTTGTGGACAGACGGAGGGACAAATGAGCTTGACCCGGTTGACAATTTGAGACTGGTCAAGTATATGTATATACACTTTATCGAGGCTCTAAACCTTCCATCTACGTGTTGTAAACGCTTCGACTAAATGATTGTGGCTCTGTTCTTCCACGGTGGCTACGAAAAGTGTAAGTTAAACTTTTATGAAACCGTACACATCAAAAGCAAAGGTAACCAAAAATAGTCCTCAAGGATATGCTAGGTAACGTCAATCCTTAAACTTCATCTTTCGCTATCGATTAATACAAAAAAAGAGAGTACAGGGACCAAGTTTCGGATTGCTATTTAAACTTTCCAAAAATCCGTAAGTTTGTGTACTCATTGCCCCTCGCTGCAAACAAAAATACAAATCTAGTGACTTCGCTGCTGAGCATGAAAATCCTTCTAAGCGCAGAGAAATAGAAGTGACTTGAGTTAATATTAAACACACAATAGGAACAAGCTACAGTATGAGCAAACTAAAGGAAGGAAGTGAAGATTAATTTTCAATGTAACACTAGATTTACGGCACCCGTCGAAAATTCTGTATAAGGAAGTACCTACCTTTAAATGTTTATACTGATTTTTAATATCTGGGTAAATCTTTGTTTTATGGCGGCTTAATACATCAGATACTGAAAGTTAAAGCGAAATTAACAGTGTCGTTAATATAGAAATTGCGAACGAACTTTGTGTGAACTTCTTGAGGAAGATAGAAGGTGTGATAGAACAACAACTTATCGCATATTCAAAGATATCATAGATCGAATTGCTTACGCAACATGAGACATTGTGCTTCCAAGTGGAAGAAGTGCTTCTGAACTTATATTCCATGTTTATATCCATGATCATATAAAAATAGGTACAGAACTGAGGATGTGTAAAGTTTCGAAAAGAGATGACTGATCGACTACAAAGTCACAATGAGGCTCTTTACTATGGAATCCTTCTTTTAAAGCTTCATAGTGACCAGAGACAAGTTCATGGAAATTTTTTATTGCATACAATACATACAATATGGGACAGATTTATTCGAAATAGTCCGACTTGTTACAAGCCTGACGCGAATCTCACAAGTTACAAACAATTGTTCGGCACCAAAACTAGATGTCGTTTTATTTAGTATATGCCAAATAAACTCGGTTCAATGGATGGACAGTTTGGAGTCTGTAAGCAGATATACAATGAATACCCGGCTATATATTGGAAAAGACGAACACCTGCAATTAGGCACTCTGTTGTGCGAATACGTCATGCTCAAGCTTGCTGAACCATATTTATGCAAGTACTTCTCTTCCAAAAAATTTTCTTGCCGAAAAACAACTCTCTTGGGAGTTTTACGTGGGAATACAAAGGAATCGACAAAAGTTGCAAAGAATAAAAGGAATAATATGTTGCCTGGATGTTGGATGTTTCATAAAACTGTGTAAACCATATGAGTGCGTTCACACAATGCGATACAAATCAAAATGAAATAAAAAGCGCAAAGATGTGAAGATGGAACGTAATCCTAAAACAATTGCAGCTTACAACAAAACTAAACGTGTAGTTGACATTCTCGACCAAATGACTAAAAAATATGCTGTGAAAGCAATATCCTGAAGGTGTACACTTCAGCTGTTTTACAACATTTTATATTTGGCTTCGATCAAAGCGTGGATTTTGTATAAGGTGACGGCGGGAGTAAAAATATCTTGGAAAGATATTTTCTATCGATTAGCTGGATAATTGGGCAACGACCACCGAGACCAATAGGATATTAACTTCAATTTATTGCCTGATGCATCAGATGTAAATGCTTGAAAATCATGCTGTTATAAATTTTGTTATGTAAGAAAAATCAAGCTAAGTACGCTTGCACTCAATGTAAGAAATTTGTATGCCGAAAGTCTACATCCGAGGTAGACCCTACATGCAAGAGATGTATTGAAGAAGACTGTTTGTTAATAGAATTGTTTAAGGTATAAGTAAATAATTTATATAAAAATTTCTCTTTAACTTATCTGCCAAAAAGATAAATTTCAGTAAAAAAGGTTATTGAAAGTCACGAGCCGTAACTCTAGTAACTAACAAGCAACCGCAGATAGTATCAAAAAGAAGTCGACGAGCGTGAAACGGTATATAAATGCTAGCTCACCTATTCAGTCGTTAATTGCGGACGCATTACTGTACCGATCGGTGCCATTTTCTGGCGAGCGTTCCAAATATATTCATGGAATCGAAAGTTGTAGCGTAAATCTAGTGTTGAAGTGATTTGTTGCCGCACTTTTGCATTTTCATGGTATGCTGTTTGTTACGTTTTCAATTTCATTTCTTTTCTGCTCTACTGATTTATTAAGAGCATACAATAATATACATATAACAATAACAGAAACAATCAGAAACAAGAACTTATCTGAACATTTCCATTTAACATTTAACGCTATTCTCGAGACAATACACGGTTACGGTTAAAATTTCTAAATATGAAGCACGCGCTTTTCTTCGCTGGCAGCTTGGATGTGTGCGCATACATACTTGTATAAAAACATTTATACATATTCACTTCTACATATCCACTTGGATGCGTATATATGGAATGAAAAAGAAAATGGGAACTCGTGAGAGAGACCACCCAAGGCAAACACATTTATATAAATACACAGAGAGCATGTGCTTCATTTTATAAAATTGTAGTGGCATTCAATTCGTATACCTATCCTTATAATAAAATGACGTCGAAGATATATGAACGCACTTTACTTTGTTTGCATTATTTACATATTTTGTTTTAAATATATATTTAAGCCCTTTGCTCTTTTAGTTTTTTTTAATGTTTTTTTATATCTCTCAGTAACTCCTTAATTAATAATTTCAAATAATATATTGGCTTTTGAGAAAGAAATCACCTTCCGTCCATCACCGACACCTAGCCGCCATAGGAGGAACTAAGTGTTCCATAAAGACAAACTTTTTTGTTGTGTTTTTACAGAACACTGAAGGTTATGAGAGAGAGAGAGAGAGAGAGAGAGAGAGAGAGAGAGAGAGAGGAGGCCAATGGACACAATTAAAATAAACACAAAATGTGTAAACACAGTATACTTATCTAATAACAGATATTGGATAGCCATCAGTAAAAGTCAGTTGAGAGAGAACTAACCTTAGATATCAACAACATTAGCATCCTCAACATATTTGTTTCAATTTCAAAATGTGTTAATTATATGCTGTGTACCTAAGAGAGCAAACAGGGAAAGCATTTAGCCTTACAGTCTACCTCAACAGGCGGCCTGTTCTTCATTGATGACATTTTAGCAAACAGGTTTGCGCCTTAAAATTGCGGCTCTTCCAGATGACCCTTCGATCACACCAACCAATGACAATGTGATCGCATTTAGCGGAGGCACAGGCAACTCAAGGCAAACGGGCAAATGGCTCTTGAAGAGGAGTTTTGAAGAAAAAATTGCTTATGAGGTAGAGGTAGATTTGTTAAAAATTTACTGAAAACTATATATTAACATTGTAAAGAAACACTCACTGCTGCGTTACAATTCTCTCAGCAATAAACTTCGACCCTCCAACTACGACCGTTACCTTCACAGTTCAACATTCCAAAGTTCACATTAATAATTTGGTCTCATTCTAAAGAACTCAAGTTATAGACCGAAGGTAGTGAAGGTAGTTCACTGTGCGTAGTTCACATTTCTGTCATTACTAATAGACGGAAAATCCTCCCACTCGGTTCGCGCAATTAATTATTGGACGGTATTGAAAAAATAACAGTAGGACTACAAACATTAGGCGAGCATGGAATAAGCAAACGTAAATGAGAAACTGAAATCGTGGTTTATGTTATAAAAAAGGCAGAAAAAAGTTGTTATTATGTATTAACTTAAAGAGAATTTAATGCAAAACTTAAAGACTTAAGTTTAAAGGACTTATTACAGTTACAGTTGTGTGATATCGCTTAACGGACGCTTAAAACTCTCGGAAACATTTAATTTCATTACCATGTTCGGAATTTATTGTTGACCTCCCATATCCCCCATATATGCTCTGTTCGTATACGTAAGGCAGTAAACGAATTTAAAAAAGGTGTCTGATATGTGTACGAATATATACATTTTTTTTGTATATTCTGCGTCACCTGTGCTACAAGTGTGCTGTGTGCTGATATATATTACAGCGAGAATATAACACGCGACAGATCTATATTTTATATGAATGCCAGTAGAGTGTTTAGGTTAGGGTATATACTGGTGGATCGTCGCTCACTACAGTGTTTACACTTTCAATACTTCAATATTTAAAATGTCATTTTTTTCTTCATGGTAAACCATAACTTAGCAAAGACATTTTCAGCGAAGACACGAAAATGTCCTCGATAATGTGGGCTACTTTCATAGGCCACCTTCACTTCGATAATTATATTCTCGTCGGCGAAACATGCTTGCGTATTTATATATTATATAAGAATTACGCGCACATTCGCATAGTTCACATTTCTCTTATACCTTTTAACTGCTTAAGGTATTCTTTTCGAAATGATCAGTGCTATGCATATATTTATTATTTATAAATTGTTTGCTGTCAACTGGTTATGACAAACTCGTTTGTTCGAGCTGTTAACACATTCTTCTCCCGCAAAACTATTAATATTTTTAACGCATACATATTAACTCTTAAGTTATTCGCTATGAATTTTTCATGGCGAGCTTTTTTTTGCAGTCACGGATTTGTAGAATTTTATACCTTCCACACGCTTAATACATTCTTTCTTTTAACTCCCGTCAAATTTCAGTATTAATATGGTCCTGTGGTGTTTGTTTGTTCTTGTAATTGTAAAAATAATCTCTTATCATGCATTAGTTAGTTAATTCGCTTCTGCCTATAGCATTATTTATATGTTAATAGGGGAAAACAACCTAACGAAAATGTTTTAATAGATCAAAAAACACTCTTTCTTTGCATTTCGGCTGTTAGTGAGGAAAGTGTTAAATGTAAACCAGTACAGTGGGGAACGAGATAAACGCTCGGTTAATTACCGGGGGAAAAATCTGCTTGGCGGTGACTACTATGACACCCTTGTGGATTTTAACTTCGCTTTTCTTGAGTGACCATTCCTCCTATACTGGATTTCCTTTAGTAACCACGGAGATATTATCTTTGATTATACAAAATATTCTTGATATTTCTTGATTATACAAAATATTTGTAGTTCTTTTCCTTTTCGACATCGAGGCATGTATTACATTTTATTTTACCATTCCAGATATTACGTTTTTCTTTATGTCCAAGAAGATATTACTGTTTTTATTTGAATTTAGCAGGTTGGTACATATTATCCATGGAGGTACCCATCTGCCCGGACAATTAAGTTGTTGACCTACGACTAGATCTCGTTATCCTTCCTTAGCTATAGGGATAAATAAGGTAGCCGTAGTCATCTAGGTATAAGAGTACACTACTACTATAGGAAAAACAAAATATTTTCGGGCAAACCAGTTAGACAGACTTGAGATATATATATATATATATACACTATGCACTTTCAATCATTAGTCCTTAATATTCTTCAAAGATCGCAACCTTTTCCATCTTTAGGAATAATTCTCAGTTTGCCGTTTCAATATAACGCCGGGCGTGCAGGTCTAAATCGGCTTCGAAAGTCACTTTCCCTGCGAAATAATTAATAGCTAATGATGCGTTTATATATATATACATATATAAACTAATATATACGCATTATATACATTTTAAAGATGTTTTTAAAATCTTTAAAATTCTCTTTAAGAATATTTTCTATGTGCTGGCGTATGTAAACAATACATGAGTAATTATGTTGTTTATGTGCAACGAAAAATTTAAAAAAAGGAAAGTCTCTCAACAAAAAGCAAGATTACAACAGCTTCAGCTTCTTCTTTTTAAACGTTTTTGCTTTCAACAGATATATATATGAGCAATCCTTCAGAAACAAAACGTTCTTTTGTCTTTACACTGGATTTACGTTCGTACGTATATGTGTACCAATGAATATGAAATGATGATGCATTCTTTTGCCAACGTTTCCAAAACAAGCTTTTTTTGTCGTGCATTTGTTACTGAAACACAGATTCAAAGGCATTAGTTTCGTATACATTTACATAAACATGTAAGCATGAATGCGTAAATTACTAGCACTACTCAGGCACACTCCTCTTTCCCCGCGCACTGTATTTGAGTGACAGTCGTGTAAAAATAAAATATTTCAAATGCACTCATCTCTCGGTTTGCATAATACTTGATTTACGCGACTTTTCTTTTCCACAACTTTTTCTGCCTTTGATCTGGCTACGATCAATGAAATTAAAAATCCATATAGCACTTTACAGTTAGAGAAGCATAACCGTATGACCATGATTTGTACTACGAACTGAGAAAGTTATACCAACAACTGGGATATAATGTTTGACGGGCTTCCGCAGCGGCTTTCTTCACATCAAGCAACGACACTGATGAATGTCGGCAATTGACTTGCGCCTCGGTATACAACGAACAATGAACTCAATAACACTAAATGGAAAATTGTTGTTTTATGCCAGAGAAGAGTCAAAGTAATCCAATTTAACCATTGTGGACATTGATACGTCGCCCTACTTTATCGTTTTGATCAATAGATGCCGCTGATCAAAATGCAGGTACTTATTATTTTAAAACTTTTAATTCTCCGCTGAACGAAGAGTTAAATAAATAAAACGATCGCAAAATTTCAACTTTTGTAAAGTTTTAAGGAAGAGTGAAGCAGAGTGAAACGATATCATTTGTTCTTTTCTGAAATTTTACTGATTATATTAAAATACCTACTACACGCAGAGAGAAAGGCATGAGAATGTCGGATAAGTCGGAAGCTTGGAGCACCGTGCATAGCTTTCCGACAAACGTGCTGCATGAATTAAGGTGGTTGAAGGGCCAGTGGATGGAGAGGAGAGGAAGAGGAAGCCAATAAGGTAGTACATTAAGGTCCCACCAAACGGAGACTACCAGCTCCAAGTAGCCCCTGCAAAGTATTGCTCAACGGGCGTAAATAGACAAAGAAGTTTGCGCTTGCGTGGTACTTTTAGTACGTACAGGCACCATGGACCCCGCATCGTGTATCCTGCTAGGACGACCCAGTAGTATAGTCTGAAGGTTTGTACCTCTACTTCGCATAGCGAAAAAGTAAACAAAATCCAAAAATTTTTGTTCGAAAAAACTAAGTTAAGTTCAGTTTACGTTCCACTGCACGCTACTGCTCCGACCAATTTGGCTCATTTTTAATACCAGCCTAAGTGTAGAAACTTCCAACGTTTCTACCAAATTTGAAGGTGATATCTTCAGGGGAGTCTCAACAACACACATCACACAGACGCACAGATGGGCAGATATGGGTAAATCAACTCAGGATTTCAAGCTCAGCAAGTATATATATATTTTATAGGCCCTCTGAAGCTGAAAAAAAAAAACAAAATGAGTTTACCATCATCTTACAGAGGTGGATGTAAAAAACAAATACAGTGAGTATATATCATCTAAAAATTCATCTAAAGCGTCCCGATATGCACGAGATATCCAATTAAATGCACATATTCCTGGTTTTTTCGCATAACCGTGTATAACCTGTTTAGCGTTTAACTATAAAATCGATGAAATGAAAATTTATTGAAACCTTTTTATTGCACGTCAAGCAAGCTTGTAATAGAAAGAAATAAGTAAACTCATGCTGTACATAGTGTAAATTAGGAGAGAGGTGTAAATATACACAAAAATTTGCTCTTTTTCACGGTATTCGTTTTTCTTTATCTTCTCCATTAAAAATGGTAGGATATATTAATCTTGTCGTTTCGTTCGTGATATGGCAAAATACAAAACTAAAAAAATTACATAAAATAAATAACTAAAAAAACACCTCGTAAAGACACCGGAACTGTTCAGGCATTTTCATATCAACTGGCTATGTTCATTATTGCCGTTTACATGCACGACCATGATAAGATTACCATACATATATATAGCAGTTGCAGTTGCAGTTATGTTGATCACTCCGTTTGCGTTCGTGTTCACCTTTATATTTACCGTTGTAACCACGATCGACATTTAGGTTAATGCATTTCCGCGCTCATTTATGCAATTCAGCTCACTTGCTTATACACTTTCTAAATCTATAAAGAGGGCAGTTGCAGATCAGGAAGTCATGGCGTATTATATACCATTTTGAAAGTATTAACACGCATACGTCGCCATCAATTTACAAACGACCTGTTCAAAAAAAGTGATATGCTCGTGCTGTAAATCGATATGAAATTTAACGAAACAAATGAATTTGTTAGTAAATGCATTTCGATCAATGATCGCATGCACGCCCACTATTGAAAATATATATAATTGGGCGTATACTTTAGCTCTAAATGGCATAAGGCCTGCAAAATTTGTTTTATAATCTTTTACTCAGTTCCACTATTACGTTCAACACGTTCATATATACAAACGCATATGAGCTGTTGTCACATGCAACCGAGCTTATCATAAATGTCTTTCTCAACATGAACACCAAAAAAAAAAAAAAAAAAAAGAAAATCGTGTGCTGTTATAAATTTTGTTATATATATTAGAGTTTACTGTATGTCGGTAGTATAAAGTATGTTTGTTACTTAATATCACGTGACACTTGTTTCTCTTTTTCTTTCTTATTAGTCTTGTTATTATTATTATTTTGGTTGAATATAAAACGGCTTCGAATACCTTTCATACAAAATATTGGCAACTTTTCTCGTGCGTATCGTGACTTAATATAAGCGAGCTGTTGTTATGCGAGAGAGAGAGAGAGAGAGAGAAAGAGGGAAAGTGATGAAGAACGTTTAAAAAGCAACTTTTAGCTTAATTTTTGGTATTTTAAGGTACATTTGCAACACGATTTTATCGAAAGATAAAAATTATTTGCTTTTCCTTTCTTCTTCTTCTTCTCTTTTTCTTCATCTTTTTTGTTTTTTGTTTTTTTGTTGTTTTGTTTTCATTTATACATTATGGTAAAATTAGCACTTGTTTAGCTATGTTTTAGCACGTAATCGTGTTGACAGAAAATGTCAAAAGAATTTCCTTTATATTTTATGTCCTTCCCAAGGTCTGTTAAAATTTTTTGTC
The DNA here is from genome assembly GCA_000688715.1 of Glossina pallidipes. Lineage (NCBI taxonomy): Eukaryota > Metazoa > Arthropoda > Insecta > Diptera > Glossinidae > Glossina > Glossina pallidipes. Next base: position 56,010 of record KK500040.1, read on the forward strand.
ACACGACAACGGAGTTCAAAATGAAGAGAAACAAACTAAAGGGAAATCATATTCGATTTAAATATAAGATTTATATTAAAATTTTATGCAATATTAAGGAGTATTTCCACCAAGTCTTAGCATAGTCATCTTAGAGTAATATGTGTCGTAAATTGTAAACTAATGATTTCATTCTTTACGGATGCTTTGTAGGCTGATTGGACTCGTTTCCATGGCTAATTCGCATTAGAAAATTCCCCATACGTTCTAAGCTAAATTAATTTGATTTTTAAGATCGTAGTAAGACTCCGTTTGATAAAATCGGTTTGCAGCTACCAATTAAAAATATATCGCACAAACCAAGTTAAAAAGCTTTCTTTCTAAAAATTGTATGGTTAGGAGTGTTTGTCAACCATCAAAATGGGATGTAGGTAAACCAATATACCGAAGTAGTGTCCTGGTGAAGAAGATCAAGACTAATGAGTTTATATGCAATCCATGGGGTCTCTCTGACTCATATTTCCAAGTGTTACAAACGCAAAGGCAAATTCAGCATACGTTTAGTTATTCATAGTGCAAATAAATGTATAGTTTACATCATTGAAATTTAAATAATGTTTTGGATCTCTTTCACACCATTAGCTTTGTTATCAAATTTATAAATTGAATATGGATTTTAAATATAATTTATTATATTTTATTTTTGTTTTTTTTTCTTTTAGTATATTTCGATAACTTTATAAAAGTTTACCTATGCACGAATGTGTGCAAGATTATTTATTTATTTTAAATAAATTTAATCTAAAATTTCAATAAGCATAAATTAAGCAACAAATTTCATTTTGAATAAACATGAAAAAATCAAAAGATTCCCGGAAAACTTTTTGCTTTCTATTATTACACACATTCTCCTTCTTATATATATGTATATATGCATATATATATATGTTTATAGGACAAACAAAAATGCGGCAACTTTAACGAAATATTTCATACGAAATGTAAGAACATGCAGCAGCCAGAGAAAATTATACACACAATCAAAGCAAATACTAACAACAAAAATAGGAAAGAAATGCAAATGAAAAATCATTTGTTTGCCTCAAAAATATGTGAATATAATCTTAGAAAAAAAAAAAAACAAAAAATAATAGAGTAAAGCAAACGAAACATGAAACAAAAAGTTTGGATAAAACATGAAAAGTCCGTTAAAAGGGTTGTTCTGGAAAACTATTTAGAGAAAAGTAAACAACACATGAAAAATTTTTAAGCCTTACAGTCGATGTTAGAGGAATTAACACAAAATATACCACAAAATATGTTTATACATCAATATGAACAAAGAACAATTGGGGATTTTTGCTTAAGGTTATAAACAATACAACAGAAATTTTAAATAAACTCGCAATTATATGTGTGTGTTTGTAAAGGATATAAAGGAGAATAGAGTATTCGGCTAAAGCAGAATGTTAATACACCCGCCACTCTCCAATATAGTATATATTATCAGCTTGTGTTGTAGAAGAACTTTAAATGTACTTTTTTTCGGCCGACCTTTTTCGGGAGCAAGCACGTAGATAAGTATTTACCTGGCCATGTTTTAGTAAAATTTCGGAAATTCCAACATCTCCCAGTGTATTCGTATAAAAATGTTGTCGGGCAGTAGACTGGGAAAGTCCTTGCATCTGCTAGAATACGCCTTCTATTTCATAGTTTTCTAAGTCGGTCCTCCGATAGATAGACGAATCCATATATGCAGATATTTGAACCAATGTTCACTCATTCATTAAAACTATTGCGTTTCCAAGCCCTCCAAAGCAGTAATAACGCAAGAGTCAGCGAAGAGCATAGTACACCGGGACATCCCGGAAAGGATGGTGGTAGTGAAAAATCCAAAATGCCTACGGAAAGTTTTGCATATTAAACGTGATAAAACTAAAAAAAAAAACAAAAACAAAAACACAAAAAAAAAAATAAATAGAAATAAAAAAGAGAAAAACTGTTTGAAGTATAGGCGAAATGTTCGACATCTCTAGCTGAAGTTATTAGGCTTCCGTTTGGTGGCGATGTGTTTGTAGGTTTTATTATAAAATTTTCTATTTGAAATTTAATTTAAAAGATTTTCAAAAACTATGATAAATTTTGCCTGAAACTTTAAGCAAACGATAAAGGTTCGAGATAAATTCTTTAAGGTAATAAAGATGAACAAAAGAAAACACAAAAAACAAAATACATTAGTAACGAAAAAAATAGTTAAAGGACAAGTTAACGATTTCGAAAAGGTAAACTTAACGTAAACGCAAAGGAATACACATGCTTTCATCACACATATACCAAGAGTTAGAGTGCTCTTAATACCAAAAAGTCTGCCTTGAAGGCACATGAGCACACCGCAGCCCACATAATTTTCCTTAAGAGCCCAGAAAATTAAGCTCATAAAACTTTTAAAAGTACTTTTTTTCCTTTTTTGTGTTTCTTTGGTAGAGAGAATTAACGTGCATGTTCCTTAAAGCGAACAACACCAAAATATTGTTATACACTGGCGTGATAGTCATTTTAATTCTAATTTGTCTGCATATATTTATGTACATATAGTTACAGTTTCTCTCGTTTTATCCCACGTTGCTATTAAAGTTTTTTTTCTTTTTTAAGTCATATTACTCAGCAGGGAAATAGACATTAAGATGGTAAATGTTGAGCTTTTTAAACGTTTTTACTGAGCTGTAAAACACTTGGTAAGCTCTTTTCGTAGCTATTAAACAGCTTTGTTTATTATTTCTTTAAATTTTTTATTCATAACTTAAATGAACTTAGTTTAGTACGTTTCCTTTTAAAGATTTCTCACATCATTAAATTGAATAGAAATAAACGATTCCTTAAATCCGTTACATGTTTGCCGTACTGAAAACAAAACCACAATGCATTTTGCATAGAGAGCGCTGTGTGAATGGGCTCAAAGTAGTAGTGTCCCAATAACGGAGGACGACTGACTCGCGATTGCATTCCTTTGCATTAAAAACCGAAATTTATGTCAACATTTGAAAATAGCATTTGCAGTTAATCATACGTGTGGGAAATTTCATGATCTAAGTCAAGAAGAAAGCTCGTGTCATATACCCCAATGAATGGCTCTGTCAACGCTAGCCTCATTGCTCTGTAGCATAGCATAGCTCTCGCAAAAGGTGACCGTCAATAAATAAAAAATATCATGATATTTTTTTTTTAGTTCATTCTGAATATCACTGCGATTTCACGGACTTCGAAAAAACTGCCAGTTGAGTTGAGGCATTGTGCAAAGGTGCAATTAAGCCCATCACATTGCATATTTGTTGTATTTATATGTACCGTTTATAATGGAAGTCGTTCGGTCTATATAAAAATTCAAACAATTGATTGATTTTTTTTTTAATTCTTGTTCAGAATATTCATTTATATATTGAATCTCCCGATTAACAGAATAATATTTTATAAAATTTTATAGTAATTTAAAACCAGTGCAGATAACCTCACTTGAGTTCGCCATTCAATTTATTAAAGACTGTAGTGACTATACGTTTTAAACCAGACGGTTTCTATGCTAACGGAAGAGAACGGGTAAGAGGATGCGGATGACTTAGGGCTTTCGTAATATATCTGATAGCGCTTTTCTTAATTACGGCTGTTATGGATGGAATATTCAAGCCGCCGCTTTGAAAATTTCAATTAGTTATGTAGCACGTGGAGCAACTCTTATCATACGGAAGACTTTTGAACTGTCTTCTTGGCAACTTGGCTACGTTGGAGAAATTGTTTGGTTATTGCAAAATAAAACAAAAATATGTTGAATCCAATTTGCAGCAGAGCAAGTTAGGGATAAATTTGTCTATTGATCTTTTTTTTAACGATTCATTTGTGAACTCAATTTATTTTCTGAAAAAATATATTTTAAAAGGCATATGTGTTTGTTCCGACGTAGTTTTCTAATATTTATGATAAAAACTAAATTTAAATTAAAATTTTTTTATTCGTTTATTTTCTAGCCTTTTCGCTCGATGAAAATTAACAACAAAAAGAAAACATAAATTCATTCGCTTGTTTAAGCTATTTAGTTTTGTCCATATATTAACCTTTTCTACCTTCTTTTTATATTCTATTGAATATGCAATTGAAATATTTGTCTGAAACTCAAACAATTCATCATTCATCGTCATCAGCATTTCAAAGCTGGTTCTATGAATTTTTAATGATCTCACTTGAAACTGCTCTCGCGCTTTGAATTTTTCATTTATATATATATGCGTATGTATATATATATGAATATATTTATGTAAAAAGATATATATATATATATATATACGTGCACATCAACACCGAAAACATGACAGAAAAGTCCTCTCTGCATAAATAAATAAATTTAGATTTGTACGCTTTTTATTTTGAATTTTGCATTCAATGCGTTCGCTCCTATTGACAACTTACCTTACTCTGTAACCATTTGCGAATAATTTCTATTATGTACAAATAATTTCTTTAAGAGAAGGCATCGATGTATGTGCAAATTTTCTTAAAATATAGGGGGGGGGGGGGGGTAAGGGGAGTACAAACCATTTATAAATACAGAGAGAAAAATAATTTTCCAGGATTATTTAGTTAACGCACTTTCATCACGAAATGATATGATGAAGTATATGAACAACGGGATTCGTTAAGACCTCATAAGCGAGACTTTGTCAATTTAGACAATTTTTCTATATTCATATATAAGACTCAAAATAATGCATATACAATATTTTCATCATTTGTTTTGATTTTGATTTCTATTGCATTTTAGGAAAAGCTGTTGTTCCATCTAATTCATCTCTCATTACCGCTAGGACATAGTTCAGCTAACTGTGTTGCTACCTTTTATGTAAATTCGTGAATGTGCCTTAAAGTAACAAACAATGGTCGCATAAAATAAGAATTAAATATTGACTGACAAAAGGGAAAAATATTATTAAGTGATATGTAAAAACATTGCAAACATATGTACCGAAAGACTAGTGATTACAAAATATGCATAAACCTACATACTATACAATGTCGGAAATAAATAGTTAACGTACGTCAACAACACAGCGCTTTTGGGTTAGAAAAAAAAAGAAAAAAAAGAAATGAACAAAAACAAATAAAAAGCAGACAAACAAATCAACAGAAAGGATGGCTTACATATGCATACAATATATAGCCTATAGCCTATAGTGGGATGGCTGTTTTAAATAACCAAAACATCTAGTGTGTTTATTGTTGGAGTTGCTAAAGGTGCAATACATGCCTGAAACAATCGATGCTATTGGAGATCGAATTACGTCAAAATTTTAAATTTCTACCAAACGCTAAAGGTGCAATACATGCCTGAAACAATCGATGCTATTGGAGATCGAATTACGTCAAAATTTTAAATTTCTACCAAACGCTAAAGGTGCAATACATGCCTGAAACAATCGATGCTATTGGAGATCGAATTACGTCAAAATTTTAAATTTC
>KK500040.1:61650-319682 GCA_000688715.1 Glossina pallidipes
TTCTCTCTCTCTCTCTCTCTCTCTCTCTCTCCGTCTCTATCTCTCTCTCTCTCTCTCTTTCTATCTATCTATCTATCTATCTATCTATCTCTATCTCTCTATCTACCTATCTATCTATCTATCTATCTCTCAAGATATTGAAAAACCGCTTAAGAAAAAGTTGCACGCACCAAATAAGTCGCATGAAATCATTCGCACAAATATAAATCGCATGAAAATACACCGCACGTACAAATTGCAGAGAATTGTGCACTTACTACTTACTCGACCGATTGTGGACGTTTTTACACATCGCTTTGGCCTAGGGAAATATCGGCATAAAATGCCCGAAATGAATTTTAAGATTTAATTGTGAAGATCGATCGTTTTCTCCATGCTTATGGTCAAGGATTTCGTAAAACTTTGAATCAATATGTACTCGAATTTTCAACAAGTTTGGCAATGTATATAACCGATTATGCTTAGTAATCGGTCAATCACGATATTACTGACAATACTTAGAGGCGAATAAAAAATAGAAACTTCTTAGTTATAGTTAGTTTCGCAAAAATCACACAAAAGTTTACTATTCGCCCGAATGTTAAACTTCATTAAAAGTTTTCTATAGCACTCATAAAATATTCTGCATAACCTCGGAAAATTTCACATACATTCAACTAAGGTTCGTAACGATTATGCACTTTATGATAAAAGCCCTCAAAAGTTTCACATCGAATTATGTATTCCGGGAATTTTTGTCCAGTTTTCATGAACGTACGTAACATAAAAAGCAAAAACAGAAAAAAAAAGAATACAACTTGCAATGATAAATCGTTGAAGGGCGCTTATTGAAATGTACACTTTCATTAATATTCATTAACTCCACACAGAAGACTTAATGAAATTTTTAAATATTATTAAAACTTACATATTGATGTGCAGGCATGTGAGTGTAAAACCCTGAAGTATTTGATAATTTACCACGGCACTGAAGCAGTCAATGAAAGAATCTCGTTATTTGTTTCTTTTTTTTTTTCATTTTCGCCTTTTTGTGTATTTTTTTGGTTTTTGTTTTTTTATTCCGATATCCTTTCAACATTTCTGCCAAAATGTGTGTGGGATTATTGTTGTTATTTGTTTATTATCATTGAAGATGAATTAAAATATTATTTAAAAATTGCGAAAGTTAAAGTTGATACGTACGGATTATTGGTAAGTGCAAGTGCAAGTGTGGCAGGCGACAGCAACACGGCAATAGCGGCTGCAATAACAATAATTTTAATTTCAATTAATGCCTACCATAGCATCGTATAAACTTTGCTAAGAAGTGAACAAAAAAAAAAAAAAAGAAAAAAAGCTCTATGCAACATATCCGCTATAAATGCATGTGAGTGCATGTTTATATGTTTGTATTGTGTTGTATTTTTGTTCGTCATCAGTAGTTTTATCCTAAAGGCTCAAGTATTTTATAATTTATTTCGCATATAAATTGCCACTCATACGTTAAAAACTTATGCCGCTTGTATGCAAAACTACACACCGCTCGCATTCATGTTGACGATGATGATCTTGCATGCATCGGCATTTATGTGTATATGCAGTTACAATGAAAGTACATAAGCTCGGGGGAGGGAAGAGGGTGTGGAACTTGCTGCAATACCACTGATATGAATATATTTTATATACGTATCTATTTACAAATGTCCGCTTGTGTGTTCATGCCTGCAATACAATACCGATGACTGCTGTTGATGTCGTTGTTTTTTTTTTTTTTTCTGTTCACTCTCTGTGCTATAAGCGGAAAATTTAAATGTAGCTCGTGAGTTTGAGTGGCAGGCAAATTGCCAAGAATTTTTATTTTATTTTATTTTTTTATTTTTATTTTTTTCTCTTTTCATTCTTTCTGTGTGTTCATCGATGTTTTTGGTATTTTCAAATGTTTTTGTTATTGTAATTGTATATCCGTAATATATGTGTATTTTATATGCAAAAAGGCGCAACGTTTTTCTAACTCATTCTGCTTTTAAACCTCAATTTTTAGACATTTTCATACAATGACACCCACCGCCACCGTCACCGCTACCGCCACCGTCATCGTTCTCTTAATGACGTTGTCGTTATGCTTTTTGGGTTTTTCAGTTGAGCCTGCAAAATATTTGCATTTTATTTTATGAGGCTTCGGTTCAAGTAGTTGCAAGTTAAGCCTAAAATCGACAATCTAGTGAACTTTTGGCTCTTTCGAACTCCCATGTCCACCTCCAATGCCGCAAGCATTAACACACCAACTTCCGTTTCAGCTGCATATAAAATTTTGCTTCCTTGACAATAACTGCTGTAAACCTTTTATAAATATATATATATATATATATATATATATATATATATACACATATTGTTGTCGGCCAATAGTGGCAGTGCGTCGAATTTGGCACTTGGCCAATAAAATTTTCAAGCATAAAATACAAAATATCCTGCGATTAGTTGAGCCGAGAGAGTCAGCTGACGACTCAATATACAAACAATTCACGCCAAGCTATACATACAAGCTACATACGAAGCTAGCAAGCAAGTAACCAAGTAAGCAAGTAAGCAATTCATGATGCACGTCCTGGTGTTGAGCATTAAAAAATATTATTTTTTAATACCGATGAATATGAACATGTCTTTAATAATATGTACCACGCGCTACTTTCCATAAATTACTTTGCCGACCTCTCTTTAGCCGATCAAATAAAACTGGAGAATATATATTTATTTCACTTCAGTGTCCAATCTTTTGTTCATTATAATATGCATTACATACAAGCGAGTAAAATTAAATAATTTCCTAAAAGGATACACTAAAATATCGAACAAGTTTGTCCAGTTTAGAAATAAAAAACCAGCGAGAAATTATTTGTTTTGAAGCAAGAATTCACGGTATCGTACACGTTTTGCTTACTGAATGTGTTCAATTGGGGCAAGCAACAGGTAATAACAATCTTTTCTATGCAACACTTCTCTCGTAGGTATGCAAAGCATCTTAAATGTCCATAATGTACAGATATATGCATATATATATATATATATATATATATATATATATATATGTCGAAGTGTCCCCCAAAGAATATAACAAATATTGAAGCAGCAGTAGGTGGCGGTAATGATTAAAACTTACTTGCACAGCTCCTGTGTTTCGATCTGTTGAAATCAAAATTGGGAATTCAAACTCCAGATCACGACGCGTTACTCTGTCCTACACATTATTGGAGTTAGTTTAGTAATACTTCAAATTGGAGCTTTATAACTTATAAACCCCACAAAAAAAAATATATTTAAATATTCTTGAAAAACTTGAAAATGCATTTACTTTACTATGAACTGAAAGGCTTTGGCCTTAAATTTTCTCTAAGAGCGATCGTGAGTTGAAGATCAATAGTCAGTTCAATCGATATATGATTCCTTTTAAAAACGACAGTTGCTTCCACTTCCTGGACTAACTTACTGAAACTGTTAATTTTAGTCTTAAGTTCTTTTGCTTGACTAGCGTAAGATTTTTGATTGATTTAACTAAATGCATTTGTTTGTTCCTGCGTTTATATGCACAGTTTTGGGAACGCTGATTGCTGAAAACTGCGACTGGAACATCCAAAAGGATACAGTTTGCCATTCGTAGAAAAGACTTTCGTGAGACAACGTAAGAGTAGCTAGCGGCGCAAGTTGACTACAAATGTCAAAGCCGACTCGACCACTTACACATATGTAGTTGATCGTATCACAAGCTTGCGAAGCGTAACGTGTACACTGCTTTCATATCGTTTGTAGAAATTATATGTTCCTTAGGATTTAGATATATGCTCGTCAATTAGTTTACGATTTTGACTCCATTCATTTATGTCGTCCGTTGTTGGAACTTTTGCGCTTCGAAAATTTAAATAGAAGGCTAAAGCGAGATACGTAGGTTTACAGACCGAATTGAAATTATGCATCGTGCCTGATACGTATGCATACGTATACAATATCGTAGTGCACAAATGGAACCAATAGGCCCCCTATACCCATAATATACACGCCTGCGGTAACCAAAACCCTTAGAAACCACAAGGAATGTTGATCTAAACCCCTGGTTTATATTCAAATATTTTGCTTGGCATTTTCAAACATACTCCCCATATTGCATCGATCGGCGACAATTAGTAAAAAAACTTTCCAATTTCAGAGGGACGATGCACAAAACTCCATCCAAGGCAATGCAATTTTGTTAATATTTTGTTGTCATTTTTTTATTTATATTTATCTCTCTTCCTGTTCGTCCCTTCAATCTTTGATCATATATTCTTTTTGTTCATCGTCAATCGGGAAATTTTTGCGTAACTCTCTTTTAGCATAGACTAGACTACAAACATAACCTTCAAATAAATGCATCAGTTAATAACTTAATTATTCGTAATAAGAAAATTGAGTAAACTTCATGTCGAACCTTAAGCCCAATACAAAATCTTTCCATTGCCGTTATTTCACTATAATAATAGATTTTCCATTTTTTAAATGAATTTTAAATGCATTTATAATTAATGCTGAAGGAACAGACGGTCGAAAAATTATGATTTTCGGTTACTCCTTTTATAGCGTAATCAAAATCATTGTCTTCATGTTTACATGCTTATGAAAGAAACAACAAAATGAAGAGTAGGAAAAAACAAAAAAAACAAAAAAACACTCCCTTTATATATAATTTTAAATAAGAATCTTGTAAATATTTAATTAAATTTCGCTTATGATAGTAAGCGGCTTTTTAAGAAAAACAAAAACTTTTCACAGACACATTCACTATAAGTAATAAAATCCTACTTAACACACAGAACAACAGCCGTGGCAATAAAAACAACAGGACTAGCGGAGAATATCTAGAAGTGTAGTTAAACTAAGCTAAGGGGAAATTTTATGTCCATGAAGGCTGCTTTTGCTTAAAACTTAAGTCAACAATATAAAGCATAAGCAGACATTTCGTATGCCCAGCTTATATATTATATACATAAACGTATACATAAAAAAAAAAAAAAAAAACAAAAACAAAAAAACCAGCTAAAGTTTAGAATAGGCGTAACGCTTACTTACTGAAGAGTAGGTGTTGTTCGTTTTCTCATGTTTTTTTACTCTATTTGTTTTTTTTTTTTTTTTTTTTTTTTAGAAAAACACTCCCTTGTGTTTCTTTCCTTATTTTGTTAACAAGTAAAGCCGGATAATGACGACTAAAGCTTAATGTAAACATTTTAAAATAGAAAACAAAGCTTTTAATATAAAACTTAAATCAATATACCACGAGAGGGAGAGAGAGAGAGAGATAGAATTAAATAATAAGAGATAGATAGATAGTTATGTAGTTCGAAAGATAGATAAAAAGAGAAAGAAAGAGAGAAAGTTTTGCTTTTGCGAACGGTGATCGGTGACGAAGCTGTTCTGCGACCCGCATGTTATCGGAAAACGAATCATTGACTTGATTTATTGAATCTTGCTTCTCCAATTCATGCTGTACGCATTTCATACTACTCTGCAGGATCCAAGTCACAATTCACCTTCTTATCGAGCGTACATTATTGCTTACTGTATTGCTCCCCTCTCTCTTATCTGATTATTGGCCGTCGTGTCGTCGTGGCATTATTTTCCAATCAGGCTTCATCTACGCACATATAACTACAAGCTTTTCAGCTTTTCATCTTTCTCAGCCACGTATCCCCATTTTAAGAATATGGACGGCATACATCAATCATCCTTTCTGTTTCGAATTCGTTATCTAAGATCCGCTGTGTCTTGTATGGCCTCCGTTAACGGTTTGGATGGTTACTTTAGTTTAATTTTACATATTTGCACTTTTTCCTTCCTTCATCTTTTACTTTTTCCTCCTCTTCCTTTTCCCTCTTCTGTCCATTTCCTCTTTTCTTTACCTTATCTTTTCTTTCCTTTTTAAATGCTGCTTCTCTGTTTCCCTTTTTGATGGGAATCGAATTTCAATTTTCAAATGTAATAAAATTTTAAATTTATTTTCTAATTTCAACATTAATTTTAATCTCATTTATTTAATAATGTATATATATTTTAACTTTAATTTTTAATATTATTATTAAGTTGATATTTAAAGTTAATTTAAATTTGAAATTTAATCTTCGACTTGCTTTATTCATTGCTTTTCTAATTGTGCTCAGTTTAGTCATATCTTTAATGTAACTGCATCTTAAATACGTATAAATAACAACAAGTTTAATAGGTAAGAAGTTAAGCTTGTGTCCGAATCTTGTACACCGATCACCATTCATTTTTACATTATCATACTAATACCAAGTTCATTCTTGATATTGCGAGCTATCATTGCTAGATGAGTATTTAAGAAGTTTCAGAAGTCTCAGGTGATTTCTTTTTTTAACATACAACGTATATTGATTTCTGGAAGGCGTGGTCTTCTCTCTCAAATTTTTGATTAATATTAAATGATAATAATAATAGCTGCACAATGTTTAAGAGGTTGTAATACTCATTTACAGTTACAGATAAGACGGGAGATGTGTTATATAGAGAATAATTAATACGCCAGTATGTTAGATGCAAAAGAACGTACTGCCTAAGAACACTAGACGGAACATTGAGAGCACAATGATCCAATATTATCGCGGCGGAAATAACACACTTCCTTAATTAAATTATAAATAAAATGCCGCACACTCCCCTAATTTTCCGATGTGACGATAAATTAATGAGCTTCAACCTGTTCTAATAAGAAGGCAGTGCCACTGACTTCTCTCTGGCCAAGCTGCGCTAGCTAAAAAAAGTAAAAATTGGTGTTAGACAGAGTCAATAAGGTGCACGTATTATCCATAACTTAGTATCCACACCATAACTGAATATTCTAGAAGGATATACATAGACTTTTCATAATATATGGATCGCCAAACTCTTTACGTCACCTTTTAATGAAACTCAGAAGAGATTTAGCTTTGTTAACAGAAGTTTCAATATGAACTTTAAACCTGAGCTTAGAGCCAAGGATGATTCCTAAGTCGTTAAATCACGGTATACTCTCCACAAAGTCGTTGTAGTTAAAGGTGTGTGTGTGAAAGTTCAAGAATATCAGATGTTCGAAAGTGCCCGAAATATTGGTTAAAACACCCTCTGTGGAAAAGAACAAGTTAAATAAAAGATCGAACTAACTATAATTTGCGACTTTATAATGATTAATGGGCGTGTTCAATTTTTCCCACTTAAAACAAAAGTATCTTCGTTTTGAAGAAATTAAATTGCAATTGTCTTCGTTACCTTATGACTAAAAAGTAGAAAACGCCGACACTTACAACTGTCTGCCGGCGTGGCCAATATTTATCATTTTTAAAAGTGGGTAACAGCGTCTTGCAAAAATAGAAAATTACTATATGCTAGTCTTTTATCCACTACTATATATGAGTAAAGAGTAGAAATCTAAAGTTTTTTTTTTAAGAAGAATCGGGAGGTGCTTTCAGAATTCCTCGCATTTCGGTCGTGTTTTTGAAACCGATTCAGCCCGCTTTCAATAAAAGTTTGAGCGCGAAAATTTCCAACATTTTTATCAACAACGCGTATTCATACAAACATTCAGACGGCCAGATCGATTCGGAATTGGACGCTGATCAGATATATATATACTTTATAAGGTCTCTGAAGCTGCCTTTGTCGTAAACCTTATGACAAAACAAGTGAACCCTTCATCTTATAGCGCTGGATATAATAAACAAAGAATTAAAGGAATAGATTAGCTAAAGGAAAGATAGCTAAAGGAATAGATAGCTTGGGTGAAGTACGAAAATCCGCATAGTCGATTATTTTGGCCCGTCTATAATTATTAAGAAATTTGCTCATTCTCCCATCTTTGCTGATGTAAGCCTTTGAACGTTTGAAGGCTTCAATACAAATCTTAATCTTAGTCTTGATAAAAGAGTGGTATCATCTTGAGATAGTTTATTTCTTTTCTTTTTAGTTTAAATGATCTCTAGTTTACTCAACAACATGATGGTAGAGAATCGAGATTGCAATTTGCTCAAGTAAATCGATTTGCTGAAGAAAGAGGCTGGAACGGCTTATTTTAAATGTTTTGAGTGCACAGCACAACTTGAAAGGTACAAAAAGCAATTATCGACAAATAAAATATTTTAACATGGCACGCTCATGGCAGGCCATTTCAAATAATTATATGATACGGGTGTCGTAGATAGCATATAAAGCAAACATGTCTTGAATTAATAAAAATTTTCCGTAAAAAGCTCGTTTTCCATTACCTCATATTCTGCGAGCTTCTATATAACGCTGGATTTCGCTAGGGTCTCTTCTATAGGTTTAAGCTATAGAGGTACGTTAAGAAGGACCGAGTAAGGAACGCATGGCTTTATAAAAGTCACCACGCCTTCATTTTGTTCTTAAAAAATTGAAAAAACATTTTTTCCATTTACCATAACGTTTTCAATTTTTTTTTTGTTTTTTATATAATGACAAGCATAATAATAAATACTTTCATCTGTTTTGCATAAGTTTGATGTTGCGATTAAAGTTCGTCAGTTAACTAGCTATGCCCGACTAAGCCCAAAAACCATATATAGTAAAAGCGAGGTGTGTACACGTGATGTGCTACTTATAAACCATTTATTACCAACAAAGCATTACGAATTTATTTAAGAGTGCCATGTGAAATATATCTGTAGGTCGATGCGACTTTGTCTACTTTGTCGTTTGCCTTGTTGTCCAATGTCATAAATCAGCCTCAAGTCGAATAAAGAAGTGTTGTTGGTTGGTGTTTATCGCAAGAACGATACGATATGAGATTGATATTACGAGTGAGGCGATCGTCCTTCTTTTTTGCAATCATAAATACGAATTTGTGACGGTTGTTGAAGGATATGTCCTGCGCCGATGATCACTTCCTTCAAGTGAAGAACGGATTTAAAAAAAATCGAAACAAACGAATCGGTCTAAGTGGCTTTCCGGACCTTGGCAGAAGCAGGAGGGATCATCTCAACAAGGAAAAATCGAATACCCGGTTCCATGGTCTGAATAAATTTTAAATTCAGCATAATAAAAAAAGGGATAATATCTTCCTTCAGATTATTGCGGATTTATTTTAATAGGTTTTGAACTAGACAACGGAAGGAGACAACATTTCATGTTACGTTCGTTTTACTATGAAGAGGTTCGACGATGTAATCGTCTGTTTAAACCAATAGCAGGCAGACTAACATAGCTAGACCTATGCCATAATGCGTTCCGAGCAAAACCATATTTACCTTATATATATTTTTCGTATACGATACAAACATATTCCCGCCCTGCAGAAGGTGCACGAAGAGACAAAACTTTAACAGAAAATTAAACAAGTCCTTGTGAAAAGCAAAAATTTATTTTGCTCTCTTACTGCGCAATGCATTACTGTGTAATGCTTACGACATATTTTTTGTTATATAAATCTAAATGTTTGACTTATCTTAAAAGCTCACATAAATATATGCGTAGTTTAAAATGCCTTCATAAATACATAAACTACTGGAAACATGTGTGCCGGCAACTTGATTAATATTCTTTTTTTATTTATATATATATTTTTTTATCCTACATTATGTGATTTAAGTGTTGTAAACGTTATTTATATTTAAAAGTTTATTTTTCATTGGTTGGTCGGAAAAGTTGAAATATTTGAATGCCTGAAATACACATTTAAGCTCGGAATGAACGGCACATTTCTTAGTGCTTCTGTAGCAATGCAAAATTTTTAATTATTTTGCCATTATTGAGCAAAGTGTATCATTAATTTATTGTTGTTATTTACATAAGCGAATGATTGAAAAAAAAAAAAAAAAAAAAAAAAAACAAAATAAACAAATAAGCACGCGCTATAACTTCTCTGACTACCGAATATTTTTAAAATTATCGTTAAACTCAAACAAAATGATTTACACCACACTTGTTTATATGCAATCTCTAACAGCAGTTAACAAACACCAACAACGTGCTCAACAAGTAAGAAATATTATTTCGAATATTAAAGCGAACAGATTCGCTTTAAATACACACTACTTTTTTAACTGAAATGCATTTTTACGCAAAGAAAGAAATTAAATGCGATTATAATTAAAACTTTTACTTACTCATGGTTTCTCTGTAAGAAAACTTGAGAATTTTGCACGAAAGGTATCTTATAGTGCAATGAGTGTAACGAGCCATGTTGTTGTAAGTGTTCTGTCACGTGTTTTTTACATAGTAAATAAATTAAAATCGTTCCCTTAAGTATATGTCATCGAAAGTCCGCCAAGTAGCGTGCGAAAGCATTAATGTTAACGTGCAGTGAAAAGCAAGTTGCTGCACTTTGAACTTAATTGTTAATCGATCATTAGTTGATTTCTAATCCAGGAACGGTAAAAGGATAATGATAAGTTGATCAATAAAATTTGGGATTAAGTAAATCATAAATTTATATACATTTTGTTGTTGCAAAGTTGGAGCTCATTCAACAAATCAACGTTTCATTCACGATTCGTCCAGTCGCTGTAGCAAACTTTTCAGATTTGAAAAGAGATAATAATCGCTGGCGGGCAAATGCGAAGAATATGGTGATTGAGGCAGCAATTCGAGTTTCCATTCATCCGATTGCACCAATGGATTGCAGTTAACGACTTGTGACACTCTAGCCGTTTGGAAAGGAGCTTTGTGATGCCCAAACTTTCGTGCTCAGCAGTGTACGCATTGACTTTTGATATCCTTAGTATGCCAGCTTCACTTTTTGCTTATCGAAGCTTCACTATCTCTTTTGTGCGTCCACAACAATCAATAGCATACGATGCTATTTTTTTAATATTCTTGACAAAGTAGCCTTTTCAAAGGACTTTCTCAGTTAGTGCTGAGGTGAAACCATTTTTTTTTTTTTTTTTGTCTTTTTTTTTTTCGTACGCAAAACCAAATGTTTCATAGTTAGACTAAATTAGAGTTTTTACTACGTTATTAAGATAACGAATCTAACTTTACCTTACTTGTTGTNTTTTTTTTTTTTTTTTTTTTTGGTAAGCAAAACCCAATGTTTCATCGTCAGACGAAATTAGAGTTTTTCCTCCGTTTTGAAGATAACGAATCTAACTTTACCTTACTTGTTGTATTTCGTTAACGTGTGGTTTGAAAGTGGATATTTTGTAAAAAAAAAACTAGGATTATATGTTAGTTACGACTTCCCAATGTCAACAACATCTGACAAATTTAACACATTTTCTCTTGTGCCAGCATAAAAAGACAACACAATTCTAAATTATATTTTATACGTGGGTTCATGCATGCATTTAATTAAAACCAAGTAAATATAATGTCATGTAAACCGATTCCAAAGTCATTCAGAAAGCAGTGACAGAATCTCCTTTCTTCTGAATAGTCCAGATTTTGTAACACGCAAAGATATAAATCATTAATGCCATAAAGTATACGTACTTCCAAATTACGTAGGATCCTAAATGAATCGTGCCATGCGTCTCCGTCCGTCCGTTCGTCTTTTTATTTCTCTAGCTGCAGTAATTGAGATAGATTGATAAGATTTAAAAAACATTTTTATAATGTTTATTGATGGTTGTAAATCAAAGTTACGGATGTATGTGAGACGTCGCAAATGGATCTGCAAAGAAGCAATAAACTCCCACAGTAAGCGCCGGTACGAAAATTGTATAATAATTTCTAAACTCCATTTAAAAATTGAATGTGTAAAATGTTCTGATGGACCGACATTAACAAAATTTTTTTATAATTTTTATATCTATCTAGTATCTCACTGAAGGATGCACTATGGTCCTGAATGCTACATTTCTTGAACATAATTCAATCTTTTAACATTCTGTAATTCTATTTTTATTATTGGGATTTGAAACAACAAAAAAATAGTTTCGTTGTTGTAGAATAGAAACCTTGCCGTGGCACGACAAGTTACTGAATTTGCAATTGTTTACTGCATTTGTAACCAGAAATGCGTTCGTCGTTTAATAATGTAATGGTAACCACATTAATTTTATTATACAAAATATGCAAAACTTGCATGCTACAAAAAATAAAATCACTTCTCCCCTTAGCTTAAAATTACTTTGAAGTGTATAGTTTTCGAATATGTTTACTTCGCTTTCGGTTAGTGCAAAGAGTTTTATCTTGCAGACTTACTTAGTTACTTCTATTTGAAAACTTTAGCATTTTTCTAAAATAATTTTTTAACAAAAGAGTGATTTTTGTGTACATTATATTTAAAATTTTAAATACATGTGAATATTTTTTCTTTTCAATTTGTTTCTTTCAGATATTTAATAATTTTCGATCCGAAAGCCTACAGTTTATAGCAAATTGAAATTTTGCTTGAAAAACTTTTGATCAAGAAAAGTTTTATTTGGAACCATAGTGCGATATGAGAATATATCCATATTGTCAAAACATCTCCAAAACTCAAAAAGTAATGTCAGATATACCATAAAGTGCTTATATTATTCATCCGCATAAAATTCTTCATTGATTTAATTATGTTCCTTTTTCTGACTGTCTCACTGTCTCTGTAATGTCTGTGGCAAACATTCTCCCAACCAATTGGACAAAAGCGTAGAGAACATCTCGCGCACGTAGGCTTTCATTGCAAATCGTCCACATCAGTCAGAGGATACGTCCTACTACATTAAAAATTCTTCAGCTTACTAAAAAAAATTGATAATGGGATGATGGTGACTTTTTTAATATACTTAACTAATATCTGTTAGTTGAGTTTGTAAACGAACTGAATTCCTCTAGAAAAATATTTACAATATTTGGACAAATAAAACGCCACTGGCATGTTTTCTCTCTCATTAACTTGGTACCATTAATAGATCTTATTATAAAATTGACTGGGACTGGGAATTATAAAATAATTTTTTAAGGAACGCAACTTTAAATAAAAAATAGCCTTTTTTTGAACTCATATTTAAAGCAGGTGATATAAGGCCTTTGGCAATACCAGAAGAATGCATATATTTACATACGAATGATGTAAGGTATAAAAATTCAGTAAACAACTACGCCGACTTCTAATAATTATACACTGCACCAATGTCCATCTCATGTTTGTCCACGCATTTTTGTGTTCAACCTAAGATCGCAATTTGTTGAGAATTTTGATAAAATTTCGTGTATTAATAACACAAGGACGAACGATATTGAAAATAGCTAGGATCGAACCGCTTTTTTGACCGCTCCCCTTATAACGCCTTATTTATATGAAAAAAATTGCAATTTTCAAAATTTTGAGATTCGGTTCGGCTGAGGGAATTTTTTGAATCCCCTCTCATATCACTGCTCCTACGAAAATTAAATCTTTCTTAGGCAAAAAAGCATAATTTTGCATATTTTATGTTGAAAATTGGTTCATAATAGTAAATTGGCAAAGAAGCTAGCCTTAGAGAATTTGAACCATGTCGGTCTATTTTTTGGACACCGCAGTGTATAAGGATTCTCATGAAATGTAAATCGTTATATGCCAAAAAAGCATAATTGCATGTTTCAGTTGCCAAATTGGTTAACTCCATAAAAAAAGAAGTTGAGAAAAACGATAAAAAATTATATGTTGTTTTTTAAAATTTTTGAATTATTATTTTATTACGGAAAAATTTCATATAAAGAGAAACCCAAAATCCAGTTCATTCTAGGTAAGTAGTTTTCCCAAATAATAAATTCCCGTCCACTTCTATTTCTGTATCCTGAACCTTTTATTCTGTTATGCCTTTGGACATTTCGGTCCCATTTACCAGGATTATGGCTTCTTTTTCGTCCAGTCGGATTATTTGCTGTGATTTTTCATTGCTGTGATCAGGCGGCGAATCCAAATACATGCAAAATCATTTTCTTGAGCCAGGCTTCCTGCCAATAATTTGTATGGAAGAGCCATCCGATTCATTATTATCCTTACCCAAATAATCTTATTAACATCTTCCGTCTTCATGTTATAACGGTTTGCTTTTTTTTAAGAACAGAATTCACAATAAAATTGAAATTTATGAGTATCTTAACTTGTGACAGTTCGAATGCAATTAATTTACATTTTATCTTTCTCGTACTTATCGTACTATCGTGTGAGCGATAACAGCTCTCGTCTAAGGGGAATAATGAAATTAAACGAACAACTTACAGATGTCCCCGTAGCAGAAGAAAAATAGTGCAGCGGGTTAAATAGATTTTTATTATGATATAAATGCATTATAGTATGGAGTTAATCAGATTGGTTTCTGACAAAAATTATTTGTTATTCAGCGGCCAAAGCAATTTTCGTTTTGAATATGTACAGGTAGGAGCTAATGAAGTGCTTTGATATTAAAATTTAATAAAATCCCAAAAATGGAGTTAACTGATTTGGCAGCTGAACCATCCAATTGTTAATTTTTTTTGCGATGAGAATTTGTTTATGATAGTAATTAATAAACAAAATTAGGTGGACCTTACTGGAGCCACATGAGCCTCTTTCTTGGACGCCATGAATTGTACGCGCTTCAAGAAAAGATTTAACTTTAAATATCTTATGATGAAAGTTGACGCACGATTGAGCAAAAACAGTAACGGTTGGGAATTTGTATCACATTAGTTTATTTTCTTAGCCATAACATATTGTAACGTGGATTGTCTTTCGTAATTTTTCCGTAATTATTCAACCCCTTCTTTAGTTAAGTTCGTAGCTCTGAATTGTAACTGCATTTACAAATGATTTAGAAGAACTTATACTTAAAATACTTCTGGTTTCGTCCGCTTGAATATTAAGATTCAACGCTCTCGAGACAATTGCCTCCAACTATATAGAGAATGGTAGAGAGAAGCGTAAGTGAAAAATGCATTATGTTACCAATATTACGTTTTCATCTAAACTCTTTAGCTTGGTGTTTATCGTCACAAAAAAAGAGGAATATATCTGTTTTAAATGGGGTCCGATCGAGGGTTAACGGTAGCCTAGCTTCAAGCCCCGCATTAAACATCCATGCACAGGCTTTTAATGAGATCATTTTTAGATTTTACCCCAGCACTTGTACGAACATGTGCAAACATATTATTTCAATAAATTAGTTTGTTCGCTGCATATATACATTCTGCATATGGATACTTCTGTACTTCTTGAATGATTCGATCTTAGTACAGTTTAACTTCTTTTCTTTTGATACAAATATGCGTCTTTTTTTAAAGGCATAAACATGAGATCGTTAATAATTTTTGTAACAGAGTTTGGTACATATGTTATGTATGTATGTTTTTTTTTTTTTTTTTTTGCTGGATAAAGACGTAAAACACTTGTTTTACTAAAACCATGATATACGTGAAATATGTATGGAAATGCAACCAAGTGCATACGATGCATAAGCAAATAATCGTGTCAAGTGAGCCTAGTAAACGGATATATAACCGTGATATATGGGGGCATAAATTGTTGCACTTGTTTGTTCACTTCAATTTTATATTACATATGCAGACGATGACAAGCATTTCGCATTATGGAACTACACACAATATTTTAACATAATTAAGCATGCTGCCTGCATCCATGCTATGTGTATGTGTATGTGTATGTGTATGTGTTGCCGCTTTTACATATCTAAATGTTGTATGTAATGTTGAACTGAGCACTTGTAAAGAGGAAATTGTTTTAGAAGGACAATAAACATTAGAATAACGTGAACTCATAGGACAACCTAATAAATTTGTTGTTGTTATCATAAACCCTAAAGCGCTGATATACAAAATTTCCGCACATTTTTCGATCGGACTAAAATTGGGAAGTGGTGCCGAACTTGCAAATTATTTATTTTACACTCGACTATTTCGTTCACCCATATACATATAATATTTCATTCTATTCTGTAGGTATATGAATCTGTGCGTTATAATGGCAAACTTATGATTTAAATCAATTAAAATTAATCGATTATAAGAAAGCTTAATTTCACTTACTGACCGAGCCTCTGTTTTTAAATAATTGAATCCCAATTTGATCGTCATTCGATGAGGCCCAAGAGACAAGAGGCCACGCAAACATATACCATGAAGTACATTAATATAATTATATAAAAACTTGAACGACAGATATCAAAATATATGTTACATATATATAAATTTCTTTCGGCAGATAAAAGGAGAAAAAGAAGAGAAGCGTGCAAAAAAATTATGCTCGACTTGCATATATATGTGATGTTTCAAAAGCGGATATAATAGACCGATAAATGCATGGTTTGCGTGTATAGTATTCATAAGGTTGCGATGAACATCGACATACCCAGCGTATCAACAACCAACAGCGGATCGTTAGCTTACTTAACCTGATAGAGGTATTAACGTAAGCTACCGACTCTTAGTTCTCTTAGTTTCACATCTCTTTTAAATTTCGTAATTTTGAATTAAATGAAACAAGAACTGGGCAAGAAGAAACCAAAAGCAATTCGTTTTTGAACCACCAATAAGGTAAGTTTGTTCTTTTGCTAGCAATTACGTAATCATTTCCATTAATAAAAGTACTTTATTACGCTTTGTGAATGGATTGTTGAGATCAGCTTGGATTCTTGGTTCTTGGTGAAAGGTTCAACAATTACTTCTCGAATCGGTATATAGTCTTGCATGAGATAATGCTTATTGGGTGGGAAAAAGGTGAAAAGGATACCAAGGCGCCTAATCCTTGCTCTGGCCATTTGTCTAATTGACTTATCAGTTGCTTCCACTTTCCTACATTTAATTGTTTAATTAATTTTCATTTCTTGCATTTTATTTTTAATTTTTCTTACCATTTTTCTAGGTGCGTTGTGTGCTCACATAAACGAAAAGCTTGAAATGCACAACAACAATGGAAACATAAAATATTCATTAAACAGAAAACGGTAAATAATATTCCTTTCTTTTCATTTTTGACTTGTTTTCCTTTCCTTTTTTTTTTTCTTTTTTTGTTTTTTGTTTGCGGAACGTTGGACTTATCATACATTCATTCATAAATGGTACACACCATTTACGCTGTGAATGTCGAGTAAGTAAACATAATAAGGCAGGCAAGTAACCAAGCAGTCTGTCAGTCTGTCTGAAATTTATGGTCTTTCATATGAAATAAAGCAAAACAAATACAAGAATAAAAAGAATAAACAAAACCTCAAATGAGATAATAAATGAAAAAAGCAAATACACGCGTACATGCAAACAAGCCGAAAGCCTACTTAGAACAACCACTACAACGACATGGCGATAAGTACAAACATTAAGAGCACTACTAGCACTATGGTGGATACGGTGTTTAAAACAAAAAAAAAGAAAAAAGAACAGAAAACCGCGCTAGAGTTTATAAAATATCAAAAAGAATATTTAATTGTGCGTTAGCACACATACATGTGTGCAGTTAAACACAATTATTTGGTCATTACAGGAAAAATTTAAAAAAAACCGTACCAAAAAAGAAGAAGAAGAAATATTCAAGTTGAAAGTTATCATGACTACGGCCTTACATGGTACGACAGGAGCTCGGACAGGAAGAGAAAAAACAAAGACTTTTATATATGAAACTATAATGTGAACGACTGTTCCCAGGTTCTAATTTCTTTATTTTTATGAATGTATAGAACGGAAGGGGGGGAGGGTGATGTCTTCTTATTCTTATAGGCGTAAAGAAAGGGCGTTTGCAAGGAAAAACGAAATAGAGATTTGTGAAGCGTCTGTTAAGCTGACTACACACGACAATGTTTATCCTTTCTCTCTAACGAAATTTGAGAGTTGTTTGTGTATGTATTAGCCTTTTGATGTCTGGCAATCTAAAAACCAAAGTGTTAACTGCAGAACACGACGTCTTATATTTTGCTTTGAAATGTGCAATTAAAAATTCTTACCCAGCCTTAAATGATTTATACGAACATAAATACGCTCTGCTCTCACTGAAAGACCAAAACTTTTTCAGTCATTTCATCGCACCGCATAGACCTAACCGACTGACGTCGATTGAGAGAAAAAAAGAAAAGAAAAAAACTACAGGTAACTGACTTTTTATTCGAAAACCTACTTAACTAGTAGTTGGGTTGAAGGCTTTGTGATTTTGTCCTCCATAATTGTATGCGAAATAATGAACGTAACACGGACATGTCAGACCCTAGCGTAGCAGATTTTCTAAAAGCAAATTGGAAAACTAATATATTATTTTGATTAATTATTTAAAATTTACCTAAAAAAGATTATTATTTATATTATAAGGCCTTAATTACTAATATTTAGACTTACGGACAATTGTAAACTTACCCTTAAGTTGAAATCGCTACAATAAATTGACAAATAATCAATTCATATACGAGAAGTTTGGTTTCTAATCACTTCCCATAAAAATAACCAGAGCCTATGTCATGTATCTACATGTAGAAGTACATAAGGTCTGTTATTATTAAATAGTAATAGAGATATCGCTAAAAGTCGACGAAGCTAAAAGTTATATACAGGCGTGCCCGCTTAACACTAGTAATTCATATCGTGCTACACGAAACTTTCTATGCCCATCACCGAAGGATTCATTGCATGTGCATTAATTTTGTCAGAACGTTGGCAACGCCCAGGAGGAAACTACACAGATTCCATGAAATATATATGTTTTTGATCAGCATCAAATTATGAATCGGTTTAAGCATGCCGGTTGTCCGTCTATCGATCTGGCTATCTGTCCGTCTGTGGAAGCAAAAGCTATCGACTTGAAATTATGCAGAAACATTGGAAGTTCTTGCACGCAGATTGATGTTGAAAATGCTCCAAATCGGTCGAAGGACACTCCTACAGTACAACGCGAAATGGGGTCACCTCTGCTTTTCTAAGGAAATAAAAAATTGAATTTTTTCTCATTACTTATAAACTGCATCAAATAAATCTACAAGCATTTGACCGTACATTCTATGGGCCATGCTGCAGTACTTCTGCAAAAATTGAAGAAATCGGCCACGCTGACTTAGTTTTATAGTGTGTCATAAGTTAATTTTTTTTTCAATCCTTTTACAACGCACCGAAGAATGGTTCAAAGACCGCGTAAAGTTATATAAATGCTTGGCCAGTTTCAAGTTCGAAAAGCACCTAAGCATGTCCATTCAGGTCCAGGATAATGTTTACCACGCCGACGGTCATGCTTAAATCGTCTAAAAAGGTGACGCTGCTCGACAACGGCGTTTGAACCGTTTTGATAAAATGAATATATTTCTTACCCTTTAGTGATGGATATAAAAACATTTATTTTACTTTTTTAGATCGTTTTATAATACTCGTAAATTTTATACGCGGACGACAACTGATTTCACTCTTGCTCATCCTGGATATCGATGATTGAAAATGCGTACAAAACTTATTTGTTTCGAGATTCTTCGCTTTTCAGGAAAAAATTATCAGAAACAATAGCAAATCTTACGTCATTTGAGAAAATTTTTCAACTTTTCAGAAAGGTTCCATATCTATTTTCGAGAGGGATTGTGCAAAGTTGATCGTCTGTCGCTTTACAGAAAAATTACGAAATAGAAAAGGAAACAAGAAGCTTCTAGAGAAAACACTTTAATTAACTATTCTAAGGCTCTCTGCATATATAAGATAATATAATATTTACTGTATTAAGGATACAGTAGTGAGTATTTTATTATTAAGAGATTAAATGGAAAATACGTTAAACTCGCCAAGAAGGACGGTTTGCAAAGGTTGAAAAAATCATGATTTATACTGAAATTTTAATTCATAGACGTAGAAATCTGCAAATCAATTTGAATAGTTTTCAGAGCTTGTTGTCTTTATATTTAAGAAGTGTAACTTCCTAGCCATTGAAAAAAAAAACTTTGAAATGAAAATCGAATTTTTAGCAAAAGTTGCTTCTTGAAAAGTTGATCGCACTGATACCATTTGTATGGTAGGTTAAAAGTGCGATAACACGTTGAACACGTTTCGGCCGTCAAGTGTCAGAGCAGTTTCACAGGACACTTATGGCCACAAAGGTTGCTGCACTTATAACTTTGTGCCGTAATTTTAATGGAAAACTTTTGGAGTTTCCTGAACCAAATTTACTACAAGGAACGTCATCCAACTTTTCTTATTTTATTTATCAGGATTGATTATTTACCAAGAGAGTGTAGCGAAATGAAGCGCTTATTAAAATATTAACCTTTACTTAAATATCATTGCAAGCCTTCTTACTTTAATGAGTGCATTAATTATAATTTTGTAATAAAGATTTTTCGAATTAAATTTCATTAAGGCGTTGTTGCGCGCACTTAATTAAACTAAATTTAACTTACTTCACCTTGAGATCGTTATAAACGTTGACAAATATAAGGATTCTCATAATGTTAAAAGCAAAATAGGATTTTTAGGCTTCTTGATACGATACGTCAATGCTCTTATAGACAATCCTCAAAAAAAAAAAGAGGAGGGGGGGAGGATAAATAGATATTTCACTGCATCGAAATTCCCGGATCGAGTTCACGCTGAACCGTGCTCGAACCTACTATATCTACATGGAGCAACGCAAGTTTGTGATGTGGTCCCCCTGTTTGGTTCTATTGGATATTTCATATTTTCTCCATAATTCAAGCCTGAAAATTATCTGGATCCCCTAAAAGGCAAAGACTTATTAATACCAAAATTGTAAGAATTAATAATGTTACAAAGTCCTTGTTACACACCTTGGGCAATGCTGTTTGCTTTCACTTCTCTTTCCCCATGAGTACAATTATAGTGCGAGTCGCAAGAATTTCATCGCCGTTCTTTAAAAAGTTTGCTGCCCTTGTACCGCGCTTACTCGCAATTACTTCAGTATCCAATTAAGCTGTTATTTCTACGCCATCCATTTTGCTTCTCCCCAATTGTTGACTGTTCACTTTCGCCATATTGGGTAACGAAATAAATATCAAAGTTTACCTTTTGCATCTCTCTGAGCTCATTCATTTTTTATATTTCCATATATTATCATTCATTGCTGAAGGATTTCCGCACTAAAAATCACTCATCGCTTACTCTCATCAATCGACATTTTGCGAATTTATATTTTGCTGTGCGTAATTTTTCCAATCCCACCTCGAGAGAGACCAGAAACATTTGGTATTATCTGCAAAAATCTTTATTGAAACGGCGCTCAAGACTGAACAAATAGTATGCAAAGAGCCGACAATTAAATTTGCTAAAACTAGCTGCAAAGAAAAGGAACGAATAAAGAAGAGGAAAATAAGGAAAAAAACTAAAATACTATCCTCTCTCTTCTTTGGTCTTAACGTGGTAGTTGTTCGAGAAGCCAGGAAGAATAACCACATGTGATTGAAAACAATGCTTAAAGTAATGCAAATGTTCGATATATAAAAAAAGTTAGAAAATTATATTCGATTGTCATCGCATCTCCTATTCCAAGCCCCCCACCATTACATTAAAATAGAATGTGGAAATATTCATTGCTTCCGCTTGTAAGCACCTTTTATTTTGCTTTTGAAAACAAAGGTGATCTCATTTTAGATTGCATTGAAGACATTGTCATTTGGCCGATTTATTTCATTTTCAACATCAATCTGTTTGCAATAACTTCTAATAGTCATGCCGCGTATGAAGACGATGTTTTCTGTTTTCAGCGAGGAGAACGTTCACAACAGGCAGACGGACAAATGGACAGAGAGCACATTTAGACAGACGGACATACTTAAGTCGAACCAATTTTTATTGTGGATCAAAACGATATATACTTTGTGGCGACTCAGATGCTTTGTTTTGAGTGTTGCATACGTTTGGACAAAGCGAATATATCTGGCATCGTTCGGTGATGGGTATACAAAAAGCTACATATATATTATGTTTTCATTATTTATATTCTATTTTTGAGGCAAACACAATGATTCGTTCAATGAATATTTGTCATCATGTATTTATTATGAAAAACATTTTTATACTTGACAATAACACCTACCTTTTAAAAATGCCATATTAATTTATAATTATTAATAAACCGTTGAATTATGCTAATTGTATTTTATACTCTGGTCAATATCAATAAAATTTGTTGGCTTTCATATGATCAAATGAAAATTTATTCTTGCCTCTTCCCCAATCAGGACATACACTGTGTACACTTTAATTTTGTGATTACCTTCCTTCCCATTTAACCTCTGCAGCGTATCATTCGGTATTGTGGTTCGTTCGGTCGATACTCTATTGTCGATACGAACTCTTCTCCACATTACAACACCGTCTAACGCCAATGCATATTGGAAGTTGAACGGCATACGCTAACATTGAATAACGCCACGAACATTGAATAGTCATTACACTATATACGCGACTCTTACAATTTTTCATATTAATACATTAATCAGTTAATTAATAAATATTGAAAGCTTAGATGGTGATCAGTATTCCGACTTCTTCCCCATACACCAATATAGTTTTCTTTATATATATATATATATATATATATATATATATATATATGTAGTACATGTGTATACATGTATATGTTTGTTTCAATTTTTCCATCATGACAACTATCATATACGGCGCGGATATGCAGGTAGAAATAGATGTACAGGGAGAAAAGCCTTGCTTTAATAAAAAAGGCCGACAGAGAGAGAAAGAGAGAGAAAGAGAGAGAGAGAGAGAGAGAGAGAGAGAGGGGAAATTGTGTTTTTTAAATGACAATTAACATTTTAATGTTTATTTTCAACATGTTGTTTTTGCAGCTATTATTGTTGTTGAATGAAAACAGCAAATTGCGCCGTTTAATATGAGTTTGTTTGCGGTTTAATGAAAATCATTGTCATTTGTCATATTATTTGCAATTAATGCGAATAAAGTCGGGAAAAAAAAATTAAATGAATCGAAAAAAACGTAAACTATAATGAGTTTTTTAAACGTATCTTTACAAATCACTTTAATATGTCATTATTATACTCCGTTGTTTCCATAAGCTTTTCACACACACACACACACACACACACATATATATATATAGAAATATATATTCTTAATCAATATATAAACATATTGTAGTGCGGTTTACAAGGAAATTAAATATTAAACACAGCTAGAATACACCGAGCTGTATAACTACCTGCTGAATAACTAATAGATTATTAATGAAAACCTCTCCGGGTTCACTAACGCACGTTCTCGATTGGGAAAGTAGGGTATCATTTGATCTATTTGATTTTATCAATATAAATGCTTATCGACCGTATTGTTCATCGCTCTCGATATATTTTTCGAACTTTTGGTCCCTTGGTGGGCGCCTTACTCAGAGAAACTATTTGTCTACAAAACGCAGTCCTTATATATCTTTAAGACGCACACTTCACACTTCACACTTCACACTTTCTCTCTCCGAGTCTTCCATTTTCCACTCCCCCTAAGCTCATATTAAACCGTTTTCTACGACATGCTTTGTTCTGCCGTCATATTTTCGCTTTCGATTGTCTCATTTTATTAATTTGGAATTTTCAAATCTTATCTTTGCGTTCTTGGTCCTTTGCATCCAGACCGTACCCACGGAATAGTTGAAACCGGATTTTGCACCTATTGCACCTATGAAGCATGGCCACCGTCCATTTTTTTTCTTTTTTTTTTGCATATGGTTGTAAAGCTTGATAACGTATCAAGAAAATGCAACAAATATCATTCCTGACGAACACAAGAACAAAAGAAAGATGAAACCATTGTCTATAAAAAAGAAAGTAAAGAATTATTTGGAAACCTAACAAGTGAAAAGAGACAGTTTTTTGTTTTGTTGTGTTGTGTTTGTCAACGTTAGAGAGTTGACTTTTACGAAGAAGAAGAAGAGTATGATATAATTAAATGGGTCTGGCAAACTTTTACGTTGAGTTCTTTTATGTTTTCAAAGTCGGAGATGAAGACAGGACCTGCTTGATATTCAGGGCATCCAAGACCTACACTCACTTCAAAAACAAGTGTTTTTCTCCGTAACTTGTTTCTGAAGAACTTCTCTAGACTGCGCTTGATTTGATTGAGATTCAGTATTTTGTTAATCTTGTTAATTAATTAGCTAATAAGTTAAATACGAGAAAAATACTGATTGCACTCATCGCACTACATTTATGAAGTTTGGATAAAAACCTTAAAGTGGCCAACAAGGTCAAAGTGGAATAAAAGAGGTATCTCGTTAAGTATGAATGTTTTTAACCGATCAAATATTAGTAGAGGATCAAGTTGTCAAAACAATGGATCGCGTGGGTTTCTTTTTAATGCTCAAATTGAAAGAGCTTCCCATAAACCGGGTCACCCGGATTTTTATTTGCTCACTAAAATGGCAAGAATTCATTATGAATCGAAAAAGTTAGCCATTGATAACAAAATGTATTGAACTTTAGAAGAGAGCGTATTGAAGGATGAAGTATTTCGAATGAATGAATGAAAAATGAAAAGCTTAAAGTAAAGTTTTTCAATTCTTGATTGATTACTGAAAAAACAGGAGATCCGATTTAATTATACTCAGACATTTCTTTATAGAAATCACTTTCCATAGCGTTCCAAAACTCTATGAAAGCATCAATCTCGACTTTGGAATTTTTCTTTTGCTTTTCTGCAGGTCAGTTTAGATTAATTGATTCCTTTTTATAGCATAGTCTTGCTATTATATGTTTGGCTATGTATTCCGGTGATTGCCGGAATGAGATGAAAACTTGGAAGTCGGAAATCCAAACTTTTTTACAAAAAAAAAACTAACTCGCTGCAGCTATTGTCGGACTGGCGGCTTTCCCCCGCTCCCCTTACGGTTAATAAAAATTGAACCATATCTTCTTGTTTATTTTAAGCAGGGAACGATTCTTAAAAACGTGCAAAACTTTTACAAATTATTCTACTCCATGAATAAACATATATTAGGCCTGCGAACAGTTGTTTTGTTAATTACGAGAAATGCAAGGAGAATGTTAGTCATCATCATCATCAGTAACTAGGAAAAATCTAGGAATCTTTACAAGAACAAGCAGAACATGAGGTTTTAGCATTTTCTTATTTTATTTATCTTCTACTCTTTAGAATATTAGCGAAAATAAGCGAGATTCGAAGGAGTAATATTTTATTTCCAACGGAAATTCAATGTTAGGAATATTCGCGTACTCTTTTCTTGGGGTAGGTACTTGTATGATTACTTGGTACACATCTTGACACATCCTTGCTGCAAATATATAAACCCAGGTTTACATTCAATCACATATTTATTTATTTATTTATTTTTTGTTTATGTAATTGTACCCATATATGTGTATTCTACACAGAGTTCTATTTCTGTTGCACTTATTTATTCCCTTTTTTTATTTTCCACGTATGTCTTTATTTTTCGCTTCTCTGCCTCATATCAAGCTGTATGTACTTACTCTTCACTTTCCTTTCGTTGTGTTTGCTAAATTTTGTCTGCGCATGTATATGCTATTAAATTCAATTACTTTTGCACGTTAACGCGTCAACCTGTCAAAGTGTCAAAAACGTTTATTGTTGTTGTTGTTTCATCCATGAACTATTTATTGTATAAGTATGAGTATAGACTACATTAGAACATCAATTATGAGAAACATTTAAAAGAACAAAACATTTGAAATGTTTATGCCTTTAAGCCAAAACCAGAAAAGAAATCCTTACACATATTGAAGAGAAAGATGGAAACAAATCGTCGATAATGTCATTGATGCTTTGCCAATGAAAAGCATGAGGTTATCAAATTTCCTGATTAACTACCGATATAATTTTTCACAAATATTTCTCGCAACTTTCACATCGTCGTCGGAGCTAAGGTATATTCCAGGCCATGCAGAACAAGTAAATTCAAGATTATATTAGATTAAATTAGGTTAGAAAGATCTTTATATCATAGATAGATGATATCATATATCATTAGAAAATAAACGTATTTATTACGTTTATCGATGATGTTATCCCCGGCGCTTCAGGCCTTGCGCTTCAGTCAAACGCAATACATTATTTTGAAAAAACAGAATTCTATCGAGTGGATTTTTTTTCGTATCAAATCAGATTATGTTGCTCTTAACCGTCATTGTCTTTCAAGTATTCTACTTTCGCCTACTATATCGAATTGGATACATGCTGACGTAAATCGACTTTTGTGCCTTGCATTTCCGAATTATTAAAATAATATTGAGCAAAACATCTACTGACTATCGCCCTTGATACCATTTATATTTATTAGTCAATACTTGCTTTTATTTATATAAAAAAAAGGAATTTAGCGGAAAATACAATTAACTTCGAAATATCATACGTGGGATACGCACAAAAACAATTTTTATTTAGTTAGTAGCTTCAAAAGCTAGTTGTTTAGTTAACGTCAAATAACGTTGACAATGGAAGGAGTGATCGCACTTTATAAACAAAACGCTGTGTGCAATTTAGATTAAGCAGTAAATCAATTAATTTTATTAATTAAAGACAAAAAGTTCATATGCACTAAATACAAAGCAAACTAAATGTGTTTTCATTGAATGAAGGTAATGTGCAGACTAATGTATGATAATTGCCACGTTAGCACAGGGAGTTTGGGACAGATTCCTAATTTCAGCCAAGGTTTGCAAAACGGTAACGTTTTACAGAAAAGACTTCCCCACTAGCGTGAGCCTTTTTGCATCGGACCTGGATATTTTATCTTAAACTCTTTAAAAAAAAAAAGGGAAACGGACGAACAATGGGCAGGGGCTATGGTCGTAGCTGATGTAGTAAAATTAAATCAAATTCTTATCCCCGTTCTTGGCACACAAATCGTTATGTGCTTCCTGTTTACGCTTCTGACTTTATAACAGAAAGTGCTTGTGTGAATTGATAAGTTTTTTCGAATGCTTTTATTAATAGAATCAAAATAAATATGAAACGATTTTCTAGGCTTGAAATATGCATAAATTAAACGTTAGAGTGTGATTAACAACTACAGGGTAAGAAGTAATGGGTTGGAAAACAATAAATTTTGCGAAAGGTGTTGTCTTGTTTTTCCCTTTCAATTTCTCTCTCTTTCAAATGTAATTTAGCAAACGAGGCAAAATGGCATCAGAAATAGGCGCCATAAAGCCCCATGAATACTTTTTCATAATATATCGGCTAAAAATTTAGGCTTTCGCTAGAGAACAACTACGAGCGGCTACTGCTAGAATTTTTCCTAATAAATTTATTACATTGAATGTGCAGCAGCAAGATAAGATAAGTAAGAATACTATAATGGAACACGTCCTCCCATCCAATACCCTGCACCAACTCGCTCAGTACCGTTATTGATGTAACGTCTTTTCCACATAAGATATGAACCAAGATGGATAGATGGGCAGAGGGAGAAGGAAGCTTAGATCGATTCAGAAAGGGATTCCCAATCGGTCACTATAATAAAGTATGGATGGGTGTTGCAAATTTCCGGATTAATTTAATATACCCTCGCGCCACAAGTGGTGTAAGGTATAGTAAATTAAAATTGATATTTACGACTACATCCACAAGCAGTTTTCCTTTGTATGATATATACATGTGTGGTTACATGTTTTATATGTGTATGCTCATATATAGATAGCAATTAACGTCGGAATTTTAGCGTCTGAAATGAATCGTATTTATAATTAACTTAAGCCGACTATTCGTATTTTTTTTTTTTTTTTTTATTTAGCAACAAGAATATTTTGCATCCAACACATGCAGATTTTTTGTAAATAAAATTTTTTTTTTTTTTTTTTTTTTTATTTAGCCAGGTGAGGTTTGGCATTTGGCTTTTCACTTTTCCTTGATACAATCGTTTTGCCCTTTATTCAAATAGGAATTTCGAGTCACGATCACCAGGAGGTGTTTAGGTTATTTTGCAGGTTCAAAATAAACTGTAAAAAAACGGTTTCGGTTAAGATCTCGATAGCGGATACATGTTCTTGCTTTTTGTCTTTTGAACTGAACGCGGATGCGTTTCGATGATTTGCCATAAGGCTGTCAAGGTAAATGTACACAAACAACAAATAAGGGAAATTCGATACTGTAGGACCGAGCTTTGTGCGGATCCCCGTAAACAATAAAAAATTAAATTTAAAATGAATAATAAAATTTAAAATTATATTCGACCCTAGCCAAGTAAATGTGGAAAGAAAAAGCTGATAAGATTGCATCGATATGTCTATCATTTTGTCACGCCAGTTGAATGCAAATACATACCCATGCAATTGTAAATAAACATATGCTGCACTCATTCTCGGAATTCGTAAGAGATTTGTCATATGTTTGTTGGATGATATGTGTGAACAGGAAATAATAATTTTTCGCTTTGCTTTATATGTAGTAAGCAATTATTGATTGATTTCCTTGTGATTTCCACCTCAAATAGCAGTTAAGCTCTTTACATAAAACATCGACTGTATAAACGTTGTTATCGTTGCTGTCAATACCTCGTTTTGCTTAAAAAATGTGTTTTAAATTAAAATTTTGACATGACAGTCATGGTTTCGCAAAGTCTTCCTATCTGTATTTCAATGCAAATGAAAATGTTACTGCACTCATTAAAGGTCATAAAAGTACTGAACCCTATTGCAGTGATAGCATATATCTGCTGACAAATTAGAGTGCTGTGAGAGCTAACAGTAAGTAACACAACGTACAAGTAGCACTTTAAAATTATTAATTAAAAATTTAGATTTTTTAATTAAAATGTTGAAAATTGAAATTTTGAAAATCATTTTGAAAAAGTTTTCAAACTATCGATTATCAACGTGCCGCACTGAAAAACTCTGTAACTAGAGTTAGCGTAATAAACGCAGCAACCCAACTTGAGATGTTTCGGTGCAAAAGTCATCACTCTTTCGAGTCTCTAGGAACAAAAAGTTTCTAATGCTGCTAACAGTTTCGTCGCCAACTTACATTCAGAACGTTTCGAATTCTTCAAGATATGCGTAAAAAGCTACGTTATTTCTGACTCTGATATTGTCGTGGTGCGCGATCCTCAAGAAGTGACCTGTTTTCTTCAAGAAGTGTGAGTATGAGCGCGGCAATGGACTCTAACAAAGAAAAAGAATAAGTTATAGGTCAGCCAAAATAATAATTATTTCCGATTGTGTTGCAACTATTTTTTCACCTTATGTTCGTTTAAGTTTTAAGGAATATAATATACCCGTAAGAATCGCTTTAAAAACTCATTGATTTCTTTTCTTTTTTTGTGTTTTTTATTTTACAGTTATTTCGCGATTTCGAGCATTTCGAGAGAAAATATTCATAAGTGATTTTAATCTTTTGATTCGAAAAAATCTTGCAATCAATTTCCTCTGAATTCATCTGTTTCGTTGCTTAAGCGGCAAATCCAAACAGCTGTATACAGCGGGTTAAGAATATGAATTTCGTTATTTTTCATGCAAAACACACCGCGAACGTTCAATTCTTAATCCAGTAAAACGAAATCAAAGTCATGGTGTTATCGTAAACATAAATTAATACAACAACAAACGCAAAAACCAAAGCATTCGCCATCCATAATAACATATCGTCATATTATGTCGCCAGGGCAGCAAAAAGAATCAACAAACCGTGCTGACAAGATAAATTTTTCAACTTCATTAAATATCTCTCTAGTCGCATAGCGTGTGTAGTGTAGACGCGTTCGAGCATCAGGAAAATAGTATTGCTTCTCTAAAGCTTTAGACAACAGCCGACCATTAAGTACCCAACGTCAATTCCCCTTCGCTCCTTTTGGTAATAATATATCAATTATAACACATTATGCATACTTCGCATGAAGAATGCCGAGAACATCATATGATGCCTTACGTATCTTAAAGTCTGCAAAATGTATCTAACAGATTCAAATTTCCTACTGTTACTTTTTTTAATTGTTTTACTAGTATGAACCAGTTCTCATCATATAAAACCTTAAAAATTCAATCTCTTTCTGAAATGATTAAATCTTATATGGAACGGGGCCCAAGAAATATGCCCATGTGTGCCCATATTTTTTGTCCTCTTAATTTTAACGCCAAATTATCATCACGATATAATTTTCATCATAAAACATTAACAATTAGGCCTTTTTGGCATATAAGGGTCTACATCTGCCCAGAACTCTTAGATGTGGGGGTATGCAAAAAGTAGAGCCACGTGGTTAAAACTCAGTAAGGTTTACTTTTTGCCAACTTACTATTATGAACCAATTTTCACCATGAAATATTGAAAATTACCACTTTTTGCCATTTAGAGGTTCAGCTCTCGTAGAAAGGGTTATATGAGAGGCGGTTTAAAAAATTATCCAAGCCGAACTAAGTTTTCCATACCACTTTAGGGTGTCGATATACTATTACAGAGCAAGTTTTGTCGAAAACTTTGGAAACATTTGGAACAATTTTTTCCATAATGGATTGTGTTCGAAAAAGTGGACCCACCTGAACCCTTTTCAAGAGCGTTCGTCCTCGTGTCAAAACATGTCGATGTGCCAAATTTGATCAAAATATGTCATAAGTTTGTGACGCGTCGCTTGAATATATGAATACACGTAGACTGACATTAGGCGAACAATTGAATGGACAGACAGATTGAGAGACGGGCAGACAAGCTTCAAAATCATTTTCTGAATCGATCGGTATAATAAATGGTGAGTATATCTTAAGTTGTTACATACGTGCGCACAAACTTCATATAACCTTGGACGACAAATGGGGCAGGGTATAAAAATGCAATCAGAAGGGCATGACCAGGCGCTAAAAACTTGATTGTAATGTAATTCGCAAACCAAAAACCAAAATAATTGAAATTACTTTTGAAAAAGGAAGTTTTTAATGTTAAAACTCCAAAACATCACAAAAGAGATCCCTTCGAAGTTGTTCGATTGACAAGTTGTATGGAGTAATCTTATTATAAATAAGTATAAAGAATATTCTTAAAAAAATGATGTGCAATGTTATGCAAGATTGTCGTCTTGTGGGATATGTTGTTTGACGATAGTTTTCTAATACGAGCGCTTCAATTTGCTTTGCGTCGCTTGGGATCATGTTGGGATATTCGCTGTACTTTTCTTCAACATTTCAATTTGCCCAGTCCACAATTTAATCACGACACCCATTCAACCCAACCTTAGTCTTGCTCTTGACGTAATAATAGTTGTCCCAGCAAAAGAAGTGTTAGGCGTCTTGTAACAAAATTATAATTGAAGCGACTATTCCCAGTACCAACAAAAGCCAATAGTGCAGAAGCGCACAAGTGCACTCAGCGATTATTGCAACTGTAGCCCAGACAGTTTGTGACGTTCAAGCCTTCATGATTGGGCTTTAATTGCTTAAGACTACGTTAAGTCTGCTCATGATTTGTGAGTGGAAACCATTCTATAATAAAAAAAAATCGCATTTTTATACATTAAACACATTAAGAGACTTGAGCCGTGATTAAACTGCGTACGTCTTCAAACTCACAATCTAATGTACTCCATATTATATACTCAAGATGGAAAACTAGTTTGTTCTTTTTCTTTAAACGAATTTGTATCTTGCGATGGCAATAACTTTCTGTAGGTAACCAGGCAATAAACGTACAATTAACAGCAATTAACGACCGAGAAACGTCATGTGGGCCCTTAAGAAAACAGTAACTTATGTGTTGCTTTGCCTTTTGAAAAAAAGTTTATAGTTGAAAGTTTTTCGAAAGCTAGTCATCATAGATTGAATCCTTATCGCATACAATGAGAAAATACCAAAAGTTCTTTTGTACCCGTACATGCATACAGCAATGTTGTAAACAACAGAAGTGCACAAGAGTTTACATTTTTTTGCTTATAGCGCTTATGAAATACTGCCAGTATTTCATTTTAAAATTGTCGATCATTTTTGTCTGCCAAACTGCATGTGTAGCTTACAACTTAGTAAATTATCCTTAGACATAACACTACAACACTCGATGTATATTCTCTGGATGATCGTACAATAATTGCACATAACTCTACAATGTATTAAGACTGAAGGCTTACACTGCAGCATTATCGAGAAGATCGTCGATCAAAAGGATAGCAACGTTCAAAGTAAAGAGTTTTTCCCCTACTATATTCTTCGGCTTACGGCACTAACTAACACGCCAACTTAAAGTTGAAGGCCTTCGCTATGACATCCTAGCGAAGAATATCAGGCGGAAGCCACGTTAAAGAATGTTAAAGTCATATACAATAGTTTTTCCGGATTTTAGTTCTATACATATATACACATTATAAGTCTAAACATTAATATGTGTAGTTGTAAGGTATGGCCTACCGCAATGAGTGATTCGAGCCAATGAGTTTTGCCCACTCGGTTATGCGATAGTCACAGGCAAAGGCCTATTTTTACGCAGTTAAATTTTGTGCTGATTGTTTTCTTTCCAATATAATAAAGACGCTTATTTTTACCTCTTACACTATTTTATATACTTGGGGTATTGTAAGCAAAATCCCTCTTTAACAAAAACATGCCATAAAGATCAAAACAAAGGAAGCCGGAAGACGTGCACGCATGAACTAGTTCGCCACTACTAGCAGTCGAAGAAGCGATATTCTTTCCGCACAAATTTTGGTACTCGGCACATATTGCGATTATCAGAATTCGTTCACTTTTTGCTAAGCGTAACTTGGCCACCTGAGAAAGAGCCTGAAAATTTCGATATACTTTGATTGACCTTTATAGAGTAAAGGGTCATGTTACTGCAAGTACAAATGCACTGACTTCAGAAGGTGTCTGAATTTGTCGTTTCTGTATTCCCTTGGCTTGAGGTCAGTTGAAGTGGAAAACTGAAGAAGTACTCAAGGACTCATTCAGCTGTATAAGCTGATGAAAGTTCTTTTATATTTATTTCGTATTCATTTTGATATCTTTTTGTTGCGTGTAAACATAAATGACATAAGTGAAAACTTCATGTTTTCATAAATTTTTCGCCCGAAAAACTCTTCGTTGTTTAAATGCACACTACAATTATTATAAACGCCTTATACTATGCAATGATTAAAAATTTTTGTCGCACACTTTAAAATTTCCGTTTATAATTTATTTTTCATTTACATCAAAAAAATTTTCGCTGCTTCCGTTGTGTCGCAAGGCATACCTTTCGTAGCAGGCTGAATAACGAAGTAATTTAAGAAGTTTGGCATTTATCATTTTTTTTTTTATAACCTATGCAGCGGAATGAACGTAATTACACACACGCAACGAAACGGAAAAATATTAATATTCAAAGTAAACATTGCGGTTTACAAGTATTATGTTCATTCGTTGCGTTCGTTCGCCTTGACCTATGAAGACTGACTGTATACTAACTCAATGTCCAGTCATTGACAAAGATAGAAAATATCTGATAAAAAAGGCAGGATAGCAAAGGTACTTAGAAAAATAAAAATAAAAAAAGAGGAAAAGAATACTCGATATTTTAATTTAAAAACCACCATTAGGGAGACAACGCCAAACAAAAATCCTGCATTCTATATAGAATCGGAAATCTTTAATGAAAAAACTAATCACTTCAGCTTCTTATTACACTTAATCTACAGTTAGCTTGTAAAAAGCGCAAATCTCCCCGCGATCTTTGTTCCCGAATATCAGTCTTTTCCTTATATGCATATATATTCTCTTTGTACACCTGGTATATAAACAGGTCTTATATCTAGTCAGAGCATTTCAACTTTTGTCGCCAAGCGAGGGTGATTTAATGAGGGTGATGCAGCAGCGAGATACACAACAAAC
Source organism: Glossina pallidipes (assembly GCA_000688715.1). Lineage (NCBI taxonomy): Eukaryota > Metazoa > Arthropoda > Insecta > Diptera > Glossinidae > Glossina > Glossina pallidipes. Next base: position 95,313 of record KK500040.1, read on the forward strand.
GCTGTATGGGGAATGACACACTAGTTCGGAACCTAATGAAAATATTAGGATAGGGTCAGGCTAATAGCGTAAAACGTTGGACGACACCAAAATTCAAAGCTGTCTCTTAACTCACAGGAAAAGTGATGAGAAATCCATTTCTTTGAAAGAATAATTACGTAAGAAGTGAAAGTGCATTTACGGGATGTCTAAGTATCCGATGCAGGATTTCGGATGAGCAATCGCCTCGCTGGGCTGATTGTTATCTTTATCGGTTAAAAAAATTATCTAACGATCTAGTGATTGTTAATCAGCTCTCATTGACACGAGTAAGAGTAGCATATAAAAACAGAACGAAAATCCAAGTATTCTAAAAAATTCCTTGGAAAGGAACCTCTCGAGAGCCTTTCATTATGCCCGAGAGAAAGCTAAGAAGAATAATTAGCATTCTTTTTTTCAGTACTTAACCAGACAAGTATTGTGTTTATTACTATGAAGATATCGATGCGTGCAAACGTTAATACAATTGACGTTGCAGGTCCTCTGCGATATACTCATAGTTAAGAATGTTTGAAATTCAATCGCTACAGGTACATGTCAACAGCAATCAATATGAGGGTTAAGCATTTATTCCAAGAGTAATGGTATAGCAACTTTCTAAATCTCCTCTGCCGTTTTATTACCTTTTCTTAGTCTCTTATTGTGTCTTTCAATAAATATCATAAAATACATCAACTTTTCACTGACATATGTTATAATTCATTGGTGTGTGTGCATGTTCAAGTGTACAAAAATATAAATATAAATATAAACTAAATTCAAGTATAACTGAGGCGGTTCACGGGCAAGCTTTAAACACGTCTCGTCATAGTGAACCATTTAAATGTTGGTTAAAGACGACAAGTTTCGTGACTAAATGAAGTGCCAAGTCATTGAAACAAAAGCCCTTAACAATTAGGATGATATAAAACAATTAAGGAAACTAAATGCGCCACGAGCACTATGTCGAATATCTATCTGTCTGAAGAGTATTCACTTCATCTCAATTGTATTCAAATTCTGCCCGAAATGCTCGCCGAGATGAATAGTTTCGCGCAAATGATAAATTAGTGTCATTACACAACTTCTTGCATGCGGGCGAACTATTTCTTTGATATATTTTGATAGCTTTCTGGAAAGGCAACAGTTCGAGTTCTTAAGAACTACGTAGTTCAATTATTGGATGCAAGCTGGCAAGCACCAATAAAACCATAGGTACTTCTTCCGCGATCTGTTCTGCTTTAATCCGAGCTACACGTATTAAATACGAAAATTTTCATAATTCGATCTTTCGATGGCGAAAAATATCATTACTTACTTGACATTCTCTGTTTTCCGACTTAAACTTATGGACAGACCTGCAACATTCTGACTAGAAAAGCTTTAATCGGTTCGTTCGAAATGAAAAAAAATTGTCTTTTTTTCAGTGCGCGTTATTTCAGTGGTGAGTATGGAAGATAAATACAATACGTTTTGTGTGCTATAGCTAGCTAGGGTTTCAAATATGCTGAAACTTAATTGAATCTTACTGAAACGCAATGGGTTGCTACAACTAACTAAAGCTGTCTTTTATGTTAGGCAATTAAGTGAAACCTACTGAACATCCTGTTTACTTGACATGCAATATATAAGAGCCAGTGGAACATTCTGCTTTTTTTATTCTGGTTATGATTTTTTTATTTCTCTTTCAATGATTAGAAAAAACAAAAAATTGCGGTGGTTGCTAGAAATTGTGGTTAAATGTGGTAAGCAATAAAAAGGAAATATAAATATTATCTGGCTGAAAGTGAATATGGAAGGCCCTCCTCGATACTGCTTAAAATCTAACACCAACTGTGAAGAAGAAAGTTTTCATTTATCAGAAGAAATATCAACTCTTGAGATCCCATCTGTCCGCCCCATTTGCTAACTCTGAACTGTGATTCGTTCCCTTAACTCACACGCCGCACGCCAATAGTCAGTTAGATACTCCGTTTTCTCGGTGTGTGCAGACACAATGACGCTTTTGGATATTTAAACTCGAAACAAGGCTTCCTACCTTCGACCTCTCGTAGTGGGTATAATACAAAACGTTTAAAGCAGCGCATGGTTAAATTTGCTTTTTCTTTTTCTTATATATTTGCCTTTTTTATTGTTCTTCTATAAATTTTATTTTTATTTTTTTTTTTTTTGTTTTTTTAATGCTTTGGTTTTTATTGAAAAAATTATGTTCTCGTGTATTGGTTGGTATTTAGCCAAATAAAGAAAGAAAAAAAGGTTGTGTTATGTGCTGTTAAAAATAGATTAAAAGCAATTGCTTTTGGCAAGTTGTGCACTCGATTTTGTTATCTTTTCACGACTTTCAAGGGGCAGAAATATCAATTTGTCGAAAATTTGTTTTCCTTTTGAAATAATAACAAAAAACAAAAAAGCACTTGATATTGATTGCTTTTGCATAAATGCATTACAGGTAATGACAGCAAAGTAAACCGCAACAGACGGTTAAGTTATAATAGATGAGCATTTCTTTGAAATAGTTGGCATTTTGATTGAATGATAAAACAAATGGAGACTGGATTTAAAATCAAAAATAAATCAAGAGGAAGAAAAACTGTTTGGCTTAGAAGACCATGTTTTATATCCATCAACGAAAGATGACCGTATGTTCATTTCATCAAAACGTTTGCAACACCCATATAAACTCTATAAAGTATCAGCATCAATTTTGGCTGCTATTGAAAATTGAACCAATTGGTCAAAGGCCAAGTTTACTACGCAACATAAACTGAGGACATGTTTACTTTCTGGATGTCTTGCTAACTACTAATAATTAGAATCAGCACACGATGAAAATGTTCATGTTCGACAAAACCTGAAAAGAATCAGTCACGCCCATTTAATATTGTGTAGTATGAAGATTTAGTTTTTCACTTTCTCATTAATTCTCTTCAGCCATTTTCAAGAAAAAGTTTATTTACTTTGTTTACATCGTCCCGAAGCCGGCTTTGCAGACCTTATAAATCTACCTACGTGCCTACCTTAGAATCCACTCGCCTTATCTCTTATTTTTAGTTATAGTTGTTTATGAATATCTAACTTCTTAAATTAGCTTACTAAACAGTTTTGTTTGGGTATATGTGCATGTCGCGTCGTTGTGAATCGATTGTGTAAACGATTGATTTGATATTCCAACATAGCCAACGACACTGGAATGAAAATATTTGATGTGAAAATTTTCCATTTGTGAAAAGTATTTTAATAGTAATCGCGACTCTATTAGTAGAATACATATACAACGACAAAGCTGCAACAACGACAATGCTGCAACAATATCAACGAGGACGACAAAGACCACAAAGCTAGAGAAACGGCAAAGCTACAACGAAAAAGCTACAACAACAATGACGACAAAATTATAACGATCACCACAATGAAGAAGCTACAGCAACGACAACATTGAATAAGCAACAGCGAATAAAAATCTACAACGACGAACATTGCAAACAAGCTACAAACATAAGAAAAACCAAAAAGTAGCATTTTCGTTGTTGTAGCTTTGCCGTTGCTGTAGGTTCGTGGGCGTTGTCGTCCTTGTTGCCATTGCTGTAGCATTCTGGTCGTTGTAGCTTATTCGTTATTCTCGTAACACTAGCTTTTTTGTTGTCGTCGTCGTTTTATCCTTACCATTGCTGTAGCTTTTTCGTTGTTGTCCCCGTTATAGCTTTGTCGACCGCCTTGTTGTTGCAGCTTTTTCACTGTCGTCATCGTTCTTGTCGTCGTTGTAGCTTTGTCGTTGTTGTTATCGCTTTTTCGTTCGTGCTAGTGTTCATTGTAATAGCTTTGTCATCGTTAAAGGTTTCTCGTCGTTGTTACCGTCATGGTTTGTCTTTACTATAGCTTTTTCGTTGTCACCCTTTTCGGTGTTGTTGCTGTCTTTGTAGCTTTCCCGTTGTGGTTGTCGTTGTTGTTGTTGTAGCATCTTCGTTGTAGCCATAGCTTTTGTCGTTTCCTGTAGCTTTGTCGATGCTGTAGCTATTTCGTGTATGTAGCTTGTTCGTTGTTATTGTCGTATTCATTATGTGATACTTATTCAAAATTCATTCGTAAGCACTCTCATCTACCTATAAATAATTAGATCTGCAGAAAGTTTTTGACACTTAGAAATCCATATCTGTGATCTCATATATTGTACATATATTAATGATTAGCACCGAGTCGTGATCGACTTTATGAAGTAAAAATTTTGCTCAAAGGGAAAACCGGGCTTTCAATTCAAGTCAGGTTAAGAGATCCAATTTTCGAATTGTGATTTCCCCCACTAGTAGCAAGATTTAGATAACTATTCTTCTTCTTATCTCTGACGACCGTGTGAAGCATTGTTTAGAACGTAAAAGTAGTCTCTAAAATCAGTGATATATAATGTTTTTGTATGAAGCATGTGCAACCGAGGAGGCAAACGATGGCGATCAACATGTCAACGGTCGCGGGCTCAAATCTCAAATATGGTAGAGTTTTCAGTACAGACGACCATATGATCTGAGTTTAAACCCATACTTTGAAAATTTTACGTATATGAAATGATTTGAAATTTTCGATCTTGGATCGTATTTTCTACTAATAATCTGTCAACTTGCCATCTATTGCCGGCAGAGAGAATTTCAACGTTAACCTAAGAGCTCACAGCTTGTTTTCCGCTGACTGATCATTCAGCCCGTAAGTACAAAGGTAAATCTCTTCTTAAAGAATAGGTTCTAGTAATTAAAAGTTTTTAAATCTACATCCGAATTTTGTCTCTCCTCAGTCTAAGCGGCTTTGCTTTTTCATTTATTCATTTTTTTAAATGCGTCAAACGACCCGTCGCAAGCAACCTTTTTAAAGTTTTTTATTCAAACCGAAACAAAAAATTTAACATATATTTTTCTGCACATCCTCTGCACGTTCCTCTGACATTTCAAACGTCCTTCGTTACGATGTTTGTGTGCGTGTTTGCGCGCCTTTAGTGCAAGTAGTATGCACATCATTACGGCATAAATTTAATTAACATAAAACTGCTGTTAGGAAAGCACTGAGAAGCAAATAATAAAGAGTAAAAAAAAAAAGAAACTTCGCATACCAAAAAATTAATGCGAGAATGAAAAGTAAAAACAATACACAAAACATAAAAATTGAGTAGTTTTTCTCAAAGGCTAAGTGGTATGTTCATCAAAAGCAAACTTTCAATGATTTTGTAAGAGCAATTTTATGTTGTGAACCTGTTTTTTTCCTTTTGTTTTTTTGTTCGTTTGTTTTCTTGCTTTTATTTCATTTAACAAAACAAAAGTTTTACGTCAAAGCATAAAATGAGAAGAAAAAAAAGGAAGAGTTAGAGGAAAATTTTGTGTAAACCATAGATCGGATTCTCGATTCCTACACTTTAAAGCCTGATTCATTTCAATACTCAGATGGGTGAAGCATATTAACATTTCCGTTACATTTTTTAAAAGAAATTGTATGTGATTTTCATAATCTTCACTTACATATTATTTCTAACCGGTCTCTACAGGGTAATAGGGCGCCAACACACATTATAGAAGCAAAATTTTTGCACAACATTCATGCGTAAAGAGCCTCGACTACTCACACATAGCAAATGCCTTTTAGTTTTCCATCTTTCTAAGACGGGTAAGAAAGGGAATGAAGAATTCTTCATTGCACTAGGCTTACAACTACAAATTCGACAAAGACGAGTCTTTAATGCAGAGAATGGAAACTCTAGGCCAACAATATCAACTTCTGATGAGTAGGTAAACACCGACGAACGAAGTATGAGGAGAAGGGCTATGTAAGATATTGAAGCTAAACAAAACCAAAGCGAACATACAGCATAACCGAGCAATCTCAGCGAATCAATAAGTGCTTCTACGACACATATTAGACACAGGAAGACGAATAAATAAAAGAAACGTTTACAAAAAAATAGTTGCTAATCGGGATCAGAAATCACCAAAAATAAATGAGATGGAATGGCCTGGAGTCTTTTGTTTATCGCCTTCATATGTAGATATGAACTTTTTCTTAGTTTCTACACAAACTCGGGAAATTCTCGCGTTGGTTTTCAGTTTGTTTATTAACGGTAAGTAAAAGGCAAATTTAAAAATCTATTACTAATTGTTGTTAATTTTCTTTAACGATTACGATAATTGTAATGCAATCTTTCCTAATTTGGGGCATTTTTGGGCACGACAACCCTTGTGATCCAAGGGTATATTAACTTTGAGAGGATGTATTAAACACACAGAAGGACTTAAGATAGATCCATCTTTTTTTTATTACATAAGCTTGTCTGTTCGTGTGATGTCTGTCCATCAGTCGTATGGAATAAAATTTCAATTTTCAAAATTTCGCGACAAACGTGACTAAGTAATAGTGTTCCGGTATTCTAAAGTGGTGTGAAAACTTCGCCCCGGCTGGACCAATTTTTTGAACTACCTTTCGTGTAATGAATGCGAATATTCGCTATATAGTATTTCAAGATAAAAAATTAACAATTTCGGCCTATTTTTTGGATCGTACTTTGGTAAGGATTTTCACGAAAATTAATCCGTTGTAGGGCAGAAAAGTTTAAGTTTTAATATGTGGTCGTGAAAACCCATAACCGTAATTTCATACAAAAATAAGAATTATATTAGACTATGGTGTTCTTACTTCTTTTTATTGTTTCATATTCTATAGGCGGTTTTGTTTTAACCTTATTCTGGATTGATACATTTGCAAACACACACACACACAAGTAAGAAACAGCAAGTCATATACGCAAGCGATTAGCACATTACACATTAGCACCTAATTAAGCTTAAAGGCGATTTTTCCAGTTTTTTTTTTTTTTGAGGCAAGTTTGCTTTGACAAAAAAGTGTGTTTGTTTCGACATGACTCGGGCTTCTGGACTTAAGAGTGTTTGCTTAACGAATTCATTATGATTAATCACTTCTTTTTCGCAAAGCAATACTCACTTTCAATACTCACATAGCTACAATTTAAACATTCGATGTATTTTCGTTGTATGCCTCATCGGATGTCGCGTCGTCTACGATCGATCTTTAAATAATGGCAATTTTTTTCGTAGCTTGTTTGTGTATACGTTTTGCAAACGTTGTTGCGTGTTCTATGAATATATGCGGCTTTTTCCCCTTTTTCTGGTTGCATTGCATTTTTCGTTTAGTGTTTTTTTTTCCTTCAGATTTTCCACAACATGCTATAAAACAATCTTACGTTTATCTTAAATTCATTAATTGAATGTTTTTCAAAGAGAAAATTTTGCATTGGTTTTTTGTTTAACAATTTAAGAAAACTACACTTTTCATGCGATAATTTTTTTCTTATTTCTGTTTCCGTTAAGGGGTAACAACATTGCAACAACTTTAAAACAAGTATATTTTTACAGTGAAATAATAATATTTGGGGAGGTTATTAAGCGCACATTTAACCATTAAAGAAAGTGGAAAAATTAAAAAAATCGCAACACGGTTTAAAGTGGGGGGTGGAAAAGTTCAACTGCCGACAAAAATATGGCGATCTTTCCTTAAGAAAAAATGCTTAAATTGTTTTATCGAAAATCACTTACGTTCATCGATAGAGCAGGTTTTTTTTAAAGATATTGTAAGCAAATCAAATGAAAAATGTGAAAACTTTCAAGAACTGACTCTGGGCGCGGTTTGTAAAACGCGCCGAAAGTTTCGAGATATGCTACAGACATGTTTGTTTATTATAATAATAAATTTTTTATTATTTTTCCATTAGTTAAATTAACTAATTAAATCCGCTTACATATAAACAAAAGGGTAGAGAGACTTTACTGCGAATTGAATTAATTGGCATTCTATGCTATTACCAATGCCTATGTAAGCTTTCACGGTTTCGTGTATAGATTTTTTCAGGCGACACAAGCAGATCTCCTACTAAGTAATGTATTTCGAAAAGTTTTGCAAGACCCTTGCGCAAAATTGAATGCCAATGTCTTTACTTACATATATCATGTTTTATTGTAGTTGGAAACTTTTGTTAATGTTGGACTTTGCTGCTGTTAAACAAATGTGTCTGATTATATTTGCTATCAAGAGAGAGGTCGTTTTTGCAAAATAAAAATTAACTCTTGGTCGTAGACGGACATTAAAGCAATTCGAACAAAGGATGCTTAGTGCAAATTGTATTTTTGTGACGCAGATTATTTCTTTGCTGTTTATGTACTTGGATCTGAATGTGTTGATCTTTTTGTATACGGGTTCATTGTTTATTTTGAACTTGTAAATAAAAGTATTTTGACAAGTGATGCAATCAGCTTGCAAGGAGTACACTTTTTCGTGCCTGAAGAATGTATTTGGAGAAGAAGGAAAAGAATTAAATAATGACGAATTTTAATATTGCAAAGCAAATACTTATTGTTGTAAGTTCAGAAGCCAAAAATTTGTTTTGAAGTGTTCGATGGACTTAAACAAAGGATGCATTAAAACAGAGAAATCGATTGCTTGAGAAAGGGTTTGGGAAAATCAACAACACTCGCCATTTATTCTTTTATAAGTCACGACTGCGTAGGCGCCATCGTTAGATAAGAAAATGTTGAGTAATTAATTCCGTCCGTAAGCCACCGCAATATGAACTAAAAAACCGGATAAAGGCTTTATATAAAAAAAAAAACTTACTTGGATTCGGCTACGTTTACGTATATATTTAGCGTTGTTTTGTAAATTGTAAACTGAAAAAACTTTCCAAAATATGGGGAAAATATGATTCTCAACACTTTAAACCCTCTCGGTGTTTTAAAATAAAAACTTGGCTGGATCCCGATAGATTTCCTGAAAACTTCCTTCAACTTTTTAAATAATTCTTTTTTAATCGTACTTCAGTTCTGGAAATGATGTCTTGCGATACTCAAAATACATTGATACGAACCCAGAAACGGAATAGTAGAAGTAAGTGTTGACAGAGATTTCCTATACGAATGCAATTTAGTTAGCTAATTAGATATAAATCATTTAAAGCCTAAATACATATTGTTGGCAATTGTCTACATTCCAGTTTCTTTTAATTTTCAAATTAAATTATTACAAAATTTCAGTAAAAATATTTAAATTAAGCATTTAATGCTTAAAAGCACACTATGCAAATATTGTTACATAAAGTCCTATGGGATTATAAACACACGCTCGCAATCAAATCGCTGTGCAATTAAGGATCAAATATTAAATAGAGATTATTAGCAATACCTTTTGGATCAATCGACATTACAAACCTAGAATATAAAGTTTAGGTGAAAAAATCAATCAGTTCCTAGGGAAGCATGCGAGACCAAATTCGTTTTTGCGAAATTGGAAATAACACAGTACGAATATTCGGAATATTTGTCATATTCAATAGATGTCGTTGTCTCAGATCTGCATCTGATCTGAAACCTTGCAATATTAAACGCTTCGAGCATTTCGTGTTAAGCGCAGAATCCTTAGCAGGGTCGTAGTGGTCTGTGCAGAAGAACTTGAGAATTGCGGTAGATCGTATAAATGGAAAAGTCAAGCAAACAAAACCTAAAATTTAAGGAAGAATATCATAGAAAATGAATATGCTTTATAGCAAGTAATTTGAATACCCTACACCACTTGCGGAAACAAGGGTGTATGTAACCTCAGGAAGGGCCTTGAGAAATATCTAGCTTTTATTATACCGATATATTCAGAATGACTTTCTGAATCGATCTAAGCTTGTCTATCCGTCAGTTTATCTACATTTCGCAATTTTTGAGATATTTCGATGAAATTTGGTTCACCGACATGGCTTAGTGCAAGAAAGATCGCTATTAAAAATTCTCCGATTTGGGCCATTTTTTTGACTGCTTCCCGTGCAACGCCTTCTTTTAAAAAAATCGTTATGTGAATTGCTGTATTATGTAAAGTGCTGTACGGTATTTAGTAGTGGCTTTACTATATTGTTTTTACTCCTTAATATTATATGTTACGTCAGCAATAGTAACCGAACCGACAGGATAGGGTATAAAAAATACGAAACTAAATTATTTGAATAAAATGAAGCTTCACATTGTTCGAAAATACTTTTGTGCAGGACTTGGTGACCTTAGAAAAGGAATTGCAAAATAAATATGACCTTTAGTGTGTACATGTAAAAATTATTTAAATTCTCAGTAAATTAACTAAAGTTAAATAAACTTTCGAAGCTAAACCTATCTCCAAGTCATTTGCAACTTTTCGGGTTTATTGCTTGTTATTTAATTTCATTTTAAATTCTCGATATTTTTGCTTTATCAAAGCAACAGCAACAGCAACAGCAACAGCAACAGCAACAGCAGCAGCGACAACAACAACAGCCAGATTCTTCCTCTCTATTCTTTCTATTAACTTAATGAATTTAACTACAAATATTGAAGAAGTGAAGTTTGCGTTGCGAGTTGAAATTAAAACACGAGTATAGCTACGCATAGTTTGGGACGAATTTTATTGTCGCATCATAATTTAAAACGATCCTTATTAGATATGCGCGCGAGATGCAGCGATCTGACATTTTAAAAGCAACACAAATTTGCATTCATTAGACGTCATAGGTGTAGACACCAATCTGATATCTTGATACTTGATCGCTTGAGTAACTATGAGCTTGTAGTGGCAACTTGATGCAAATATTTCAGATTTAAGTTTTACGATCACAAAGGGAATTCGGGTCGCTTTTAGTAATTGAGAAGGTCCGATTTGCAAATGTTACAAAAGCTATAACAAAGCTAATGGATTCTATGATAATAGGTTTAATTTTAATATTTAGAGTCAAATACACTCCCTTTCACTGCTCTCAGCCATGTACTTGAAACACAGGTAATGAAATAATGGTTTTTGGTTATTTTATGAATACAGAAAATTTTTATACAAATTTATATATGTGTATAAGTAAAAACAAAGGACCAAGTACATGCATAAACACTGATGTATGCTCTCTTTAATTGCGTGTGTGTGGAAGAGACTACCACTTACTTAACTTAGGCTTTTACCTGGCTAAATGAGTTTTTCAAGTACTACACTATATGAATATGTATGTATATGTACGTATGTATATATATTGTACGTATGTACGTATGTATATATGCATATATATATATATATATATATATGCATACTGTACTCTATACGAAACAGAACAGCAACCAGCCAGTCAGCCGTAGAAATAAGAGCCAAGTTGAGTTTTTGAGTTTATATATAGTGATTTGTCGGTCCTTAGGGTTGCGCACCAATAAGAGTTCCTCAACGAGGTTATATGAAAGTAGTAAGGCTGTTACTTCTGTTCTAGTACTTATTTCATATATGTCTAAAATATAATTTGCACAATGTTTCCTGCATGTGTTTGTATTAATGTCATTAAAAAATTGCAAGTAATTAAAAATTTCTCTTATATAAATAAAAAAAAAAAAAAGAAAATAAATAAAAGAGAAAAAAAAAAACATTGCACTTCAAGTTATTTAGAGAGTGCAGACAAATTTCTTTTCAACGTGCCAATTAAATCTCATAGATTTCTGTCCGTAATCTCTCTACTCTATGTAGTTTAGTAACATATCCCGTGAAGTAAGATAAAAATGTCTTCTTGTTATTCTTTCATATTTATATCGGTGTTAATTGATTTTAATTTCCATTTACTGGGACACATTTCAGGAAATTATATTTTAACTCTTTATCCCTTTCGCTCTCACTTAATATCGTATTTAGTAAACGTAATTTGTTTTTCAACTTAAAGTAGACTCTTGAAAAATGTCTTGAATTGTAGATAAAAATCTTGTTCTTCGCATCATGGTCTTCGCTGTTCATGCAGTTTCTCTATTTCAACCATGTCATCATCGCCATCGCCAGAAATGTTTCAAAAGTTTCCTCAGCAACTCAGACAGTTGGAAAATCAACGTTAGACTTTTTGCGTTTTTTACCAGATATCAATTTTCTTTCGGTTTTTTTATTTGTTTTCCTTTTCTCTCTACTTACGTTGCTCGGAAATGTTTACTAATTTAACACAAAAACCAATTCAACGAAAAAACTTCTAATCTTTCCAGTGTGGAAATATCGATAGATATGTATGCGGTTAAAATGCACGTTCAGTTCAGTTTACGGTACAATTTTTCCGTACGCTTAAGTGAAAAGTTACACTAGTTTCGTTATTTCGTTTGTAACATAAACATTAAGAAAATCGCATCGAAATTCCTATAGTAAGTAAATGTTTCTTTATTAACCATTAGATTTCCAGCCAATTTTCAATTATCCGCTCGTCCGTCTGTCGTTGGAGCCTTTGCGGCCTCGAAAATTGCAACGGACACTTGTATCTTAGCAAATCGGTTCATTCATAAACGCAGAGAGATGAACATTTACAAATATTCCTACGTTTGCTACATGAGCCGAAGAAATCGAAGAAAAATGACAACTACATAGACTTCCCCTAATAACCGAGCCGAATCGACCAGAATTTTCGCAGAGAAGTCAATTTACAATTAGCAAAAGCTTTATGGTCGCTTTATGGAAATTTGCTTGCTATGATGGGTGTCAAGAAGTCGCCCCAAAGGAAATTAATTCTTCTTACTTCTACTATACGGGCTTGGGGGGTTTTTGTTTTTTACCTAATTGTTGTTGCTCTCATCTTTCTTTAAACTGAAAATTTCACCGAAGCATTGGTTAGCAATACAATACACACGTATCTTATATAGTTAACTCGTGAGGTAGTAATATAACAGAATGTTGTCCGAAAATTGTGGTTTTTCCACACAGAGTCAATTTACGAACTTTTTCTAAGCACACATACACATAGGCATACACACATATATATATATATATATATATATATATATATATATATATATACAAATGGAACCAAAGGAAAAGAAGTAAACTTGTGTCTACATCTCTCCGTTACGGTTGAAATTGTTTTTGTTTGTGGCGAAAAGTATGATGCGCGTTACATAGAAATGCCTTGTCTCTCTCTAAATCAAACTGAAATAAGCGGGCAGCAAGTGAGAACATTTACTCGGCATAGGCTGAACTCTGAATATTCCACATTAGCTCGTCTTAAGAGGAAGAAAATTTTCGATTAAGAAATCATTATATTGCTATGCACGGCTAAGTGCTGTACGTTTAAATATACGATCATCCGAAAACTGCTATAAAATGTTTTCATTCTGAGCGTTTTCTCAAATTATCCGGCAAATAAAACATACTTTGTGTAATACTTAAGCTATGCGATTTAGATCATTTTTGACTTTGGTTTTAATATTAAAGAAAAATGTTAAAATTAAGTTTTGCGCTTTAAGCAAAGTTGTAAGCTTCTCTTATAAGCCAAACAAGATATTCTGTGTTTTCTTACTCCATTGCCTCGTACTCGACTATTTTGCAGTCACCTTAGGGAAATATTTCTATGTACTTTGTATCGATATTTTAAAATGTTTGTGCGTAGTCTTCAAGTTTTTGTATTTTTTAATTGTTTTGATCGCTTTTGCGCGCAGTCTCAGCTATCATCTCAATATTTGGAACTTTGAAAATTTCAAAAATTTATATGGAGGTCTACGAAACTGAGAATCCCTGTTTATAGTAAACGTTCATTTTCACGCATAGTTGCGTTTAGAAAAATTGCGACACATCTTAGCCTAGCAAATGCATTAAGCATAAGGAGCTACAGCAGTAGGTTGTGTTAACAATATGTCGAGATCCGTGACCTGTGCAAGGTTTAGTCATATTGTGCAGATAAAAAAAGAAAACAAAATGAATATGCAACACATCGGGCTATAATTGTCGGGATCGCCAATCCTATACAGAATGATACGATCGTTCCAACGGTGTTTTCAACTTTTGTTTACGCTCTTTACAGAACGATTTGTCAAGGAAATACGTTGCAGTGGTCACGCAATGACCTCAATGGCCATTTGATCGACAACCTTCTTCCGTGTGCAACTTTTGAAATTCAACAATTTTAAGATAATAGTCTCTATCGTAAGACAGAGTCTGGAACACGGTGGATAGGGCAGAAATTCGATCTAAAGCTCATGCAATTGTGTCACTATAGCCTTCAACCTGTAGCACGTTGTTTTGTTCCACTATGAGTAAATGCGAAACGTGTACGGAAAACAACTTTTTTAAACCCAAATTTTCATGCAAAATAGTGCATAAACTTTCTTCTTGGTTTTTTTATTTCCTTGGCCGATACTACTACGCGTTATACATTTTGTAAGTTCGCAAGACGTTCAACTAGATTCGATAGATGAACATATTACGACTAGATTGGAATTTTGCCCTGACTATGTACAATGTGTAGAATCGGCATGGCTTACTTCCTTCTGATAAGCGGCCAAGATAGGCATGAAAGCATATGACGGGCTATTTAACAAAATAAATTGTGTCGATTAATACATCAATGTTTTTTACGCTGTTCACGGACCGTGTGATAATAGCATACAACGCAAATGTAAAGCAAATAGTCACGCATCTAGGTAAACGGCATACGATTATATGCATAAATGTTTACTCAATCATGCTGAGTAAAAAAAAAAATATTAGCCAAGCAATGAAAAGCAAACGTCGGACGTGGTTCAGCTTTTAAAATGAACGTTTTACCTAAACAAATACTGTTTAATAAGAAAAAAAAAAAAAAAACAGAGAAGAAAAGAAAGACATAGTTAACACACGTAGCTAGAAATCAGACTGCAGTTCATTTTATAGACACCTTTCGCTTTGTTTCTTTTCTAACAAAAATAAAAGTATTGATCTAATAATAAAAAGCGAATAAAGATGAGGATGACGGCCTTTACTCATAATATCTAATAGTTTTGATTATTTAAAGAATTTATTTTTTCCTTTTTAAATTTGACTCTTCTTCTTTTTATTCTATTCGATATTTCTCCGCATATGTAAATATAAGCTATTAAAGTGATAATTGACTTTGTTATGTTGCATGTCCGCAGATTCAATTTTCATATGTACTTTGTTGTTATTTCTAAACGAAAGAGTTATACAACCACTTGTTCTAATGTTGGCAATGAAACCCAACATCGTGTGGAAATAAGCGGTGAATGTGCCAATATTTCGTAATTGTTTAAGAAAAATTACTGCCAAGGATAATAAGGGAGAAAAAAAAACCGAATAATAAAAATAATATAAAAGAGAAAAATTTGGTAATTTTTCTTATTTATTTATTTAATTTTTTTTTTTGCTAAAAAAAAAGAAAAGAAATTGAATCTTTTGTGAGAATTTTTACTTTGATCGAAAAAGCAATTCCATCCATTCTACACGGTAGAAGATCCCAGCAGACACTACATCAAGAGACTGCAATGCTCATCACTCTCAATCTTCGAGGAGTGGGTAGTTCATGCTTAGGTATCCGCGCATGTTTCGTAGGCTCATAAATCATTACTGAGACAATATTTATATCAAAACGATTGTTACTAATATTCGAAGTAATATTTTTTACAACTAACCTTTAAATATGCTTAGGAAAGGCTATGAAATACCATCACTTTATCAAGTGCGCAATAGAGATATGAACGCCCTATTCTAAGGTTGCACTTTCTGTTGATTTGTACGCTATGTGTTTAAAAATCCTTCAAGTCCGCCACACACGTTTTTACTAAGCCTCTCCTTAGAATGCAACGCTATAAGGTCGGCGTAAGGAAATTATTTCACTTCCTCCAATTTATTTACGAAATATCGTTCAAAATGTGGGAACAAATCTTTTGCACGTGGTTTTATAATGTTATAGTTGACTCACTTGGAAAAATTTTTCAATAATTTATTGAAAATATAATGGCGACACAACAACTCTGGTAAAAAAATCATTTCTTGTAGAGCCTCCTTGCCCACATTCTTATATGTCGCAGTTTTCCATGTCGAAAGCAAGTTACTAAAGTAAGTTTTTTTTTTTTTTGTAATTATCACCTAATGATGAGGGATATATTCATTTTGTTAAAACGTTTGCCACGCCCAGAAGGAAGCTTCAGAGACCCCACAAAATATGTATATTCTTGATCACCATCAAATTTGAAATCGATTTAAGCATGTCCGCTTGTACGTCCGTCTGTCTGCTCGTCTTTCGAATGTGTGTTATAAACATTTTCTTGACCGCAAAATATCAGAAACATTAGAAGTTCTCGCTGATATTGAAAATGGTCCAAATCGCCCAAAAGACACGACCACAACGCTACGTAAATCGATAACACCTCTGTTTTTCAAACGGAATTTAATATTGGTTTTTCGTCCATTACTCATAAGGGAGAGAAGATAAATGTACAAAAATGTGTGCGCATATTCTATGGATGATCCTGTAGCGCCTTCACAAAAACGGAAAAAATTGACCTCGCCTACCCAATATTATAGTCTATCAAAATTTAATGTTTTTTTCGATACCTTTATAAGGCGCAGAAGTAAGTTTAAAAACTCCACAAAGTATATAAATTTGTGACTAGTTGCACATTTGGAATGCACCTAAAGATCTCCGTCTGTTCGTCTCTCTTTCTGTCTATTTGCGCAACTGTGCAATATTTGTGGGAAATATTCTCCTGTTAGCGAAAATGATGCCTACAAATTTGGAAAAGAATTTAGGGGCAACGTAAACTTTTCACAAGACGCGCCTACAACACCCACGCGCCTATGGGACAACAAGTTTTATTTTGAAAATAGCAAAAATCAGCTGCGCCCACTCCATAGTATGGAGTCTGAAAATATGGTTATTTTCCTGTTTTCGTCTTTTTTAGAATAAGGGTGACAGGTATAAAAGATTCGGCCACGACCGATTACAACTTTCTTACTTGTTCTTTTTTGCTTTTGTTATTCGCGTGGTAATGTAAGCGGAAAATCTCTGCCCCAACAATTATCCGCACACATACATATGTAATTCCACTGGTAGGTATCATTTACATGAAAGCAGATTATGAGCCAACCAATTAGCGTAAGCATAATGATAAACCAACCATTGATCACAATAAAAATAGAACAATGCTATAGGTGAGCTTATGTGTACTTAAATTATATGCTAGGGAATACAATGGACTAACTAGATAAGAATACATGCATGCATCGTTGCTTTATAAAGAAAGTAAGAGTAACTGTAGACATGTTAGCGGCATCACTTATTCATGAAGATTTATCCATGCAACGGCAAGCGTACACGAAATAAAGCCAAGTATAGGCGATATGCTGGTGAGATAATTTGCGTCTGATAAAACACAAAATGTAGCCCAGATGCCAACTACCGTCGTAATAGTGTAGTTGTAGTCTATTTGAAAATATTATAAAGGATAAATTTTTAAGCACCAAAAGCATTCTTTCCACTTTCCAGATGTTTTCCTACCATATAGATATAGTTGACGCTATATCGACACTGCTACGTAAAAGATTCATCTACTTATCGGTGAATGTGTACAACATGCATGCGTACGCATCGTTAATATCTTATCATAATCTAATTCGTGAAATCAATTTAATGCTGAACTCATGCCAAGACTTCGATTTTCTAATAAAATTTTAATATGTCAAGCCCAAGACTAAACAAGAATAATATGCGTATAGTGCAAGGGCGGACAGCTTATAGTTCAGAGTAATTGAAAATAAAAATTATATGGAACACGATGGAAGCCCAAACTAGTGAAAGTGAACTTATGCTCTTCATTTTGCCATTTCGTTCAGAGTATAGTTTCGTTTCATTCGATCGCCGCAAGTAGATTTCTAAAAATTGTACAAATTGAAAAAAGCTTAAGGTATTATTAAGGTATTCTTTCGCTTTTAATATTTACCGAGTATGCCAGTTCAGTGCTGCTATTAACGTTTTCGGACAAACTGAAGTGCTCTTAACTTTCACAGGAATTGTGGAGCTCAGGTATATTTCTAATGCTTTACCTAATCCTGAAAAAGCAAATGCAATGAATGTTATGTACGTTGAACTTTGACCAAAAGCGTTCCCGATTTAAAATTTCTAACAAACATCTGCATCCTTCTTCTACTGTTTCATCTATAAAATAGCATTTTGGAAATGAATTTCGGCTCTACTATCCTGCAGGAATAGACCACAAAATTGATGTCCACTTTCAATCCAGTCACTTTGTTCAAAATTTTTCACGTAAACCTTGCGGCATCAATTGGTTTTGTTAGATAAATCTTTGCCCATCAGGACATTGCATCAACTTACAAGAATGTTTTCTTGCAATTGGTAATCCAAAGGAGGATATTTAATATTGTTTGGGTGAAACACATGCTCACCAGACGATATTTACCGAACGACCCTAAAATCAAAGGGGCAGCAAAAGCCAATTTTTTAATTGTCAGCTGAATACATTTTACTTATATGGTGATGATCGTCACCAAAGAGAAATCAATACTTACCGACTTAGCGATGACTATCGCAATGTAACAAGCAAACTTACCTTTACACAATTTCACCTTACAGCTTACAGCTGTAAGACCTCTTGTCAATTTCTTTCATAATATTAAATATTTCAAGTCACCTACAACAGATATAATATAAAAAACATGTGCGAGGCATTTTTTCGTACAGAGTATGAATATTTGAAGCGATGTACTCATGTCTATCATGTCTATCGATTCTTCATCAGTTCATCTTTCGAAATTGCTATTTCGAGGACAAAGCTTTGCTAAAAACATCAAAAGTCCCCATTTTAGCTTAGCGAATTTGTTAAATCGCACGAAAAGCTAGACCGCAATTGCGGAAAAGCCCATGTAATCCCATAATCTTTCAATGGACTAAAATATTCGATTCAAACCCAAATTTTTGTGTCTTGCTTTCCTTTCCGGTGCACTTTAGTTAAAGTATGGCGTATAGTCCTTTCAATAAAATTGTATTTGTATATGCGGATACAAAAGGAAAAATGTATTTCTGTCCTAAGCCAAGTTTATAACTCGAAGTAGCAAATTTTTGTTAAAGCTAAGTAAAGAAGAACAAAACAACAACAACAACAACAACAACAGCAGTATTCATGTACATATGGATGTATATATACACAAGTATTGGCAAATTAAAATTGTCAGACAGACACACACACACACATATATATACATATACACATCTCGATACAGTTACTCTTTATACGTTCATCAAAATATTTTCAGATAATTTTGTTGCTCTGATAATTACGTTTTTGTTCATATTTACCCTGGATGCTCTGTCTACTTATCTCATTTCGTGTTCATTTATTTTATATTCAGCATTCATTTTACCAAAGAATTCATTGAATAGAGAATTGAACCAAGAGAATAAAGCATGTGCCCACGCACATGCTTACATAGATGCTCGTCTGTAATAAGTAAGAAATGGAAATAAAAGACCAAATGGTTTATGATTATATTTTAGTACTTAGGAGAGCATAAGCATTGTGTGGTTACCGGATATTGGTTAAATTAAATGCTACTCCATATATATTGCGGTAGACCACGTCCAATAAATACTCGCCCATATTTTGGACAAATGATGTTTGATTAAAAAGACAAAAAAAAAAAAAAAAAAAAAAAAAAAAAAAAAAAAAAGAAAGAAAAGAAAAGAAACAATTTTCATATATTTAAAAATGTATTTAAGAACTTTTTCAACATTTCGCCAAACGTTTAGTTCAGCGTTTACAGTTCACAGATTATCTTTAGGTTGTAATCGCATAAATTTATTTATATATGTACACAACATACAGCAATTTTCCTTTAATTAAAGAGTTATTTATCTGTTAAAACTAAATTTTCTTCTTATTACTCGAGAGGAAAGAAAAAGCGTCGAGTACAACTAGTTTCTTCTGGTCTCAAGTTTGTCAATAGAAAATAATGAAAAGAAAACAAGTAAGAACATTATAGTCGGCCAACAACGATCATTGGGATATCCTACATCACTTCGTTTAGGACAGTTATTCACCTGAAGCATATCAAAAATATTGTATGCCCTGATCCAAATTCAGAAAGCTCATTTACTTTTTAAACAATTTTATCATGATTTTCTCTTCATAATAATCTCTATATATTTTGGAGTCCACCAATCGACCTATATGATCCAAATTATCCAAATTACCATTAATTTTTTTACATCAGAAAATATTAATAATTAAAGCTTCTGTTGGATGGCTTACAATTCTTGAGACGTTTTATAAGGAGTAGGGTTCAGAAATCGACTCAAACTTGGTCCACTTACTTTTTAATGTTCAGTTACTATCATGAGCAAATTTTCATCATAAAACTTTAACAAATGGGCCTTTTTGGAGCATAAGAGTTCACCAAAAAATAGGCCTACGTTGTCGAAATTCGATAAGGCTGACTTTTTTGTCAGTTTACTGCTATAAAAAAATTTTGATTATGAAATATTGAAAATTATATCTCGTTACAATATAAAAATATAACGCTTCAGAGCATCGAAATACTGGGACTCCGTGACTCTTGTCGAGAAATTTCAAAAATTACAATTTTGCATTTTATGGGGAGTCAGTGAAAAAGTGGACCGATCGGAACCATTTGCAGTAGCATTGGTGGTTTGGCCCAATCACGTCACCGAATTAAATTTCGTTAAAGTCTTTCGAAAATTGCGACCTGCGCGTCGAACATAAAAACACGTGAACATACATCAGACAAACAGACGGATAAATAAGCTTAGATAGTAAAAGGAGGATGTATATTAAGCTCTTCTGGATGTTACGTATGTCCCCACAAACTCAAGATACCCAGTACCACATGATATGTAAGGTATAAAAATTACATTTCGTCTGGGCTTGTAAACTATATTTGATTAGAGATTACACTTACGAAAGCAGTCGTAGATTAGATAGCTTGCATAAATCGCATGTTATATGTCGTATATCATAATTTTTTCGTAGTTTGAGTGAAGGGTGATAAGCAAATTTGACTAACTTGCTACTCCCCATAAAGTAATGAGAACTGAAAAATAGAACTGATATCAAAAGACGGAGCAATGGCGGATCGATTGCTTTCACTATTTGCACTGATAAACATAGTTTTGACCATGTCATTAATAAGGATACACAAGTAAGCAACGCGATGTTCGAAACAATAACATAATTGTTCAACATTGCTTAATTCTCTACACAAAAACAACAACAAACCCTTTGCTGAGTCGAATATATTCTAAGAGTTCTTGCCTAGCATGTGGTATATAAGAAAAATGTAATTGGAAGAACAATCTGTTCGTTCCTCTTAAACTAAGTATATTTTGTCCAAAATAAAAAACGAAAGCATTTGCACAATTTGTTACTGATTTGTTGGCATTAGACGAAGTTGCACGGAGAGAGATAAGGCTGAGCGCAGTGAACGCGCAGTGTAACTCGGTGAGAATTAGAAAGAAGAGTGGAAAGAGATAGGTGGTGGCCCATCCATCCGATAAATGTTATGCCCTTACCTCAAGTTACAAGAACCAGATAACATCGTACACATATGAAAAAGCCTATCGTCTATTTTGGGCAGGAGAAAGTGATTTCTCGAATGCGTGCGGCGACTACTCACAGCGTGTTACAGAAACGCTACCCTGTTCACAACGACATAACAAATCTGAAAAGTTGGTCGAGGGAAGAGGATCAAATTATGAGGTCATTGTAAAATTGAAAGCGTACTTTCACCGTCTTGACAAATTCTGCTATCAGGAAAGTAAAAGATTTCAGAATTCTCAGAAAGCGTTGAACTGGTTCCACAACTTTTGATGGGCACTATGTTGAAGAATAAAAGCAGATTTCGCCAAAATCTGGTTTCTTGTATTTAGTCTCAGGAACTATTGACCGACGTACATATGTACTTAATTATCCTATGCAAGCATTCAATAAAATCACTGCGAAAATTCTTCCAAAGACTTAATTAAAAATTGTAGACGCAACCAGGAAACAAAGAAAAAATATTTAAAAAACGCATGCCGCAAAATGCCGCAGCAGATTTTTAAAAGCATTTAATGCTTGAATGAAAACATGTAAGCAGAAATGATTTAAAAAGGGAGAAAAAACAAAGACATTTATATAGATTTAACGGTAAAATGAGTGAAAGAGACACCATAGCTCGTACTTGGAACCAAATAACAATAATAATAATAATGTTGCTCTACAACTTTGGCTGGGCGTGGCCGTTTCCCAGACACAGTCATCCATGGCGTATAAGTGAAAATTGATATCATTACATTTACTGTGGTGGAGTAGCGGAGTGGGCAAAGCGACCAAATCATGTTGAGGCCTATGCGGGGCCGCAGATCGATTTGACTCAATTTCAATACGAACCTGCGTGCAAGAAGTATCATCGTTTTTTCTTAAATTTGAAGCCGATATCCTAATCTATGCTACCTAGAGCCATGAATAGCTTATACAGGCAGACAGTTCATCTGTTCATCTGTCCGTGAACATTCTTAGTCAAAATGCGATAATAGTAATAAACGAAAGAATATATATTTGTAAGATGTCTGGAGATTCTGGCTATGTGCAAACGTCTTAACAAAACGAATATATACCCAATCCTCGTCGGTGGGTAGAGCAATAATAATGATAATAATAATAAAATTAAAGGTAGCCGTGTTTTTGACTATCATAGCAGCTATACTTGTTTTACGAAATTGAATGCAAATGTTTTGACTCTTAATGTAAAACATTCCCAAATAAAAACATTCGCCGTGCAAAGGCGAATGTTCTCCTTTTACTTAAATCAATTTTAATAATGAACACCACACCAATTGAATGTAATTCAATGCAATAGTTAAGCAATGGAAAGAACAGCGAAAACAACGATATTAACGGTAAGACCGATGATGATGATGATGATGATGATGATGATGATGACGACGATGACGACGATGACGACGATGACGATGATGATGACGGCAACTTAACCAACCAAGCTTTTTACTTTTACCACTGGCCATGATCGACCATTGCAAGGTAATACTATTGCGGGCGTTTTATATATATATGTATATGTACGTATATATGTAAATATGTGGTTGTAATCGTTTGTATTTTGCTTGTTTCTGAAATTTAAGGGGTTTCTTGGTTTAAATAAATACCAAGCGAGTGTAACGAATGTTCGTTTCTTTTTTTCTTTTTGAAAATATCCTCGAATACAGAAAAGAGATTATGTATGGCTTGTAACGCATCTTTGATATCCATATAAATATATATGAACGTACGCTCAGGCGCATGCAACATTTTTCATTTATTCAATATTAACTAAGCTTACGCGTCCGTTTATAACTATAAATGAAAAGAATGAATAAAATAAATTTCGACCTTTTGTTTGTTTGAAATCTCAAAATTAATTTTGCTAATTTATAGTAATTATGAGGAAATCTACAAACAAATTATACGACTTGTAACCTTGTAAGGTGATATAGCGTAAAAAGAGACTTAACAATCTGTACATAGTTTGGAGCTAACAAGAAGATCGATAGTCATTATACAAGTTTCAGATGAAGAATATATATAATGTATACCTTGTAAGATCTTTGATCGCCAGCTATAACTATTCGTGGCCATCATTTGCCGTCACCTGACATATTATATTACGATTCCTTCTATTGTTGTTGTTTATAGAAATTGAAATGAAAAAAAAAAAAAAAATGAAAAAAATATCTTTTCTTTTGCATGAACTCGAAAAGGTGTGCGACCACCACCGTACTCCTGCAATATATGAAACATTCAAAATAGGTTCACTTACTCTTGAAGTTATATGCACATAATTAAATGGCGCAAAAGATTTCAAACAATCTAGGTATCCCGCATGCCATCGGTCGGCATTTTAATCATGGAAGGCGCGATAGCTTTAAAAATTATTTTGAGTGGAATTATTTATCGAGCTACTCGCAGTTGTCATAAAAGGTACACACAAAAAGTGAATAAATCTGAAGAGTTGTTTTATTGAATGTTGCGATGGAAAGTCAACGATAGCAACTAACTGTTCAGAGTGGCATGCATATCCGCCTTTACATGCATACATACATACGTATGTGTGAAATTAATCATGGGTATCAACAAATTCGGTTCAGGTTCTGCTATGTCGGGCTTTATATTTTATTTTTATATTTCATTTATTTATTTGTTTTTTATTTTTTTCACAAAAAAATAACTTACCCCGTTTATAGCTACTCATATATATATATAGTATGAATATTTAAAATAGTCCTCATATCATTTATATATATATATATATATAGCATCAAAGAAAAAAGTGCTTACGTAGACGCATTCGTGTTATGTACTCATTCCCTGTTGTATTCATTCGTTTATAAAACATTTAGGGGAGATATTTAACGCAGGTGTCAAACAAAAAGAATATTTAAGAATGTGGACACAGGTTATGTGCAGCCATTCCATGCTTTTAACAGCAAAGAGGAAGGTATGCGTTCGCGTGTGCTTAAATTTACATGCATTTGTTTGTTTATTTTTTTAATGCTACATTTTTCATATTGAAATATTTATAAAATGACAAATGCGGTAAGTTCTGGACAATTATTACAGAAAGGTGAGCAAGAATTGAAAGGTATTATATCGATTTCTTTAAAAGATTTCGAAAAACATTGGCTTATAAGCGCTTTGAAAACATTTCACATTCACTACCGGAAAATGTTACTTTGCTAAATTTATCCTTCCGTTTGTAACACAAAATGGTTCACAAGTGCTTCCATAAACCATATATTCTAAATCGGTAGACCATGTTGATTTTCTTCAGGTCTAACCAATTTTTCAATTAACAAAATCTTATTTTCACCTTCCCACCTTTCCACGTACGCCTAGGTGAGTACGTTTTAACTTTTGCCTTTAAGCCCAAAGCTTGGGTAATCGGAGCAACCAACAGGTAAATAAAAAATGATTAAATTTCTAAATTGTTAACTACATAGAGGACTCTCTTGAATCGATCGCGTTACCTTGCGTTTGCTTTTCAGTTTTATTTTATTGGTTTAAATTAAATTAAAGCAGTATACTATGCTTTGAAAGGATTATCCCGTAGAAGTCGCCAATATGCAGGGCAATCTCCGCAACATAAATTGCGTAGCACCTAATGATTATACGTAGACCAATAAGTATATCGCGATTGTTAAGCCAGTTTTCGCGGGTTTGCAGTAGAAAAGACTTGAACGTAGCTATTCTGAGTGCGCTTAGCGCTTAGCATAAATGCATAACACTTACCGATTGATCTCTTTTCCTTTACCCACTTTTTTTTCAGTTCTCGCCGACAGTGCCCCAATCTCTAACCGAAATATGTCAAAACATTTATTAAAATATATAATATATAGCTGTATATATATATATATATATATATATATATATACGTGTTTACTACAACATAATATACATAACATATATATGGAATATACATATATTATATGGTCCTTTATATGTATACAAGTAGGTTCAGCTCAATAACGAATAACCAACAAGAACACTTGAAAACACTTGTTCAACAGTGTTTTGAAACATAATAAAAATTTTTTTTGCTTACCAATAACTTCATCTTCTGTTGTATAGGTTAAATGTTTTATAAAAAAGGGGATTATAACAACAACAATACAAAGGGGTAACAGCTCTTTAAGTTTTACGTTGAAGCACATACACTTAATATATAAAATGGCTCAGTTGCATAACCATTAAAAGCCGCAGTAACAATACTCAACTTACTGTATATGTATTTGATTGTTATTGTTAAGGTATCAATTAATATAGCCTAGCATGTAGTTGACATTTATAGCCTGACTTACATGTGGTTATGTAGAACATGTGTGTCTATGCTTACAACGATAACAACTATCAACATGTCATGTGTTAGCTTCAAACTTCTTAATAACTTAAGTCAACTTTATCGTCATTTAAGTGCACGTGTGTATGCTCTGACACGTATTAGGTCACCGAACCTAACCCTATTATATATTACGTCTACAAAACATTTACAATCTAATAGAATACATACAAAATTCTTATGTGTTAAAAAGTTTAAAAAATTGCAAATGTATTGGGATTCGCGCTACAGTGTTGCTATGCCGATTAACGAAATTCGGAATTGTCGATCCTACACCAAAATAGATCGCACACTAGATGACCTCAAGCCAAAATTCGTCTCCTCACTAAGCAAAGAATTATTATTTCCTTAGAGGAGAATATGCAAAGTGAAATACTGATAGCAGCCGTACCCGCAATATTCCGATATAAATATCAGTGTAAGATTTTGAACATAAAAATTGAACGTGAACAGTTGCCATGCCTACTGTTAAGGAAAAAAATGGGATACCTTTGTATATATACGAAAAACGATGCATTGGAACACAGTTCACTTTAAATTTCCAATCGATGTCACGCATTCATAATTGTGTGAATATAACATGCGTCCTCGTCGTACATCTCGGCCAGAATGTCAAGTATTCATTGAGAAAAAGATTATTTAATATTTGCTTTACTTCCAATACGCTATAACGACAAACAAATGCTGTCCAGATGGTAAGGGAATGCCGTAGGAGAAATTGTGTTTTGAATCTCCTTAATAAAATTTCATTGCAAAGATATTAATTTTCGAGTTTCTTTCAAGCTGCGCCAGCCAACTAGAAGGAAAGTGCACTAGCTTAGGGACTTAACCCTCTTTCTAGTGTGAAATAAACGCAAGCGCTCCAGATATTTGAAAAGATTTCAAAACACATTGTTTTTAAAATTTACTTCTTATTCGCTATAAATTTTTTTCTCTGCTTGGGACACATCGTTAGTTCAAGAATTTTCTACATATTCATTCCTTAATCCAAATCTAGTGAGCGTTGTTTCATATCTAACGTGATTTTTGTGTTAGGAACTGTGGCTGTAGTGGGTTGATGTAAAAAAGCCATAGTGCCCTATGATTACATACACACATACATACGTACATACATTTATACATACATACATACATACAAATGTCCACGCCTACATACATGACACTCGTACTTATGTGTAAATATTATAATCAATGAGCTATTTAATGCCGACAATACGTTTGCTTTCATCTTTTTGCTGTATTTCTGTTGCTTTCTTTCACTCTCGTAAAGCCTGACGACTACCAGTAACAAAAGGATAAATGTTGAAAATGTAGTCGGATAAGCATTAAAATTCACTTGGCATAAATGCCAATAAACACAAAGAACACAGCAATTCTAGCAAACGGTTGCACACACGCACACAGTGACACACTTGTGACGGAATTCATTTACTTTCCAAACATTTTATACAATATACTGTGCACTGCACTGCACTGTACATGTTAAACTTTGTTTTAAAACAAACGTCGAGATTATTGGATTTTCGCATAATTTATTAAACTTTAAAATACGTGTTTAGTTTAAGGCTCCTTCACACATGCATATCGATGCACACATGTGATTATGATATATATATATACATATATGTATATATATTGTTGTTAGTTGTTATAGTGGGGCAAATGTTCAATGTTCAGCAGAGAAGATAATTTTATAAAAAGAGGTTTTGTAGTTTTTCCTCTCTCCTCAGCGAATGGTGAACGTGTTAATAGACTATTATTACGCAATATATTTGTTTAAATCTATCAATTATTTCTAGCACATCAGTTTAGATTATTTATCGCTACGCAAATATCTGCTGAATGCTGCTGACGTTTTAAGGTGCACGACTTTTTTTCGAAAATATATTCATATTTTTACTTACTTTTTTTGCAATCAGATAGTCGTGTACCTATAGTTGAACAACTAACGTCCATTAATCTTAGTGGTGCGTACTCGTAAACAAAAATTCTATATTTTAGATCAAGGCAACGATCAAAGTGATCATATATTGACGTTGAGCGTTCGTGTATTCGATCACATTTGCATCACATTTAGTTATTCTCCCATCATTCGTTGAGTTTGCGTAACTCTTTCATCCAACATTGTCTACTATTTACTGCGTTTAAATTATGCCTATGGTCTCAAAGGGCTGTTCACTATCGAATTTATAATCTCTCAGACGTCGAAACCAGTTCGCACATGTTTTAACATCTAGAACATGTTCACTATAAAGAAAACTAAAAAAAAAAAACGTGAGCTTCTTTGCTTTGATTTAATAAGAAAAGCAATGGATGCCGTAAATGCTTGTGGGTATGTGTCGATCGATCATTTCACTATCAAAATAACAGCAATACTATTATAACTTGGTAATAATCTACACTGCCCCGCTTAACAAAATTCTTCATGTATGCTGAAGATAACATACAACCCTTGCAGTGATAGGATTCAAAACAAATTTTCAAAATATGTGATTCAAAAGTTGGTTAAGTTAATTTTTTGTGCTCGTTCCTTTTGCCAGAGGCCAAACAATTAATAGGATGCTATTACTAAACGATTTAGTTGAAGATTTCTTCAAAGTTGGAAATTTTCAAATTAACCCGTCATATGAAAAGTTAGAGTAAAACTTATCCAATACAATTCATACTCAACGCAAGTAGAACGTACTTGTGTGTCAGTAAAAATTAAGCCCAAGAATAGCTTTCAATCCCCTTTGTATAATCAGAGAAAATCCTTTCATCCCCCCACTGAAGCTTTCAGATAGAGAGTGTACCTATGAACTCAATTGCCACTTGACATGGCAACTTAGTACCTTTTAAGGACTTTTGCTTCTTATTAGTTGCTTTCAAGTTCTTCACCTTTCTATTAAGAATTCGTAAAATACGCAAACTCTTATACGAAGCGATGATCCATTCAATCCTACCTATATAACTAACATGTCGGAGCAAATTGCGGTAAGGCAAACAAGTTCACCAGAGCTGCAGATTTAGAGCCTAGAGGTACAACTTGTTTGCAGCCTATTAATAAAAGAAATCATTATCATGGAAAATGCAAGAAGACGGATGCAAGGATTTATCTGGTTTTGCATTCAAAATAATGGTCGCGTGTGGGAGGGGAAAACTACTACTGCCTATTTTAACGGCGAACTGTGCCATTTTAGCTTTATCCCGCGGATTCGTTATAAGTACAATAAGTACTTGTTGTGGGCTTTTCCGATGGTTTTAAGGTCACCTCGTTGATTGCCATGTAGTCATCAACCAATCCATAGAAAATGAAAAGCGAGTAGAGAAATTTTCAACAAACTCGACTGCATCAACACCACAGTTTAAGGATTTTTAATAGCAATAATACATCTTGGCAAGTGCTCTTTTGTCGCCCTACAGCATGGCGATCTACCGCGTTCACCTGACTATTCGCTGAAAGTACACTAAGCGGACTTGCAAATTTGGAATTTAGCTAATTTTGCTTTTATTCTCATTCTAAAAAACACACAAATACATTTTAACAAACCGAGTTTTTTCAAGAGGCCACAACTCCTTTTGTTTACCCCAACTTGATATGTTTCGACACATTCAGCGATTTGCTGTTATAAGGTTTATATAAAATAAAATGAAACAAAAAAGTGTTCTAAAAATTGTAAACAAGAAGGAAAAGTTAAAAGAGTCGTGAACAACAGGTGAGCTTGTGTTATACGAGTGTATGTAAAGAGATTTATAAACATTGCTTTTCACACCGTCTACCCTTAAATAATGCGCATATAGACAGAAAATCGTGTAGAGACAAGAAACCTTTGCATACTACAATAACAAGTAACTATCGTCCGTAGAGGAAGAAGCACATAAAAGAAATAATGAAAATATCTTAGAGCAATAGCAAGATTAACCAGCGAGTAATTTTTTCAATTACTTGCAATAAGCACAAATTGTAGGAAGCATAAAGAACACATGTGTCCGCAACAAAACATATCTGTATGTGTCTCGTAGAAAAGTTAACAATCGTAATAACAATATAAATACGTAAATAAAAACCAAGGTAAAACATGAACACAGTACTACTTATCTTCGTGATAGCACTGCTTCACAACTCATCAAAAACTACATTCTCTCAGGGTTACACTAAATATCCCTACGTATGACTGCAAACCACTTCTACATTCTTCACTGAGGTTAACAAGCTGTATCACACACATCCATACGTATACGTTTTCCATTAAAGCAATGACGCGCTATTCCCCCTTCTCCTGCGTTCGTTTTCACTGCTTTCGATTACACTTTTTTGACAAAACTCAATCTGCACAACTAATACACTCACATGCTTGTTCACATTATACGAGCAAGAATATCTTGCCGTAATATGCTTGCACATACACAGATGTAGAAAATTACAAATGTTTGTATGTTAATAAGACTTAGATACACTAAGCGGGTATTGCGTCTGATTATCAATGTTCACCTTCGGCTGTGCTGCGTTGCAATCTGTGTTTTCAACAACTGTGTAGCAAGCGATAATTGTCAGAGACTCTGCGTATATGCTTGCGTATGTGTCCCGCTGTTCTAAAGCAAAAAAAAAGCAAATAAGAATAAAAAGCTTAGAGAGAAATCTTCAAAAGCTCCCACTTTTATTTAGAGTTTAATTAATTAATTGAAACCTTAAGCACTTAAGTTTCTGTCTTCCAGCGACAATCAAACCCGTACTTATCATTGTAACTTCAACGAAACGATGCATTTCCAATTATCGCGTGCATATGATATTGAAAAGTAAAATTCAATGATAAGCGCAGCCAACATCTATGGGAAGATTAAATAGGTATGGGATTGTTTCCCAAGCAAACTCGCTCAGTCATTGTAACCTGATTAAGTTGTTTAATATGATTGGTCGATCTGAAAATCAAAATCTTCGCCAGCAATTCCCAATTTACTTTCTCATTTCCCGTATTCTCTTCTTATATTCTCAGACTTAGATACCACTGCCATCTCCCTACGTAATTCAATGTGTATTTTTTCAGCATCAAATAATGCACACCAACGAAATAAAAACACTATGCGCGAACTAACAAGACATTGGCATGTGGCATCCAATAAATGTGAAAGCATCCAGAGCGGCTTTTATGTATAATATATAAATAGCGTTAAGATCAATTTTTTCTGGACATAAGAGATAGATAATCTACCTGTAGAGAAAGAAAAGCGACCATACCATAAGCATTGATAAATTTTGTATAAAGGAAAGCAAAAAAGAAAGAAAAAATACATTAAACTAAGTAAATTTTCTGATACAAGCATCATATGATTGTTTCTAGCTTTTGGATTGGGGACACAACCCTTTACCCTTGCACACGCAAGACTCTCTCAAGGGCTTGTACTTGTCCCAAGCGTTGGATGAATAAAATTTCATTTTGCTCATCCTGTCTTTTTATTACAAAAGCTTAAGAAAACCTATCAATCGTTCTTTGCCACACACTATCCGTTACATCAATAATATCTAAAGACGAGCCCTTTAATCCCTTTATAATGGCTTAGGATGTCGTTGGAATGAAAACCAACGAATAGATAAAGTTATTTGCGAAGATCGCTTCAGACCGGGTCTCTTTCCATTTAACAAAAGTGGCGAATGTTAAGCGTTCAGTAAAAATTATCTCATAATTTCTGATGTAAGATGTGATCAGAAATAATCCGTATAAAGCGTATAGCTAGGTAAAAACGATAATGACGATATGAACAAAACGATTTTAACAAAAACATCTGAATTTCAAGCGAAAAAGATAAGAACAAAATCATGTAATAGGCAACGAGTCCTGTTTATCAAATGTGTCTGAATCGGATACTTCGTGATATTCGTGTTTCACTTTTCGAAAAAATGGTAGTCAAGCGGTTTACACTTTCTTTCACTTTTTCTTTTTTCTTACTTCTTTGCAGTGTCGTTCTTGCGTTGTTGAGCTCTACGTATGACTTCAGCAGTCGTGGAAACAAATATAATTTCCTAAGGAACTGTTCAATCGATAATGATGACAGTATTAACTACGATGATAACGATGATGCCGATGAATGATGACTGGGAAGGAGAAGACGGTACAACGACAACAAGCGACTGTGATGTTGTCATGAAATGCTGTTGTAATACAGGGAAACCTTTACAGAGACAGCTCGAGAGAGAGGGAGAGAGAGAGAGAGAGAGAGAGAGAGAGAGAGAAAGAGTTTTTAATGAAAAAAGCAAAAACTTAAGCAAGCGTAATATTACGAAAAGAATACATGGAAGACAACAATGGCAACATCCTTTCACTAAAGATTGAAATTGGAACTGAACACATACACACGAGCACCGAAGCACTTACTCATATGAATGAAATAAAAAAAAAAAGGAAAGGAAACGCACTCCTACCGGGAATACAAATAAGTTCTGGTGTTTTCACATTTAAAACAAAATCCGAAAAAATTATAAAGTCGTTTAAAGAAGAGGGATAAGAGCGGGAAATTTATTCAACTTGTATGAAATTTTTGCTTTATTTGCGGGAAAAAACACCTCTTGCAGTGTTCACCTCATCTCTTTGGCCAATGAATTATAGAACGTATATAAAACTCCATAAATAAGTTTAAAAGTTCAAAACCTGATTGCCAGGTGGGAACTATACCTTACACGAATAAGCGAAAGTTTAACGTATATCTTGGTACAATTTCGTCCCTTTTCACAGATAATCGAACCAAACACAAACACTCACACTCATATACCAAACATAACCGTATAATATATAGCGAGGAGCAAAATTAGTTATAAGAATTTATATGAATATCTACCTACGGTGAGGTTATCTGCAAGAATTAGGGAAACGAAAGGTCAGTATACCATAATCGAAGTCCTTTCAATTAACATTGAATTCGTTCATATCAGATTAAAATGACAGAAAGTAGAGAGAGATCGTCTACCTTTTCGCTATTCTTCGATTAGGGCTAAAGCGAGTAAGACATGCCGTAAACATATCGTGTGTAAACTCGTTTCCTATCCGTGAAATGGGTTATATATACACCTGTAGCGCGGGAAGTGAAAGTAAGTTTAGAGTAGATTGCAACAGGCCGAAGGGACAAACATTTCCCTAAATACATTACTTTGTGATATTTCTTCTAAGTGGGTCTGCCACCCCTTGGATACGAGAACATAAAAGAGACAAAAGAACTGATATGTACAAGATAGCATGATAATATGAAAGGAAAGAAGTAGATCGTATAAGTGTAAAAGAGAACGTGAGTCTATATGAGAAATATGTGGATAGGAGTGAGTAGTCATAAGTGAATTAATAAATAAACTCAAAGTTCACTGTTGTTCATTGTCACATAGACTCACCTCTTTGCTTTGTTTCTTCAATATACGCATCGCATAATCGATGGAATAGGACTCGCGACTTCCACATAAGTGCAAGAGTAAGATAATTCACTGATAACTGAATTTAGAAAATGATGATGTACCCTCACCAAACAGAAGGGAAGTCCGCTTTCATTTAATTTCAACTAACACATAGACAAATTTATGCCATAGAGACTCTTAAGCCAATTGAGTTGATCGAATGGGTCTTGGACGGATACAAAATTATATAAACATCGCGTTACAGAAGGATTGACTGTAGTGGTTTGGAAAATCTCCAGCTTCCGTCTCTAGCCTCTGTCATTCGTCGCGGTATTCGTGGTATTTCGGGTAGGGATAGGGTACATGTTCAGCGTCTTTTATTACCTTATTGCAAATAGTGCGCCGAGGGCAAGCGTGGCTCGTTTTCTTAACGCATATCTCTGAAGAAGTATAAATTATGATTCGTGCATGTTAAAATGATTAAGAGTGTGTATGTAAAACTTATGTATGTATGTGCTAATGCATTTTTGTATATGTGACAAACAGATGGAGAAAATGAATACGCGCGAAAGAAGGAAGTTTGCAAATTGAAATATACGCATAGTCAAGATTTGCATTCGTATATACAATGCATGTGACATGTGTATCGTATGTCTGAACAAATGTTATTGTTTACAAATTCCTTGCTATGTTTTCTAATAACATGGTTTAAATTACAAATTATCAATTTGTATATATATGCATATGTATATGTATTTATCGACCTGAATGCATTCAATATTTTCAACAACACAACAACACTAACAATTATAATTACAACTAGTGTAAACACACGTATTTATGAACAGGATATACGTGCGCACCATCTGTAAACTTATGAATACGATTGTTTACTCATGCATTGATGTGCAATATTTGTTTCAATTAAAACAAACTTATTATGTTTTATTTTTGATTTATAAACAAAAAAAAATTTGTTTTTATTTTTTTTATTTTACATGAAAAGCAACAATGATATGTTGCTTATTTAAATAGTAAGCATTTATCTACGCACATACGGAGAGTAAAAGATTGATAAAAGAAAATTTATTCAAGATTTAACGAATGGGTAAAGTTGAAGCTTCCCACCGTATTATCATTTATTTGTTACGTAATTCTTAATTATTTAATTTATCAAATTACCCCAAAACAAACCATTATATCTAAATATTTTCAGTCACTATATGAATTCGTCTTGATGCGCCCACGTAAAATTTATCGAAAGAAGAAACAGCAAATATGAACCAGAACCAGATGTACTTACCTTAGATCCCTACAGAAGAGCTATCGTTTCATAAATGTACATAATATTTAGGGATTATATTGAAAAACTAGTGAATCAATTGTTCAAAAATGTAACCGCAATAAAAACTGACTTATCCTATTTTCAAAATAAACGCCTGATATGTCTCTGACTCAACTGAGATATAAGCTTTTTAAAAAGTATCGGGATTTGAAAAAAAAAAAACCATTTCTTCACGCTAGTCTTACTTTTTTAGTTGCTTGTCTTCAAAACAGGCCGGGACTTTTCCATCATCCAGAGCCACCTCGTCCCAACGATAGAAATCCAACGCACGAAGTCGTATTTTAATTTGCATTCATCTTTATATAAGAAACTCCTTATATTTTTAATGCATGCCTTAGTGCAGTCTCTGAAGTTGAGACTATAGATTTTATTTACCTTAGATCCCTTATGGACATTCAAGATGCCGTAGGAGTTGATTTCTAGTGCTTATCATTGCCAGGTATCTCAATAATAAACCGGAACTTTTGCCTATCGCTGATTGTAATTTTGTCTCACCTGTCGGTCTTTGGCTGCCAACTATTCGCAAATCTTCGCCATTCATCGAATCGGTTTTTTCGCAACTCCATACGAAGCAAAGCACTGCGCAAGATGTGTGTACGCCGTCGATGGAAACAAATGATAATCGGAAAGTTTCAAACTTGTTTACTAAGCCACATGGACCAGCACTTGCCGATTGATTGCTTTCAATGTGTCGCGAATGTGTTTTGCAATGTGGATGGATGGACGGATGGCATGTAAAAACGTTGTTTTAAACAGCGCACCGTTCAAATCGATTAATAGTTGGCAGCAATGTCTGGTGTCAAACGTTCTACCAGGGTTTAACCGACCACATCCTCTTCGTCCCACTAAACGCAAATATGTTTCCTATCTGGGACGTTCAAAATAAATTTACTTTTCATTCCGAGTAACGACATCGTTTTGTATCGCTCGGGCAAACAAAACAGACTATCGGCGAATGCTATTTTCTTAGTACAAAATTCGATAGGTTCAACACTATTACTGTACTATACTCTTTTATGAAAGGTGTATTGTTGGGCGTTGAAAGTACTTTGTTAGATTTTAACAAGAAAATGGCATCAATGATGCGGTTTAATAGTAACAACATTGACCGGTAGAATCACCTATGGACAAATTCCGTTTTTATGTTTACATTCCCGGTACTAAAAAGCGGTTGATCAGCTTAGGGTACATCTTATGGGCTAAGGGAGTGCCATGAAATATGGCAAACCATTTCTGAAATCGTACACAAGATTGCTTAACGCATTTATCTCATCATTTCCTTTGCGAAAATAAAAGCTCGGATAAACGAACGAAATGAAAATGCGATTGTTTTCTTTCATAATATCCCAGCAAAAATTGTAGACGAGAGAAAAACAGTTAAATGCTTCAGATATCTTGGTTTACACAGCATGCTGGAGGAGGGTAATTTCCCCTCTCAGTTGGTCAGAACCTATTCTAATTTTTACAGTTGTTTTTTTTACATTCTTGTTAAGTTTAAATTCTGGTCGTTAATCGACAGACAATTTGCGAATCTCTAGCTTGCGACAATATAACATAGCAAAAACATTAACTTGTAGACTACTAATAATTTTGTCTCCACTTCAAGCCAATAAAAGTTTTTATTTATTTCACCTCAAGCGAGGGGGAAAAAATAAATAAATAAAAAAATCCATAATACAGATAATCTAAATTTCATATTATGTCGAGCACAATAAAGTTTTAATATAGCCCACGCCCACATACACGCGCACATAAAATAAGTGCACTTTTCCTCTTACATTATATATATTATTATTTTTTATATATATATATATATATATATATATATATATATATGCATGTGTATTGTATATATTACCTTATCAAAATAGTGATATCGATTTTCATAACCTCGAGCAAATGTGAAAACGAGCAGAAAGAAATGAAATAAAAAATAAAAAGAAAAAGAAATAGAAAGAGAAAGAGAAAAACACGTTAACTCATTTTTACAGCTAATTTAATAGAATATATTTATCGAAAATCTTCATGAAAATATCTTAACATCATCAACTTTTCATACTAAGCACTCATACGAGGATAAAGTGAAAAGTCATTTTCTCATACGATATGGAAAAGCCAGCAAATTACATTACATTACAAATTACATTAAATGGATTAACTTATACGACTGGCATGTGGGAGAAACTCTGATCCGATATTTTATATAATGATAAAAAAAAGAAAAAGTTTATGAAACATTAGTGATTCGCGGCGTTTCTTGAATGCCAACTCGACGGACTTCTTTTTAAATTAAAGAAATGATTTTCTTGTTAATAGGACCTGTGGACAAAGGACATGACTTCACGATTTTGCCATTGCAGAAAAGAGAAGAAGTTGTATGGCGCGATGATGATGCTTCACAGCAAACGAATTACATAAACTGAAGTTAGCGTGGATGTATACGGAAACACTTTCTGTTTCTGGTTGAGCTTGAACGGAGCGATTGGTAGGAATAGCCACAACATCAGCTAAGCGCGAGACTTCAACTAATAAATTATATCGCTGCACCTGGCGGCACGAATGCGTATACTACGTATTTCAAAACTAAAGCATTAGAGGTACAATTTTTCTGATTCATTTCCGTAACTACAGAAAACTTCTGGCGGATGCACCTTGCCAGTGCGTACCCATTTGGCAAAGGGCAATAATATGCGGCATTTTTCAACATTACAAGGTCGTTGTTAACTATTAAGTGGAGATATTGTCGTAAGTGTACTACCCTCGTATATAAGCATTTGAACATTGAGGTAACATATTGTACGTTGTGTGTTGCATATATCACTGGCATATCTTTTTAATGTAATCAGTATTCAGGCCTGGCGGGATAGATCTTGTACTACAAATACCATAATGTACAATGTGCATGATGGCAAAAAGATTTACAAAAATATTTATATATGAACGTAGTAGGAACGAAACAAATTTTCTTATGTTAAAATATTAAATGATTCGATTAAATTCTCTAATCTTTTAGATAAATTAATGAAATTATATATATAAACAGTAATATAATTTTGTAAATTTTTATTTAATCCCTAACACCTGCTTTTATATAATTTTAACTCGTCGCCAAACTACTGGTCACGAAATACAACAATTAATTAAAAAGAAAACTCGTGGAAGGCAATAGAAAAACACCATCAAATAATTTAAATTCACTTTTCAGCACTTCAAAGCAAATTCGCTAACGACTCCTTGGGTTACGTGTTGAACAGAAATACGGGAACCGTTATATCTCGGAATGGTGTAAAGGCTGTTTGTAACCATGCACACACATATCCAGTAACGTTACTGGCTTTATTATAAAATATAATTTTTTCAATCGTTGACTTGTTTTTTTTTTTTTGGTTTTCTTAAAGAAAGTTAGATCAGTATTGTCTGTCGCATGTCGACATTTTTTCACTTATATAACAAGAGGTAATAATTGAACCGATTTACTACAAATATATTATGGCAATATTATGATGAATGACGATAGGATCGGGAGGACATTTCGCTTGGCAAAAACTACCTAAATGGCAAAAATCTATGCGCCGCTTATCGATAGTTTCAGTTTAAGCAAACTGATGCGTGTTTGCAATCAACGCTTTCACGATCTTCACGATTTCAAAGTAAGAGCGGACTTAAATCTTCATCGCCTTGCTGAAGTCAAGAATGCATTATAATTGTAACTTTTCCTGGAATGTTATTGCTTGCCTTTCTGCCAGGTTAAAAATCAATTGCTTTCCCTTGCAGTTGTAAAGCGATTAAAGTCAAATTATCAGCAGAGCAAATGCTTTTCTAATTAACCCGGAAACTTTGAATGTATTTCGATGGGCACAGATTAAGTTAAAATCGATTTTAAAAAACATCTTTTTATATAAAATATTGCATACTGTTAAGAACAGAGATAGAACAGAGAAGTTGGGAAATCCTGCGGATCGATTCGTTGCATGCAACAACATTTATTTTCAAAAGCTTATATTTAATACAAATAAAAATTTTATTAGGTGTTGGTGTTCATCATCTTACGCTTGATACGTATATATATATATATATATATAACACTATACATGAATATAGATATATATATAGGAATATATAATATAATCGATTCATTCTTGCATTATTGGCAATATCTGAGCATATAGGTAAAGTACTTTGGTTTATATTTTTCAAATCCGAACATTTTCAAATTTATGAACATTATGTTGCGTGCAACGTTATTAGAATGATTTTATTATAGAATACCCTAAGCTCGGTCGGCTGTCGCTCCGTTGTTGCCGCCAACATTGCTTCAATTCATCAATTCTATCAATTTATCCAGTAGTCCCTATGGGTTTATAGATCCTAGAGAATAGCGATGTTATGGGAATTAATAAACAGTTTTAAGGCTGATGGTAACCCCTTTAAAATTTATTGAGAATGTACAAAAGTTGGTAAGCTTGCGAATGATGGTAGACCTGAAATTTGTTAAGTAAAAATTCGCGTGTCCTGCTAAAAATAAATTGCGCTCGGTTAAGGCACAATGCGACACTATTTTTAATTTCCAACATGATAATGATAACACAATGCGTTTATTGTTAAGTTGTGCTACTTATATGCTGTTTCGCAGCATTACGGGAATCCAAAATCTAGTTTCATTCCAACTAATTGATTTTCGCAGAAAATAAATTTCCGAAAGAAGTAACAACCAAGTGAAAATTCATGCAAAAGATTAGCGGAAAACACATCAATTATGGTAACTTGCTTATGCAGGAGATTTGAGCGGAACTAGTTTGTCGGAAAAGAACTTTTGAGTAGGAAAGAAAGCTTATGTTAAGAACGTTGCCAAACTAAACGAACTGTAAATAATCGTACCCTTAACTAAATTGATTGCAAATAAAACCATGATCTAGTGATACGAACCGTATCAAGAAAAGTATTTCGCAAAAATATTTACAAAAATTAACTGCAAAAATAAATGATAAGCACGATATCGTTGCCACACTATAACATATTACGTAAATTCGCGGTTGTTCTATCGCAAAATACGAAACACACTGTTTTCAGGTTAATGGTACCCGATTGCTATCGTTTCGAGCTGATCCTCCGCTTTGTTGTATTTACAACGGAATATTAGACGTGGTGTTGCCATGGTATACGTAACAAAATAACGCAAAGAAAACGCAAAACGAAGTAAGCAACTAAACAAACGAAAGGTAAAATTTGAAAAAAAAAAAGAAAATTTATCAAAGACAAATGTAAATAAAATATAAACAATCCGCCTGAGTGGCCGAGTAGGCAAAGGATCTCGACTAACAACTCAAGTGTGGTAGCGTTTTCAATAAAACGGATGCTTAGATGCCTTAAATGCTAGTGCTTTAAGACTTTACTCTTAAAATTTATTTCTTTGGCTAAATTGATTGCGATGATAATTGTAATGAAATATAAATTGAAGCAAGTAAGTGTACTTGGAAGTTTAACTTGACTATCAAGCAATCAATATTTTGATTTTACGGGGAGAAACTAATCGATCTTGTCGCATTATTCCCAACAACGCTGAAAGAAAGTCATACGAACATTGAAAGGAGATAGGGGTTGACCGATACCGATGTCGCAGTCGCTCTTTTTATTAAATCTAATAGAAAGCGTGAGAATTCATTTGTCTATAAGAAAGCCCATAATAGCCCATATTACGTATGGCAGTCTTAAACCAAAACAGAGCTTTGTCAAGGGAGGATCAAGCGGTCGGTCCAGTATGGTATTGATAAAACTACTTTTCTTGTGTGCTTTTAAG
The DNA here is from genome assembly GCA_000688715.1 of Glossina pallidipes. Classification (NCBI taxonomy): domain Eukaryota; kingdom Metazoa; phylum Arthropoda; class Insecta; order Diptera; family Glossinidae; genus Glossina; species Glossina pallidipes. The sequence continues at coordinate 135,546 of KK500040.1, forward strand.
CTCTATTACGGTTTTTTTATTTTTTATTTTTACTTCGAATACAATGTACTTTAAGGCATTTTGCCCCGCTACTAACCGTTCGGAAATTCTTTTAACTCTCTCGCGTTCTCCATCAGGCAGTTGCACAGCCGAGAAATATTCCTGCAAATGAATAAAGAAATTGTTAGTCTTAATTGTTTGTATATATATGTATGTTTTTTAAATTTATTATTTAATTTTGAACGTAAAAGATAAGTCCGTTTAAAAGTTGGTAAATAGCTTGCAACACTGCGTAAACAGGTAAGTCTGAAACCCATTGCAACTTAGTTAGTCTGCTGCCTTCTTTAACATCGAAACTCCGTAAAAAACTGGTCACAACAGTACTCCTTTTTCAATTTTATGTATGAATATGTATAACAAATATGCGAGCAATCGCAACAAGTTTTAATATTTTTAAAAATCTTTTATAAACGCGCGTAGGGCAAAATGGGATTCGTTTACATAGCTGATAGTCTTTTGTTTTGAATTTTCACAGAGATAGTAACTAAGGTAGAGAATTGAATTTTTGGTTTAACCCTTTCGCGACGCATCATCCATACCACATCTCTCAGCTTTTCGCGACGGTGCAACTGAGCCATTCTTCGTTACCAATATGTGCTTGCAATATGCTGTTGCATGCACTGTTCGCTAAATTGTTTATCTTATTTTTTGCGTTGGCTAATGCCTGCAATAGCTTTAAGCCAATGAGTAAGTGTGTGTGGGAGGCATAGGGCTGCTGTGATGCACCAAGTGGCTATGGTATAAAGACAGCATCCGTCTCTAAAGGGTTAATGTCACAAGTGAAATGATAAAATCAGCACACTTTCATTCTTTGATATTGCACGCACTTAGAGTCGTTTAAGTAATATTTTGAAATTTTATCACTTTCAGTTTTTTACCTTTGTTTAAAAGTGTGTTCAAAAACGTCCTTTTAAATATTAAAATCATTTATGTGTACATTGTTGCTTTAAGAAAATTTCAAGAAAGAAAAAACACTTAGCAGAAACCTTTCGGAGAAACTGTACAAAAGTGCAAAGTACTTTTCAAAATTTAAGGAGAAAAAAAAAATAGATAAATAAAAAAATAAAGCATTTTTAAGACGCCGTATAGAGATGAGAGCACAACTCTTAAGAAGAAAAGTCACTTGTAAAGTCAATACTGGTGAAAATGATTACAATTACAATGACTAAAACAACAACAAACAAAATAGATACGAGCAAAACGATTTTACGCAACAGAAGACGAATAGCTAATGCCCATCCTTGCAAATTTGAGCAAACTGAATATGTTTACCTTAACAATATGTCGCGAAGATTAGCTTTAAAAGCAAACGCCATCGCACAGACAATAAGTCGTAATATGTCGAGATAAAATTTTCGAATAAAGTAAGGACTGAAGGGCTGAATATTTATGTAAAATTGGCATTTCTTTCTTCTTTCTGATGTTCTTCAGAGTTCACGATTTCACGGGATAATGTTCTCTATATGCATATATGCTATGTACTCTCGGCATTCGACCAAAAAAATATAATTAAGTTTAAAATATTTATGTAAAAGTATTTTTTAGGCTCTGAGAATGTGAATGCAATTTTCGTGCGCTTTTAAATCATTTAGCAAACGTAACACACTTTTCAAATTGTAGTTGAAGAAAGTGAAAAAAAAGCGAATTGTGAATGAAAGATGCTGGCTGGTGTTGATGTAGCTTTGATGTTGAGTCGAAGAAAAAATGAAAAATAGAAAAAACATACTTTCCCCTACTAATAGCAAAAGATAGTCCTTGTATCAATTGTAGTGTTGATGAAAAATATGTACAAAAACTCTATATAGATAAATTTATATGTACACGTATTAAGTTGGCGGGGAGCTTCTGTCGTATTTTAAATAAAACACTTGAATTTGAAGATGCTTGATGCGTTTCTCATTACTCGAATGCCTGCGAATGTCGAGTTCCTTTACAATTGCAACATTTACAACTAAGCTTCCCAACGTGCCACATAAGTTTTTACAAGCAACCTAACCCTTGCTCCCTTACTGGAACTCATACAAAATGCACTGATACTCAAATGGTCTTTATCCACTGCCATCTTGCTCATTCTGCATTCCGCAACTAACAAATGAAGCACATTAAAAGTCCTCTTGTCCTCTTATAATCCACGAGAGCTACGCTAAATAATAAGCTCCCGCATGAAGCATTGTAACCGCTTTCCTTGCCCTGCCAAGTGAAATTACCTGCAAATAGTATGATTCGACAGAACTTTCCCGATACCCTATTATATAGATGTATATATATATATATATATATATACATATATATATACATATATACGTGAATGTATTGAATCGACTTTTTCGACCCCATTCAATGTTTTGCTCTCAACGATAGGGGGAAAAGACAATCCAGGCGGAGAAAGAGAGACAGAGAGAGGGAGAGAAGGAGGGAAACAGAGACAAAAGCTTCGGTACATACAGCCTTATATAAATGTATATGTTTCACCTATATTTATTCCATTTATGGAATGAAAGTAGATAACGGATATACTGTGAATAGAAAATAAACATAACATAACATAACATAAGACTGTAAGCGTGCGCTTATATTTATCCTATATATAAAAAGAAAAGAATATAAATATTACTAACACATAGATAGATATATATTAAGTTAAAATATCATATTAAACAGGTTGCCTATTATATATATATATATATATACATATATATATATAATGTATGTAATTCCTTAGCGGCACTTGAAAGATCCGGCTTGACCGTGTGTCCATATATAGTAATTCCTGTGTCTTTTATATACGCCTGTATAGATTGTACGGCAATGTATGAGATATGCGATAGTTTATACTATATTTTATTTATACATTATATGTATATATATATACTGCTTCTAGCTTCTAGACTCTTAATATATAATGAGAAAGAAGTGAAAAAGGAAAGCGAAAACGAAAATGAAAAAGCGCCCACATAATATAAATCTTAACTATATATACATGTATATGTATACACATACACACACACACACATACACACACACACACACACATACACACACACACACATACACACACGTTAGTGGTATGTGTGTTCTAGCATAACAAATTTTCCAACAGATAAAACGTGGTATCACAGAGTATCTGTTTTTCACTTTGTTGTGGTTTTAAAGTAATATGAAGGGAAAAATCTATGAAAATATCAACAAACCAATCTTCCATTATGATGCTCGATAGCAAACTTAAACAATTCAGCAAAGGTTATTACAGTTTATAAATAATGGAAATTGTGTTATGTAAACTAAATATGTAATAAATAAATTTTCCTTAAAACTAAAAATAAAAGATAACATCGAGAAACATCTTTAATAATAATACGAAGAAAGGAGAAACCTGTAATTCAAAATGGAACACAATTTTGCATATTCTTATTTACCATAGAGCACTTACATTGAGCAGAAGAAGAGTGGCGTGCAGCTACCACATTAAAAAGCTGACAAAAATGTAATCAGTAAATTTGTTTTGCAAAAATTTACTGCAATCTCGCTTCGTGATGGTGTTGATTTTCAACATAATGCAATAAGTGATGCATCTAAGCGTAATTCGCTGTTTCTTTCCCCTATCAAGGCTGAAATTCAACTCGCTACACTTAGCTCTAATGGTTACGTCCACTTAACTTCAAAGATATATTTGCAAAATAGAAATTGTGTCCCAAAATTTTTTCATGATTTTTATTCACATTTTTGCTTTTCATCTTCTAACTGATTTTCGAAATACATATGAAGTAAGTAAGTCGATGCGAATCAATTCTTGTTGCCATAACCTCGAAAATGAATATAGAAAACTCAAAAGTGACACATCGATTACATCGATTAGCGAAAGACGGACGACGTCTTCTTATTTTCGTCTAAAATCTACAATTCCATAAAGGTACTCCTGAACGAATGTCATCTCCATCAGAACAATGTGCATGTTCGTTGCTCTGCAACAAAGTCAATTTGATTTTGATGATGAGGGCATAGCCCTCTTTTCGGAAGGAAAGCATATCGTTTAAAGACACTTCGAACTTTGTTCCCGGAAAAACAGAGGTGCATGGTTCCAAGGAAAGCCATGCACTCCTTAGGCAGAGCGTGCTCTAAGTATGCCTCTACGTAAGTAAGTAGTGATATCTAAAATTTCGCCACAAAGATTTTCTGAATACGTTTCGTACTCCGAGCAGTCTTATCTCGATTCAATGAAGAACTTAATTGATTTCTGTTCGCATTTGGCATTGAAAAATATTGCACCTAACATCGGTATTTTAGAATCTTCTCTGTTTTCGTTATGCATTGAGATATGAATCTAAAATTTCACTGGCAATAGCAGTGAACTTTGTGCTCTAACTGCGTTGCGGCGCGCTAACCAGCTATCATTTAAAATGGAACAAACCAAAACTTATTTTTTTTTAAGCTGTTGACGGACTCCTGACATGCCTGCTCTAAAGACCGTTCAAACGGAAAACTCGACACAGCACTTTTTCTTTTCCTTTCGTCTTTTGCATGTGCTTCGAGCGTTAAAATGTGTTTAGCAGAATTTCGTGCCTTAACTTTCAATCAAAAATTTTTGTTAAGTTTTTTCATTTGCGACTTTTAATAAATTAATGCGTTTATAAAAAATTTCTAATAGCGAGCAATAATCTTTTATTTATCGCTCCGAGAAGCGCTCTGAATTTTCTTAAAAACGACATCTCCTTCAAAAGTTATGTGGTCCTTCTAGTTCTTAACACAATTGCTGTAGAATCTGCATAATGAGTTATTTTTGGAGGAGAACAGTAACTGTTAGAGAACCAAAAGAGTTAACGACGTCTTACATCTTCGGCACTTTACGGTGGTAGCAAAAGTGTAATTAAGAACAATCGCTTCAGCGACAGCTACGGTGTCTTTACACTCATGTGCCCTTAGGTTAGGGGCGGCTGAAACTCCTGACACCACTAACCACTGAATTGGTAGGACCTGCCAGTAGTAGTTTAAATGTAGTTTGCAAAAACCTACGAACATCGCCCCAATCAAATAAAGAGAAGCAGTTGAAGTCAATATTCTTAAAGACTCCGTGTTTTTCTTTTTTAGATATTTGTGTGCCTCCGCCGCAACAATTAAATTTATATTTTCTTCTTTCATCTATTCTTAGTTTTCAAGATGAAATGAAATCCCGAATAAAAGGTGATACAAGTAAGAAACAGAAGTACTTTAATGATAAATATAAAAATGTAATATAAAAGTTTACTCCTAGGAAATGTAATCACTATGTATAAGTCCGCAAAACGAGAGTAAGCAGCGTATGCCAGTTTTAAAAAGCTTCATACACCTTTTCATGCATTCATTTGAGCGCCATAAGCTGCGAATATCAGTCAATGTCGATCGACATTTTGATTTGATCGACAATCGCAGTCATAACAACAGTTGACAAAAGAAAGGATCAGAAACTTCATGATGAAAATTCGTGAACAAATTTCGACATTGGGAAATGTCCCTCCCTTGTTCACACGGAACACGTGTCAAGCATAAAACCCTATTATTACATATTTTCGTTTAGTCTAATACGAAACATATATGTATACACATACAGATGAACAAAGACGTGTGTTATCTTTTGTAGAAATGGAGTAAATATCGCAATCATGTCTCCGAATTTGCGCTGCACATCGTATCATCTGAAGGCCAGATTATTCGAATATTATGCAAATATCAATCGTATTTCTGCGAAAAAGTGAAATGATTTTTGTTTTACTTGTTCGCAGAAATGTTAAACTTTAGTTCTTTAAACAATCCTTCGAATGCGTGGAAAAACGGAAATTTGTTTAAATGCCATAAATATCTATCTATCATAAGTAAGGGATGATATATGTTAATACAATCATTTCATATGTAATATGTCTATATATTTATTAACATTGTACTCCTTCCATTGACGTGAACAGAAGTTCTCTAATCGATTTAATTGTTACCGTGTTATAGATATATGCGTTTAAAGAGCTCAACGTATGCCTTTACGTTTGAAGAAATTAATAAAAGAAGAATTTCGCAAATTTGAAAATCCCTCGCTCCTTGGCCGCAATCAAACGGTAAACCATATAGATATTCATATATATTCTAGAAAGAAAGATTTGATTTCTTCTTTAACAATTTTCTTATTTTAATCTTTAACTACATTTTCGCTTATTAATTTAATTTTCTAATTGTTTATTTATATACTCTTATGTATATATATATATATATATATATGTATATATATATATATATGTATATATATCTATATATATATATTTATTTATTTTTTTTATTTTATTATATATGTAAGCAAAACCGCACAACTATTGATTGACGTTCGCTAAAAATTCGTTTTCTAATCGGAAAAATTTGTGTGAATGCACAACGACTTTAAACACACAACTAAAGCTATGCAGCAGAGATTGCAATGAATTGTTAAATATAAAATCAAAAGCAGTAAACCGTAGAAGAGGAGTGTAGAACAGTTTTTACGTCGAATGCTTTCTTGAAAATCTACCAGAAAGGAGATAACAGAGAGTTTTCATTATTGTCGGCGAATAATTTGGAAAGAGAAAGAGGGGCGGAGAGAAAGTTTTTAAAAATTGAACGAAAGAGAATTTGAGAGAAAAAGATAGAAGAGACGGAAATTGCGAGAGAGAGTGTATCTCCGAGAGTTATCTCTGACGGATAAAGAAAAAACGCATTGAAACGGAGAGCAACAATGACGTATTTAAAAGAGCTTTCAGAGAGAAAGAAGGAAAATATATATATGTACGTACAGCAGTAACAAAAATAATGATAGTGATAGTAATAAATATTATGTATATTATATATTTATATAATATATGATATTATAAAAATAATTTATATATATTTTAAATAATTTTAATACCCGGTATATAATAAATTATTATGACTATGATTACTGTTATTATTATAAATATTTTATTATTACCTGTAACACTAATTTTAACACTGTATTTAAACCTTTTTTGGAAAGGATAAGCGTTACGTAGAACTTACATTTCTTAACATATTTTTTGTTTTCAATTATCTTTCCATTCAGTCGCCCGTCGTCAGTTTTAGCAGCAGTGAGGCAAGGAGCCTTTATTGCTTAATCTGCCTAAGCAGAATAGTAGCAGTAATAGCCAGGTGATAAAAACTGCCGGCTTATAAGCTTTCTTTTAAATGCGTAGTATATCGAGGGTTTATAAATAAATAAAATATTGGAGGAAATATCTGAATCATCAGGAATTATGTCCTCTATATTGTACGAAAGGGAAAACTGCCACATGTCCAAGAAAGCAAAAGAGATATGAAGCATGTACAGGCATGTCCGGATATGCGCTTATATTGTACAACAAAAAGTACATAGATGTTGGTTGTAACTGGTTTAAGTCACTTTTGCTTGAAATTGACGAATAAGATTTTCAGCAATGTAAAGAATCCGCAATTTAACCCTAGCATAGAAGACTGTACTATCAAGTTGAACGGTATAATCAACTCAAGAGTTTTTAAGCTACAAAACAATGCAGACAACTCTTTCTGGCCTTCGCATTCTTTGGAAGTTAAACTGGTATACAGTAGACATTCCATAGTCCACTGCTACTAGCTAAAGAGGTGAATGGTAATATGCTATGTCTGTTATAAAAAATATACGTAAGTATGTATATAACACACGGTACGTATTTTAGCAAAATCTATTTTCTGTTTACCATTAAACGTATCATCCTAATAGTCATCATACTACATAATCAATTGTATGTTTGGAGCTATTGTCACACATTTCCTATGAACTTTTATCAAATATTTTGATTTCTTTAAATTTTTGTACTGGTGCTACCTTGAGACTTTGACAAATGCTTTCCATGCACTTAGTGCAAATGAATTGTTTACAATTGACCGACTTGCACCATTTGCAAAGTGCTGAAAATGGAATACGCAATTGCTTACAATTCTCTCGTCCTTCTGCGTTCTTCTAAAAAAAGAAAAGAAAAAAAAAAGATGGAACAGCGAAGAAAGAAAAGAAAATGAAATTAGTTATTCATATTTGCAAGTGGAAAGGGACAGACCGATGGATTGAAAATTTCAAGTGTCCCGTGTTTGTAAAATTAGCTGCCACCGTTTTACAAATTGAATGTAAAGGGCTTAGTTTTATCGCGAGTAGTGAAGGAAAATAATCGTTGCTATTATTATAACCATACATGTCCAGATGTCCAGATGCGTCGTAATCAATGTTGCAATACAATGGACAAACAACGCTGGGAATCAGTTGCACGTCTTTGTTCCATTCTTCCATTGCTAGCAGCAGCGGTGTCTATTTGGAAAATAGTGTCATTTTGTGTCCCCTAAGCGTACTTGCTCGACTAGGCTTTTTTTATTGCTTTCGTATAGCTCCTGTGATGGGCAATGATATCGTTTACATGGCTACTTTATTGCTGCCAAGATTATAACTTCAGCTACTAGCATTCTTCTACGATAACTGCGGCCATCAGTATAGAGTAATACATGCCTGACGCCTTGTGATACACTGTGTTAACATGTTACCCACGAAGCGTAGTTCGGCATCCAACAAAATATATTTAATTTAATTAGTGACTGGAGAAGTGGTTGTTTCGCATGTATCACCAGTTAGTGCTGTAACTTTGTGGGTTCCATTTGTACGGCCTTTTTCTGTGGCGTAGGCACTGATGTTTCGGCAACTGGCTAGGAGTTGATTCTGCTGAGATCGTATATACATCGTGATTGTATTGAAAAAATTATCGCGCGATTACGTCCAGTCAGACTAGCAATTTCAGCCCTAGATCGTGTAATGCATTTCAAAGTAGTAGCTCTTGTATTCACAGCTACAGTTCAACAAACTTTACATCATAGGGACAACGACCACACTCACTTTCATAGAATAATATTCTGTGCTATAAACTGCTTCGAAAAACGCAGGGAAGACAACATAGGACACGTAACTCCTGGGGGACTTGCAATGCATAAACCCAGTTTGCATTATTAAGTGCATTTTGGTTGCCTGGTGTAACTATCGGGCAATGCTTCCTTGGCGCCTATCTGAGTCTTTTGCCGTCTATGGTATTCTCGCTACCTATTCTGGAATACTGTTCGATTATCTGGGATCCACAATATGATCTTTACCGTAAACAGATTGAATTTGTACAAAAACAATTTTGACTGTTTTGTTCTGTGGTGTTTGCCCTACAAATCTAACATCCGCCTTGCATCATATCGCACTCGGTTAACGGTTAACGCTCGCGAAGCGGCCCAGTCTCGAAAGCAGACGAGTTATGCTTAATGTGTCGTTTGTTCACAAACTGCTGACTGGCATATTTGACTCTAAGTACTTATTACATAAAATATAATGTAATGTTGCACAGCGAGTGCTTAGGCGTTTTCGCTTGCTTAATAACAATGATAGCGGAACAAATTATGGCAACAATGATGCTATGCGTAGATTGTGCAATCAATGTACACTACGGCACTACAACTTGATCGACTCTGGCGTGAGTGGTTCTACCATAAAGTCGAAGATTATCAAACACTTGGACATGCTGCAATGTCAGACCTTATTCCCTGCCCAGTAATGATTTTCTAATTTGCATGCATAAGGATAAATTTATTTGTGATATCGGTAATGTTTGACTATACGGAACTTGCATTGGTTGAGATGCACATCGCAGCCAATAAATAAAAAATAATAATAATATTTTTGCGATATAAATTTAAAGCAAATACATCTTCTTCTTTTTTAACGAATGTCAGCGAAAAAGTAGTCTGTGTCAAATAATACACTTAAGCCCTTAGTCAGCCGATTCAACTCGGTGGTAAGCAATATTATATAATTAAGAATTTCAAATTTTTCTTTGTAGGTTTTCCTAAGCCTCTTTTGTATTTTGCGTTTTATTTATTTATTTGTTTGTTTTTTTTTTCAAATTTTCTTTCTTACATATCCTCTAAGTTGGTTGAAAGTTTGTCATGCTTTTTGCAACTTTTGAAAAAGGGGAAAAGAAGGCAAATACAAAAGCTTCCTTACTCCAAAGCTCATACTTTTCTTATTCACAATTCGCATATCTCTATGATCATAAATGTAACGGAAAAGTTAGTATATCCTTATCCTGATACTGGGTAACAGGAAAAAATTATATATGCATATACGTAGTAATTGTATATTGAAACTTCACTAAGTATTTTAAGGCTTTTCATTAATGTAATGTGTAAGTAAAAGCGTATTATGAAGAATTTTTCGCGCAGAGGAAAGTTTTTAGGATTTCACATTATCACTGACGGATGTAGTTAAAATAATGCAGGCAGCGTAAAATTAGTATTCATGCCTGTGGTGTCATTTTACGCGCAAGAAACTTTTTCCATGTGATTGATATGTTGCTTGTTTGCTTGCCAACTTACTTGCTAACATCAGCAGCAATAACGAAGACGGTTTGCGTTCTTTACAACGAAGACTTTGTTAAAGAGAATTAAGACTTTCCAGAGTGAGAGATAACTCTTCTCCATACTTTACTAAATTAACTTTTAAAAGCCGTGACAATTATGGCATGGTGAGCACATTGCAGGCAGACATTTGTGCAGATAATCTTCCACACTAGGCAAAGAAAAAATAGAATTCAAACAAAACTTGACTACTATTATATACAATTTTTACCAATTAACTCTAAAGCAGAGACTTTGGAGCATGCAAAAATACTTCTTCATATAAGCATTTAAGCACTTCATTGTGATTACAATTAATAAACGTTAACTGTATTAACTAAATACCAAGGGCATCGCATTTTGAAACACTTTGAAGTTCTTGATTGATCAATACGTGAAAGGCGAACGGACAGAGTAAGGTGACTTCTTGAATTTGCGATAGCCAATGGTGATTGACTGATCAAAAGTAGACGCAACTTGGAGGTAATCACTTTCGAAAATAAAAATTCGGCTACTCTTTCTCTTACTCCTCCGTATTTCCTCCGTATACGAAGCATGCATGTTTGCGAACTTCTCCTTCGCACAGCCCAAATTGCTTCTTCTATTTCAAAGTGCAATTAGGTTGTGCATGCAAGTCAAGGCGTAAAATAAGAGTTTTCAGTTCGCAAATGGACCGCCATATGCGCCCCAAGTTCATTAAAGACGTCGTGGTAAAGATACCAATAAAATCTTTCAAAAATACGCTACGAGCTCGGTCGTTGACATTAAGCGCTTCCAAAACCAATGCTCTCGTCTATATGCACGATAATCGGTTTACAACGTTCGCATTTCTGCACGCTATTAGAATTAAAAGAAAAAAATAGCAAAGGATATACGCGAACTGCCGAGGGATTATTGTTGGGCCTATGAACATGCACTGGTGCAAGTGTGAAGGCGGTATCAAAAATTTCAATTTCGATTTCAATTCGTATAACATCTTCTGGCTGCATTTGTTTCTTTTCCGCGTATTTAAATACACTCACGCAGCATACATACGAATCCTAATTTTTATATTAAACGTTCGTCAATCGTTCGTGGTTTTCCACTAATTTATTTCGCATATAAACTGTCATTCATTCATACAATAAAAACTTAAGCTTCCTCCACACTTGCATGTACACGAGCTTATCATTGACGACGACGATGATGATGATGATGGCGATAATCGTGCCTACACAGTACGTATCCAGTTGCAAATTAATACTACTGCTGTATGTAGAAATAGTCGGCGGTATGGGTTATTTGCAGCACCATTGATGTAAATAGATATTGTGTTTGTGTGCACATATATAAATATATGTGTAGGCGTTTTGTTTGCTTTTTACTTTCTTTTGTGATATAAAGGAAAAATTTAAATGCAGCCCATGACTTTGAATGGCAGGCAAAACGCCAAGAATTTTTCACTTTTCTAGCCTTTTTTTTTTTTTTTTTTTTTTTTTTAAATACACTTCATGGCGTTTTTTTTTTTTTTTTTTTTTTTACTTAGTGCTCATCAATGTTTTTGGTATTTTTCAGTTGTTTTTGTTATTGTAATTGTATATTCGTAGTATATGTGTATTTTATATGCAAACAGGCACAAGGTTTTTACACTCACCACCGCTAGCTTGAACGTATATTCCTTTTATTGAAACATTTGCAACACCACTAGAAGAGAGAGCTTCATACCACCTATAAGCACACACATATATATATATATGTATCCGTTTCTGTTCCTATCCGTCTGTGGGATACCGGTGCTAAACACTCCACACATGCGCTAGTAAGATATCGGGCTCAAACTTGGCAAAAGCATTCGAAAATAGGCTAAATCAGTCAAGGACTATGCTTGCAATGCAGCATAAAGTGAGAAAACTCTTCTTCTCAAAAGTACTAAATATCAGGTTTTTTGTTTACCATTCAGAAGCTCAGCTATGCACATCCGCCATTGTAGAGCATAGAAATATCGTTCTTTTTTTAAATCTTTTTTTTTTTTTTAAATTTCATTTTCAGCTATAGATGATGGGTATAAAAGATTCGGCCGTAGTCGAATATAATTTGCTTAGTTGTTTTGTTTTTTTAATTCATTCTGCCCTCAAATATTTGAACACAGTATGGCACCGTAACCATCGGTATGCTGTTAGGGTTTTTCGGTTGAGCCTGAAAAATATATGTATTTTATTTTATGACGCTTCAGTTCAAGTAGTTGAAAGTTAAGCCTAAAATCGACAATCTAGCGAACTTTTGGCTCTTTAGAACTTCCACGTCTACCGCCACCGCCTCCACAAGTATCATAACATCAACTTCCGCTTCAACTGCAAGTAAAATTTAGTTTCCTTTACAATGACTACGTTTTATATGTTACTTTCGGCCGTCTAGTTGGTCGACTGTGGTGGTGACGGTGATGGTGATGGCGATGGCGATAGTTGTACTCGCAGTAGTATTAGTAGCAGTAGCAGTAGTAGTAATGGTAGTAGTATGTCGAATTTGGCATTTGGCCAACAAAATTTTCGAGCATAAAATACAAAATATCCTGCGATTAGTTGAACAGCTCATAGACTCAGTTAGCCACCGAATGCACAAACAATCTAAAGCAGAGCAGCGAGCAGGCAAGCAGGCAAGCAGGCAAGCTGCATAGCTGGCAAAGCAATTCACGATGCAAGCCTAATGTGAACGATCAAAAATATTATTCTGTAATACATTTCAAATAAAAGCAGTCAACTTTAATATTCAGGCACACATCTAACATATTTAACGGCTATTCCGATTAAAAGCGGATGGAAGGCGGAAATTTTTATCAAGTTTTGATTTTTCCCGTAATCGCACCACTATCGAGAGATATACGGACTTGTTAACTTTGCCATTCTCATATTTGTAACACATATATACATGCATAGCTAGAGACGAATTAGAAGAATATATATATATTTTTTGTTGTTTATTAATATGAGATTTTCTTGTTCCTAAGTCTTGGACGTTTGCAGTCTTCAACCTTGGAATAGAAAGTAGAGATTTTTCACACACATATACATATTTCAGTTAAAATAAGAATATATTCAAAAAGCATTTTCTTTTTTTTTCCTCTTTATTTTAGGAATTTGTCCGTTTCAAAAATTACTAATACACATAAAGCTCGTATCAAGGATAGCCCAAAGACTTTAAATGCGTTTTGAAGCCTATTTATAGGCAACAGTAACCAGCAAATGTCTTGTTCAGTAAAGGTTATATTTTTCAAATGCACTGAAGCTGCAAGTAGTAAGCATTCCTTGGCTCGATACTTTCCCCTTTCGCTGGCAATTGGCATTTTTTTTTTTAGTTGTGATTTTTTTTATTCCTTTTAGACAGAAATCCGTTTGAGTTTAATAATATTTTATACCAACCACTAAAGTAGACATGTATATTGAATTTGACCATTTGTTTATTAGAAGTGAAAAAAAAAACATACAACAATACATATATTATACATGTGTAGGTTAAAGAAAGAAAGGAAACAAGAAAAGCTGTTAAGTGCAATTTTCGACAGAGCTTTGAGAATTGTAATCGTGATTTCGGCAAACAGATAGCAGGGCAAGCGTGCCCAAATCATAAAAGCTTTCACGTTACCTATGACTCCATGTTGTATCCGATCCATATTGTATTGTCGGCCTGCGACGAGAATAACTCATCGTATTCGCATTAACGTGAATCTAGTGTACCTAAATGGAGTATCTGCTATGACCGAGAAGCAGGAAGACCGCGTTTTGTTGTTTTCTATTATGGTGATAGGGTTTTATGAATCTCACTTCCATCGGGTCAAGCTATAAACAAAAAATATTAGTTGAGGTTAAGGCGTCGTTTGCGTGAATCTATGGTTCAGTATTACGGCCAGATTATTTTCGATTTTTACATCAATGGAAATGTATTTTCTCACACTGTTTTCATCCTTCTCTACAACTGCCCTATCCGTCTGACTTCTGAATATTCTCGAAATAAGTAAACCACTTCGAGACCATGGCTTTGACTCGATTGCAAAAATAAACTCGAATCGAAAAACATTTTGGAAGTCATTCTAGAAACTTGCGTTAAAAAATGTTTCAAAAACTAGAGGCAACGTCATTATAGGTGTATTGTATCCGAAGTCGAACGGATCATAAAAGATAGTGAAATTGTTGTGTGATTTTTATTTGAAAAGCTTCATGATTATTGGATCAAAGTGCAGCATATGTGAAGAGGTTACAGTTTCCGCTTAAATAGAAGTTCATAAAGAAATTTTATTACGCCCTCGTTAACATTCAGGGCAAACTTGATTATTGTGAAGTGCTTGGAAAAAGTATCCACACTGGAGTTTTCTGAACATGAATCGTCTCAGTCTAAATTTTTAGCTTTGACCGTATGCTGCTCGGGAATCGCTCAATCATCCTGCAGTGTATTTCACAAAATATGTGGCAATGCATTGTTGACTAGCAAGCGCCTGGAGCACGAAAATGTTCTACGACCTAAAACGCTGCACCCACCCTGGTCTTGTTGTGTTTGTTAGGTGATTAAAGTTCCGCTTGATCCAAATAGGATTATTTTTGTTTTCCCTAATTTTCTCCTTTTCCTTTTTGTTATAATATTTCATGCGATTTGTAATTTATTGGAATTTTTAGTTGTAACTCATATGCTGGACGACATTTTTATTTATGTTTTTGTTGTACTGTAATAACAGGTTAAAATAAATAAAACTGTGATTTTGTGTTTGTGTGTGTGCTCACACACACGCAAAGGGCTTGTATTACTCAAGTAGTCGAAATAAAACCAATAAAAATATATAATCTTTGTAAGCCAAAAAAAAAAAAAAAAAAAAAAAAATATTCTACAACAAAACCCAATTCAATCGCGACTTTATTAATTTTGAATTGAAATCATTAACTGCTTGCAAAGTCATTTATATTTGTTAAGCGCTAAACACATTTGAAATGGTGCCTAGGACAGGAATTAGACGATTGAAAATTGAGAATTATATTTAACCCATTTATTACGTTTTGCTTATGGTCCAGTAAGCGGCCTTTTTAAGAATAAAGCGAGAATTGTTTTAAAAATACTCTCACATGCCTGTCATACTCAAGGTTGTTATTAAGTAAAATAAACAAGTAGAACCAGTATAGTGGGTTACGTCCCACCACCGGATACTCTATACCTTCCCACAGTTATTCATATAACGACTTTTCAAAATAAGACGTTATATAGGAAGTGGTCGAGACAGCGGTGCCATCCGAGCCATCTTCAATAATGGTTGTCTTTCGTCTGAAATTTCACTGAACTAAATTTCATTAAAATATCTAAACGAAAGAAGTAAAACGGCTAAATGGCCGACAGCTTAGATCGATTCGGAAATTGATTCTGAATTGGACGGTGCAACAAAAGGTGGGTCTCTCTTAAACCCTTCTCACTATTGCTTACATAAGTGGTGTAGGGTTGTAAAATTTGTTATGGCTTAAGCGAATAAGACGCACCCAAATATAGTGTAAACATTTCCACTTGTTTGTAGCACTCGGAAATCTGCATTTAATATATTTAAAGTGTATATACAACAGGCAGGCAAAAAAATGCATTTCTTCTGCAAATGTTTTTAGGAAGCTATATAATCAAAGCGCCTGTTATAGAACGACCACTAGTACCACGAATGAAAACTCTGCGAACAAAAACCGTTAACTGCAACTACAAAAAGTTTAACTGTAAATCTTAATTATTCATCTTTAATTTGTCCATTCGTTAATGACTATTATTTATTTGCATTTACTTGTGTTACACATTCCGGTTTTCATTTATACTTATGTATGTGCTCTGTGCCGCTTATGGTACCAGATATGTTAGGTGTGCGGGAACATATGCAGCAGGTGAAGGGAATGAAGTTAGAAACACATTTGATCATTTTCTAAACCGATCAATCCAATAAAAGCCTATTTGTCCTCTTGTGCGTGCGATATCTCTCCACCGATTATGATTTTAAATTCACAAGACTGGTGGAATGGTGGATTGATTTTCCAAAGCATGCTCCATTGCTAGTTACACCTCATTGTTTGAATCGTAGTAGCCGGGTAGGTAAGAACTGCGACCAGCAAGTCAATGTTCGGCGTTATAAACTCTCAAGAGCGGTAGAGTTTAATTTACTCACAGCTACAGTCAGTACTCAGTTCATAAAGACATAATACACTCAAACATCCGCTAGGCTGCGACCACCACCTCTCTCTCTGTTGCTCTAGCCTCTGTACTGTACATCGCTACAGTGACTAGTCGCATTAAAAGAGGACACAAACGGAATAATTTCGATTCGCTGGACACTATTGCTCTGTCTGTTTCTACTGTCTCTACAAGTCTAGAAAGAAACAAATCCAAATGAAGTGTGTATATCAGACTTGGTAAGGTTTCCCTTTACAGACTACCTTTACTATGTCATGAGGCAGCGTTGAGTTTCTAAAACTTAGTTTTTTATCCAAAAACCCCAAAAAGTGTTAGCGGATTCGGTCTAGCCATATACGTTCGTTTTCGCAGAGGACCTAATGAGGAAAACAAAGCACAGGTTTTCCAATTTTTTCTCTCATTCTTTATCAGATTAGTTTAAAATACTAGGAAAATTCGTACGCGCGACGGAAATAGTGAACGTCTTTTGATTTTATCTTCTTCTTTTGTTTTATTGAAAACACCAGATCAAGATACCATTTCGACGGTATCCAAATAAATCAATTGTAGCTCATTAAAAATAATGAACTCGTTTCCCCTTTCACGTCTTATCTTTTAAAAAAATTTTTTTCTTTTTTTTTTTAAACTTCGCATTATTAAATGATAAAATTTTGTACAATATATGTGCTTGCAAATAAGAAGGAATTCATTCCTTTCCACATAGTCACTTGCGCTCACATGAGTTTTACATGAGCAGACAGACGCATGTATGCATTTGTATGCACTTAGTTGCCAAATAATGTGATATCGTGCAAATTTCACACTCATACATGTAGCAATTTTTTTGTTGTTGTTCATTCAAACAACAAAATTCACGTTTATGTTTATGTGCAGTTAAACATTCATAAATAACAGTAGGCAGCATGCAATTGCGGCCTATGAAAACATGATATGCGGCTTGCCAAATGAGATAAGAAACAAGACAATAACAACACAAATTCCGGTTAGTACACTTTTTCTCGGGCTTCTTTAAAAACACGCCTTTCGGTCACCCGCCACCTTCCCTTGCGCTTTCTGGAGGATATATTGCCTAGCAATAACAACATCAGAGGAAATGAATGTGACAGCAAGTGAAGTTGCTCATGCAGCTGCCGTCGTTTGTATAAATATTAGGAATCTTTCTCTATGTGCCCATCTATCCATGTGTGTATGTTCGCACATAGCTACTGGCATATATCCAAAAGTAACTCAAAAGAATAAGCAACAATTTTCGCAGCTTTCTTTGCCACAATAACTAAAAGTGAAAAAAAAAAGAAAAGAAAGAAAAAAAAAGGAAACTGGACAAAAAAATATCCCAAAAAACGATAAACGTCAGGAAAACACTTGTGTGCCATACACAGTTGCTTATTCATATTAACTTGTCGACATGCCTGAAAGGACATGCAAACTTGAACGAAGCCATGTACATACATGCATGGAACGGCAATGTGTTGTAAATGTTTTGAAAATTTGGCAACAATTTGCTGTGCATTACAGATACAAAAAGCGGTAGTCGAACGCTTAAAAGAGTATTAAAGCCTAAAGAAAAACTACAGCGTTCGGTTTAATAAACACTGACATGAAACAGTTTTATATCATCAACCTTGTTGTTTGTCTAATAAGAGTACATGCTCATGTATACACAAAAATATATACAACCCGTGTACGAAACGCTGTGCAAAACTAACTATTTCATTACATACTCATTTGGACAGTGAACAAATTGAATTCTCATGTGTGTGTGTGTTTGTGTACGACAACAAGTCTTCCGAAAATTTTATAAGTTTGTCTGCAAGTGCATGTTTTGTACAAAATTTAATAATTATTTTGAGGCTTTTTGTTCAGCGCATTAGTACGCTCTCCAGAAGCCTAAAAACTATTTAGAAAAAAAAAAAAGTAAAGAAAAACATTACCAGCGCGCTAACCTACCTTTTACTAACGCCACGACTGCTATGCTCGTAATGTGTGGAAGCATATTAAATGTTAGCGTCAATTAGTTAAATGTATAAAAAATGAATTTCGCGAGCAGCGACGACTAGCTAGGAGCTCTTTAATGTATTATATAAACACTACATGCAATATGTAATATATATATGTATATATATATGTATGTGTGTGTAAATTAATAATAATTAAACTAATGCTCGTATTTGGTTATACGGAAAAATGAAAGAGAACCAGAAACACCGAAATAGGTTTGGTTGCTTTCGCTCTGGTTTAGAAACGAAGGAAAAAAAGAATTATGACCGAATTAACAACGAAACAATTCACGATTCTGTAAACTGTAAGGTAAAGAAGAGAAGCATCTGTTTTTATTACAGGCTCATACAATAATAAAACATAGGCAATAAAAAAATGAATGTAATATCCGCAGATAAATTCAATTATTAATCTGCAAAATTTTGCATGATTACGTCATAATTGATCATGCGTTACTTAGGTATCATTGTAAGGCTAGTCACATATCGATCAGATATCCTTTCTGAACGTTAACATGTCAGCCTTGGTACTCGGCGTTATGGCAATTTTCTAAAAATTGTGAGAATTGCTTTTCAACGGAGATTGTTTTGCAAGGAGAGTCGATTAGAGAGTCGGTTAGACAATTGTTTGACTAACATAGTTCAATTTAAGCGTAGTTATAGATGTGCGATATTCTGATAGATGTGCATCGCAGTTCTTCTGCGGTTCGCTTCTGGGTAAACTAATAGAGGCTGACAGCGATAATCTCAAACGACATATTAAGAAAATGTTTATTGAAATATCAAGCGAACAAGGTACACACTTTTGAAGAGCTTCCATTTGATCAAAATATCTCAAAAATGACGGCCTGCAGTTTGCACATAGGATAAACAAGATAGACACACGGATAGACATACCTAGATCGATTCGGGATTTCACATCGATCAGTATAATAACAAGTGGGTCTATATACGCGTGTGCCTCAAGGGTGTAGGGTATAAAAACGTA
Source organism: Glossina pallidipes (assembly GCA_000688715.1). Classification (NCBI taxonomy): domain Eukaryota; kingdom Metazoa; phylum Arthropoda; class Insecta; order Diptera; family Glossinidae; genus Glossina; species Glossina pallidipes. Next base: position 155,184 of record KK500040.1, read on the forward strand.
ATCTAAAATGAATAAAAGAACTACATGAGAACTGTAATGCAATTCTTGTTGAAATTTTTGTAAATAATTGCGAATTATTTTCATTTCAATGCAACATTTGAAGAACATAAAGGTAGACGATCACAACGCAGTAGTTGTTTTATTTTTATGTTGCTATTATGCATCATTTAGTTTTCTATCTAGATATTCTAGTTTTCATTCTAGATATTCTATTAAGATCTAAATATATGTGTGCGTGAATTATAATACAGCAGATTATTCATAACTTAAGAGGTGTACGCCCACTTACTACTTCCTCGGCTTTCAATAAAAACTCTTCCACATACCGACGAGCATTTTTATTCAACGTAAAGAAAAACAATAATTATCACGATACACTAAAGTTTTCTATCACTTATGCGAAAATTTGTTACGTGAAGGATGTAACCTTCATTATCGCTTATATTTTCAATATGAAATGAGAAAAGAAAAGAAAAGAAGAGAAAAGAAAAGCAAGAAAAAAAGAAAGAAAATATATAAAGCATTGTTATGCAAAACACGGCCTACACCTCCCACAAAATGAAAAATAAGAAAATCAGTTTACAATAAAAGCAAAATATTGAATAGAAAATTCAACAATTGAAATGCCTCCAGTAGATAGTGTAAATCCATTATGAACGCACGCTTGCACTTACAAAACCTTTTATAAATATGAATACAATAGAAATTACAATACGAAAAATATAAGCAGAGAAAATGTATACATACGCACACATTCAAGAAAATAAAGTTACGATTAATATATATATATATATATGTATATATGTATTGTATATTATATAATATTGCTCCAGAAAAACTTATTGAATAGGATAGTAGTTCAGAAGCAGAAGAAGAATAGGGTTGAGAGATTGACGATGAGACAGATGCGTAAATTTTCTGCCACAATCTACCATACATTCTCACATTTATCTTCAAATATATTATATCTTCATATGCAGAACAGAAGCCAAAGGCTAAACTTAGCATTCTGGAAAACAAAGATAAAACTTAAGTACTTTTTTTGCTATTGTTTAAATGAACTGAAAGTAAAGGCTTTGTTTGCAAATTTTAGTACCTATCACAGCATTTACATTTAGAGTTCACCACATGCTCATACATAACGATGCGCCTGTAGAATTGATAAACAGCATTAAGTAAGATTCTTCCCATCCTGAGAGTTTATTCTATACTGTTCGGTCGCGGCGTAAGTTGGGATACCCTTCCACGATGAACATAGTCGCAATATCATGATTCTCGCACATCTTCCGAACGAGGTGGTAATACCCATAAGTCCCCTGGCCAGTCCCCTTGCTAGTCAACTGTGTTTCCACCACACCTCAAAGTACAGCTCTAGAGTATGCATCCTATAAGTGGGACAAGTTCAAGGTATGCTTCACATAAAGAAAAGGGGGAGGGGAATGGCTGCCCGACAGCGCTTTTCAGACCCGATACTTTTAGTTCCTTTCTCCCTAAATGATTTCATAAGAGAAACCTACTTAACATTCAGGCCACTGCATATATATCAGTTTGCCTAGAAGGGGCCAAATCTGCTACAATGATAACCCATTAGCTGACGAGTATCGTACAGCGTGCAATGAAGACCAAGCAAGCAGAACTTTTCGCTTTCATTAATATGCAGGCAGTTTTTAGTGAGAGTTCTCAAGGGGCAATACCCATGAGATACACTATTTCTATACTTGAAGCAGTTGCCGATTACTGCAGGTGCATCCAAATATTTAAGGAGGCACTGCAGGAGGAAGCATATCGACTTTCACTCTATCAGTTAAGCCGCGCTGAAGATGGAGACATAATAACATTCGGGATTGTATCCGGGTGCCCTGATACTCTGAATGAGCTGGAAAATTATGAAGAAATGAATTTACTATAAGCGACTGAGTATCGCGTAATAAACAAGTTAACTACTTTGGAAGCAGGCGAGTGCAAAGGAAGATGAAACGCGCAGAATCTTGCAGTGACGTGAAAAAAAGTCATATCGAAAGGATGATAATGTAATGAGCACAGAAAAACGCGGTTAGCCGTTGGAATCAGTGGCTTTTATTCGCGACATAGTTCTCTCACGTAATACCGGGAAGATGTAAAGAGAGAAACAGAAAGATAGAGGTAGACAGGGAGAGCAAGTTGTTTTAAACAATTATAAACAACCAACCGCGCGACGCACAAAATCCGAGGTCTGCTACTAATATTTAAAATTTAGCAACCAGCACGTACATACATAACCACCCATGGCATTTAGCGCGCAAAAAACAAATACCAAATAAATACCTTAATCCTCACTTACGTAATTTGAATCGCTTTTTATTTTTATAATACTATGAGTATACTCTGAATGGGCATGATGGCGGACCAAGAATTTCGAGTTTTTATGCATTAAGACCGTGAATCCTGCAGTTTAATAAGTGGTGTCCGCGTTCGCTACAGTCATCGCCCCTGGGAAATCCGTATCCGTTACCTCAACAATCTTACTGCAAATTGGTTTGCTAATACTTAACTAATCTACATCTTTATAATATTCTGCTACGCACATTTCGTATTCTTATATACTTTTAGTTCTCTCCTTGGTCTTTGTGCAACGCAACCTTGTGATGTACGCAAATTCGAATGCGAATTTTACCAATATGCCGATAACTAAAGAGTTTAGTTTGTTAAGAAAATTTGTCATTAAACAAGAAAATAAATAAAAACATTATAGTGGGTCACGACCCACCGCTAAACACCCTACTCCACTTCCCAGTGTTCCGATACGAACCATTTTCAACAGCATTCGTTCTTGGATCAAACAACAACTTCATGAAAATATCTCAAAAATTGTATTCTGTAGGTTGAATACAAGAAAACAAGACGGACAGATGGAAAAATCAATGGACGGACTTAGGATCACTTTCTGAATCGATTCGATACGTGGGCCTTTCTCAAATCCTGCTATGTATACTTCCGCACAAACTGTATATACCCTTGTAACAAAAGAAAGGAGTGTATTTTTAGTATTATCCTCAAATGGCAACCCGCCTACGGCATATAACATTTTCAAATGTATTTAAAGGCTGTTTAACTACTTTGCTGGCATCCATCCGTGGCAAAAGGCTTAAAAATAGGATCCAATTTCAGTCAAGCGGAATTACATTCCTGTTGAAGTGAGCAAGATCGCACAACGTATCATTTAAGAGTTTTTTTCATTCGTGCTTTATTTAGAGGAGGGTTCGAAAAAATCATACCACTTAAATGTACGGTTGAGTGTTTGGATATATGAAGAAGAGAAAAGATTTGTAAATAGCCTTTTTTTTTTTAAATTGACATTTTGTTCATTACTCTTAGTAATGTTTTGGATGAAAGATGAAGCGATGAAAATTCCTAATAGCCATTTTCATGAATATTTGGTTGGAGTTAGCAAACGGATTTTTTTCTTTGCAAGAATGCACTCTTTTTTTATTTACCTTTTAAAAACGTGTCCTTCTCAAAAGTTGCCTAAAAAGGCAAAATGTTGATCATGTTCATATAAAAAACGTTAGTCTAGACGGACGATAACGGTAATCGAGTCGATTAGGCTTAATCGAATTAGAAAAACTAGATTTTAAGAGAAATCGTTTGCCGACAATCGAATCGTCCGTCAAAGCAGTCTGTACAGAAACAAACGTAATGCGAAAAGATTTTTGCTTTCTTTTGCTTTCTTCTTTGCTATGAAACCATAAATTCCTCTTCGTTGACTTTTAATTTCCGGACTTTTATGTTTTTCTAAGGAGTTTGCCTTGCAGATTATTATAACAAGTACAGATATAGTGAAGACTGGAGGAAATAATAACAATAATCAATAATTTCTTTTGGGTAGATATGTAGATATGTAAGTAAAATGCTAAAAATATGCGGGTAAATGTAGAAAAATCAATAACTGAAGTGTTTGTATGACCAGAGACAACTAAATGACAAGATGGTTCAACATTTTGCTCAGAATTCAAACCAGGAAGCTATTATGGACTTTTTGCTTTCCGTTATCAGTAACAACAGCAACGTTGCTAATTAGCAGCCATTTGATCGCTTGCTCTTTCATTTTTATTACCTGTATAGGCAAAGATTCCGTGAATAGTTTCTGCCTATAACGTCACATTCTCTCGAACGTTTGCAAAGCACAAGCACAAGCACATACAATTCCGTGTTGTCAAATGAATATGCGCTATGGCTTACATAGAGGTATGTACGTACGAAAAAGCAAAACTAATTATTAAGTAGGTAGGTAGTTATGATTTATATTGCTTTCATCGTTTATTTGGCAAGAAATTCTAAATATTGTGTTCAACAATTGCTTTAACAAATTTCAGTGAAAATGTGCTACGAAAAGATATAAAGAATGTCAGGATATTCTAGACTATTGTCCAATATATTGAAACATTCTAGAGTATATTCTATAATTAATAAATTCATAAATGATAAATTGTTCGTGCAACGTAATTGTTTTTAAAAATCAAAAATTTCTCCATATTTTTATTGTTGTGAAAGTTTTCAGTGAAATTTATTGAATCATTTGTTGAACACAAAATGTAGAATTTTAGTATTTGAAGGAAACAATGAAAAGAAAACATATTATGTGTAACATTCATCATTCATCATTCATCACTCATTTATGCTGTTTGTTCCTTTTCGAACACATACACACACATATAAACCATAGCGCATATTCAGTTGAAAACACAGAGTTTTATTTGTTTTTGCTTTGCAAACGTTCGAGAGAATGCGACCACATATCAACAAACTATTGAGGGAATCTTTGCCCATACAAGTAATGAGAATGAACGAGGAAGCGATCAAACGACTGCTAATTAACAGCCTTACTATTGCTATTGATAACAGCAAAGTAAAAAGTCCGTGATAACCTGCTACTTTAAATTTTGAACAAAATGTTGGAGCATCTTGTCATTTAGCTGTGTCTGGTATTACTTGTGTTATTTAATGCACATAATTCTTTAAGCAAGTGCACACACAAGTATCCTCAATCTCGCTTACACCTATGTCGACATACTGCTATCACATACACTCACGCATGCATGTTCTCCTCTACATAGTGTGACCTCTACACAGCCTCCGCACAAACCCCTCATTCACTGCGCTTTGCTGCGAGTTTGATGCACAATTTTCACGATTATCGCATCGTAATATTAGCAATTGTGTTCATCATAATTCATTTTATTCTTTTCTGTTGATGTAGAGTTTGCTGCAATTTTACATATCTTTGCTCCAATGTTTTGGTGGAAATGTTGCTGATAAATAACTAAACGGAAAATGCCTGGTAACGTATGTAAGCGACGTTTTTTACTCTTACACATATATATAGAGCTTTTACAATACACTTTGCTAAGCATGCGTCTGCAGCAAATATCCAAATCGTCGAACCATTTATGCTAACACTTAAACAGCTTTTCCATATCAGCATAACATGTAATGGAACAGTGTCTGAGACTTTTGCTTCTGCTTCTACCAATTACGTGTGCTTTAATCAATTTGGTCGTCTTTTCTTGTGCGCGCGAAAGTTACTATTACAACTTTCTCGCATGGAAACTTAATACAAGAGTTTTCGCTTAGTAAACAGTAAACGCAGACGAAACAAAGCTTAAATACCAGTCATCTCCGTTAAGTAATTTGTTAAGCATTCCTTTCAGGCCGGACATGCAAAACGGTTCCTTAGCTTTTGAAATTCGCTTCTTATGGGAACAAAGTTCTTTTTCTAAAAGCTTCATTTAGAACGTTAAAGGCTTTGCTAGAAGCTTTGCTGAATTTAATCTTTTCATTTTGTTTAAAACAAAGTAAAAAGCAAAAAAAACGCTCGACCTGAACGAACTTCAGAAATGCCGTACCAGCTATCACATCCTTTTTTAGTCTTCACTATTAGTCTCGGCTATAAACTTAAGATGTATATAAAGCTTTTGCTTCAGCATAAGCTTGCTGAATGATAAAATTATTTCATCTATAACTGACTGCTTTGGCATAGGCTTTTTTCAGATAGTTGGTTGTCGGGTCATACACCTCGTTGAAGGGACAAAAAAAAAGGAAAGCATATTCTGGATAGAAGGAAAGATAGTAAAAGAAATATCTAAAGTAGCAGCATCGATGAGATCCTTGTGAAGCGTAGTGGTTTGAATGCTTGCACTCCAAGCCTGTTTGGTGCAAATTTCGATTTAAAAAAGAGAGAAAAAAATCATTTAATTCACAAGATTGTAGCTAAAGGATCACATAGGATCTTTTAAGAAATATGGATTCCTTTCTTGAGTGTGGCGAGTACTTGTACGAAAAAATTCAATTTTATGACCAAAAAAAAGGCCTTCTTGTGTTATTAAAATAAAATTAAAATGCACTCATCGAAAACATTCTACGTGATGTTCTGCCCAATGGCATTTTATAGACCCTCGGGAAAACTCGAACGAAATAAATTGTGCAAGCTTTTGTATGGACGGTTTTGAATCGCTTTCTATGAATACCTGTATATATGACTTAGGGAAGCTGGAAGTTATCCGGTGAGGTGTTAGATTTTTAACTTTGCAGCAGGACCTTATATGACGGAGACTCTTTCGTCGCGGGATGAAGGGCGAATTTTTAAAGAAAAAAAATTTTGGAATAATTGGGAATTCTTCTTCTTATTCATTCATGCCGAAGAAATCCCGGCCCGTGCAAGTAGACTTATACCGATTTGTTGGTCACAGGTCACAGTCTTTGTCACGTATTATAAATTCATTTCAACTTCTCTTCGCGATTATCAATTTACTTTATTTTTCAGCAACTTAGTAGTAACTTTGTTAGTCGCACTTGGCGTCTTCTCACAAAACTGTGAGAATAGAAATTAAAAGAAATTAAAAAGAAATTAAAACCTCCGGTTCCTGTAAGCAGGATCTTAAAAATAAATCTTACGTTTAACATTATGACTTAATTTAAGTGCACAAAATAAGGAGGTAATAAAAAGAATGAAATCAATGTAGAAAAATAAAAAAGGAAACGAAGCATGTAGCCCTCTAGCACAGAGCCCCAACCGTAAGTTGTATAGGTCCAAGCTAGCATTAAATCCCTAAATCAATCCAAACATGCAGAAGCTTGTCAAGCGATAGTAATGAACATAGCTACTCCCCTCCACCATTTATACTGAGCACAATCATCGATCGATCACTAAGCTTATATGGGTGCCAAATTAAGGTAATCCCGGTCTTGCTATATTCTTCTGCTTTTTTGGTATTTCGGCATTTAAGCATAGAAGCCAAGACTTCAACGACATAAAATATAGTTCGTAAGTTAACAACCCTAGTTTAGGGTAGAATTGATATGTGAAAGTTGTGTCATCCCTTTTGTATCAGAGCACGAAATTTGATACAAAGTGTCAGAAACAACAATGTGTGACAAACACGAGCACAAATTTTATGACAATTGAACGGTGATAATGCCAGAACAATGTTGTTTAAGTTCAATTTGTGAACAACACCGACATTTAAAGGTTAAAAGTTAATTTATATTTAGACGATATAGGGAAGACACGAGATTCGAGGAGACTCGCTTTGACGCTATATAACGAGTCCAATATTGATATATTGTTAGATAGATATTTACAAAGCAATTTAAATGAGTTGAAAAAGCTCATAATAAGAAAAGCTTTTGACAAAACGGTTAGACACATTGCAAGTTATTCCTTGTGCCATTCATTGTTGTGACTAAGAAGGGTACGTCCAGTTTGACTTCTGATTGATGCAGATTGTCAAGCATTTTAGATTAACTAGAGTTCATTACGGTGTAAACTAATTATGGCCGGCCTCACAAAGTTTTTAACCTTAACAACATTAAAAAAAAGGAAGCACCACTGGAGCTATTGTAATAATTCTTCGATATGAGAATATAAAAATCGGTTTTGACAATCGGTTCAGAGTTTCTATTCATTTTGAAGTTTTATGAACCGTTTAAGTTTAAAGCTTTTTTTTGTTAAGACCCCGAGCGTCTCCATTGATAACAAAGAAGAAGAGGAAGAAAAATGTATATAGCCAAGATAGTGAATATACATATATATATATAGCTTTGGCATCAAGCAAGAATTTTATATAAATATGTATAAGCTTGTATTAAGGGCCTTTGTGTCATATCATTTTTGTCACACACGCACACACTCTCAATTGTTTGAAATTTTGAGCTTGAAACTTTGGAAAGCCTTGAACATGCTTTTCGAAGCTTTCAAAGTCGTGTCTATGATGAGGAACTGAAATTATGAATTTGTACTTTTACTTGGTTATCAAAGACAATATGAATATGCAGGCGATGATGGATAGATGTCTCACTAAATGCTCTTATTCGCCGTCTGCTTGTAACATTTAATATCAATCAGTGTGTAAAGCGATTAGTGTAGTGAATCACGCCAAGTGCAAAAACAAGTGGGTGAAAATTGCATAAAACAAGTCGTGCTTTAGCTCGTATTACTGAGAACAATTTCTTTCCATCCTTGCGCATAAATTTTTCGTACCGTAACGGTGCGGATGTATTGCGAATATAATACGAAAAGTACTGCGCCCTATAGCTTAGAAACGTGGGTCGCTATGTGATGTGTAATTAAGGAATTATATTCCCGTTGGATCGATTATTTACTTTTATACGAGATATTTTGTAACACATCCTATACACCAGGACTTGAGCAGCTTTCGATCTAAGAAAGGTACAAGAAAATTTTCATTTAAGACCTCTTTGCAAGCCCATACACTTGTCTAAGCGATGCTTCCGTCCTTTTAATCCAACATGCAAATAACATTTGCCATCTTTCTTTGCAAAATAATTATAAAAAAATGTAATGACATCTTGATTTGGTGAAAGTGTTTGCGTCCGAAGCCTAGGTTTTGGCTCAGGCAGCAAATAGAAATCGCTTGAGGGAAGTAAGGAGAGTGGTCAAGCAATTCTACGTTTTTGCCGAGTTTCGCCTACAGGAGTTAATCGGAGCCAAAACTCCTATTTATTACGCCTAAGCAACAGACAATGGACAGGTGGAAATTTGCTTTCGAACGGGCTCTTGGTTTAGTGTGAGCAAACGTGCTATCATACGTGCGTCAACGTTTCTCATGCCTATATCTGGGATTTGTATGTTTTTTTGGTCCCCATCTCATCATAATTCTACAGTCGTTCACCCTAATTTGGCCAATTGGGGCAATTTGTCCATTAATGGCTCGCAACTTTTACCCATTCGAGCATTCATCTCCATCCAAATTGGAGCGGCGACACTTCAATTGAACTACTTTGTAGACAGCCTACATACCGCGTCACAATATCGGAAACATGCATATAAGAAGATTGAATATTTTGTCGTTATAATCTCTGCAGGAATATCTCCGATGTAAGACAAGCATAAGGGCAATCCAAAGTTGTTTCCTTATTTCTTTCTTACCTCAAATTTTTGCTAATCTCGCTTTCATTGCTTATGTAAGCTACGGCTTGTTCATACGAAATATCAAATACAGTCATTCATTCCATTTCCGTGATTGTCTTTATCAAGCTTTTGATCTTCATTTTGTATGTTTATGACCGAATGTTCAAAAACGCTAAAATATTGATTCAGTAATCTGGGGAAAACGAAATCGAATTTAATTGAATTTCGAACTGAGCGCAACGAGAGTGTTTAACAAAACTTTATGCCTTAGCTTTGGCTTAAAGCATTGTTTAGCATATTGACGGGCAGTATAAACTTCCATGACGTCAAAAAATTGACAGCCAGTTTGTTTTGAAATTATTTGTTATATCCGAAATCTGATTAGAAATATTTTGCAAGACTGGCCATAATTTAATTGTTTGCATACAATGAATGCCCTAACATCCGCGATGACACACATCCATACTTTCAATTCAATTAATTATTATTATTAATGCATTAAAGTTATACGAAATGAAGTGAACGGTAATTGGCTTCAAAATTGAAATGCTATACCGTTTATGCCCGTCAACAAGTTAAACAGATCCTATTGGATATTAAAAGTTCTTTTTTTTTTAAATGTCGATCTTCAGCATTATATTCGGTTCATGATATATTCTCTAGCGGAATTGCTTTAAACAACAAATGAAATGAATTGAAAAGAAATTTATGTATACTTGTTTTCTGATGCTCCAAGGGCGTCTCACGCTGCAACGATTTGGCAAATCCCAGCTATACCATCGTGCAGCCATAAATAGGACGATTTTCTTTTTACAGAATTATTGCCGTAAGGGGAGTCGGCTTCTTGGGTTACTTGTACATGGAAGAGGAGACTACTACCTTTGCTCTTTATAAGTTTTTTTTTAATATCAGAAGGCAGAAGGCTACATTACGTCTTAATCACGATTGTGGCTTGACTATTTCGTTCACATGTTTCTATAATCTGTAATTTAAAAATTGAATCCATAAGTTTTTTTCGAATTTTTTCTTTTGCTAGGGAAGGTTTTACACCATACATGATTTAGAATCACTTTCGAAATCGATTGAAGCTTGCCTGTCCGTCTGGCCCTCTTGTATTCTAGTGTTCAATCTATAGGTCCCAAGTTTTCAGATGTGTTTTGGCTTAAGGATGAACGCTATTGAAATTGGTTCCGATGGGACCACCTTTTAGGCCCGTTAACAGTATTAATGAGGAACGAGAAAGTGATAGGGGGAGCCGTCGTTGTTCAGTGTTTGCACGCCAAGACCGATAATTGTTCTAGTTTTTCGGAATAAGCCACGACCAAGTATGCTCTATCACGCTACGACTAAAACCTACTAAATTTGTTTCGATAGTCGCCATCCTTCTTCTCATATAATTTTGCAAAAGGCTCCGGGAAATTCCGAATATACATTTTTGATTTATCAAAAGAAGAAATTTTTCGAAATAATTTTCAAAATTACTATTTTTTTCTTTAAACCTTAGAAACGGACGCGCAAATGTTATTCGAATATTTGCGTATCGTAAAGCAAAACGCAAAGTCCACTTAGAAAAATTGATTTTTAAAAATACCTTCACTTGTTTTCCGAGTAAGACCCTTACGTTGCGATTTCAGTTCTTTTGTCAAGAAAGAAAAAAAAAAACACATTGAACGATAATCCCAGCTGCCGATTTTTGCTATTGCGTACTTACGCATTTGCATCTCGATCGAGTACCTACCTTGCTTCCATGAAATTGAATTAAAAAGAGAAATTTTTCGTTTTCATTTCGTATTTTATTTAAAAAATTATACGCACTTTGCAATCGAATTAAAGAAGAAATAAAATGATAAATAAATTACCAAAAATAAAAGGAAATAGATTTAAGTAATGAAAAACACAAAAAAAATAGTTTTTGTTCTGTAAAAATCGGATAACTACGAAAACAAATCTTCGATTTTATTGTAAAAAAGCACAATAATACACAATAATAACTAATGTTACTTATATTGATATATTTATCCATGTGTTCGTTGGAAGTTCCCTCGTTGTCCTATTCAGCGCATAATGAAGGAAAGCGTTTTGGAAATTTCGCAAGTCTGTGAAATGAAATAAAAATATCAATTTATGAAGTTATTCGTATTTTAGAAAATCATTAATTTAAATCTAAAGTGAAGCAGTAATAGACAGATGGACGGATTTTTATAATATTCTAAAGCCCTACTTATGTACAATAGTTGAACATACGATATTGTGAAGACCTATTAAATCGATATATCATATCGTGTTTAATGAGAATGGACCAATCCTCACGTACACACACACATACACACATATATAAATACATAGACTCATATGTATATATACATACACTCATATATATATATATATATATATATATACTCTTATATATATATATATATATATATATATATATATATTTATATATAATTGTACATATGTATATATATACCTGTATATACGAGTGTCAGGGTTAATTCTTACTGTGCTGTATCAAAACCGTAGTATGCGAAAAATTTTTGCTTACCTATTTTAACTAAGAGACAATATAGAATAATGTTGTAACTTAAATTTAGATACAGTGCAAGTCAAGGCGATGTGTACCACGTGATAGCGAAACCAAACCTTATCGTGTAAGATATTATGATAGCCGAAATTTCGTTGCAAATCTACATATAAATCGAAAAGTGAGTTAACTGCAGATTTTCAAAGAAAAATTTATATATGTATGTAAAACTTAACAGTACGATGATTACAAATATTAAAAACATATTCTAAAAAACAATAATGGCGGTCACCAAATTGCTTTCTATGAAAAATTACAGCTACTACTACTCTACTTTTCTTTTCACAAAGTCCATAAAAACTCCTCTTAGTAACACTATAATAAATATAAAGACAAAAAGCAATTTGAAAATGTTCAATGGAATACATATTTGGTTTTTCAAAATCGTTTTATATCAAAATCGTGTTATAACATTGACAGATTTTGTATCATGTTGTAAAGAACCCGTGTCAAACAAGTATCGTGTTATGCGGGGAACTTTCACGTGCACTTTTTTTTTCGATAAAACTCGAAAGTCAAATGATTCTGGATTTGATGCATGTCGCTGTTAGCAGATTTGTCGTCTACTATATACTCCAAGATTAGTTCCACATATGCAAATTCCTTACGTATCGTACGGGTATACTAACGTTCTTCAAGTCTAAGACCTACACTCTTGAAAAGATAGTTTGGGAAAAAAGACGAAAAGCTATCTGTGTTTTCATATTTATCTGTAGAGCTGAGAGAAGATTTTGCTGATTTTTAAACTTGAACTGATAAGCGGTATAAGAAATATTTTTCTTTTCTTTAAAAGAAGTGTTTTAAGTTCATAATCGTAACTTTAATAGGCGGGCGAAGAACAAACAAACAGGCAAACGTGTTTGGATTGCCCCAAGGTACTCAGTTTTTGTAGCAACACTTTTTCCCCTAAAACAGGATACAAAATCATTAAGGCGAACGAACTTTTCTATATGTAAACGTAAATGTGAAAAGAGCTCCTTCTGACGTAAACTGAACCCATCATATCAAGCAAAGGGCCTTGAACGTAAAAACGCTGCTTAAACGGGACGGATGACAAGAATGGATACACGGCATCGATATGACTTCAGTGATTTTATAGGATCGTTGTCATGAACAAACATAAACTCACGAAACGTGAATTATGTCCACGTAACAGAGTCCCACAATTGGCAGTCGCAGCTGTTATTCTGCTGGCGGGGTGACAGATCGTAAGCGAGATTTTTGGCGAAAAAGGTCATATCTTTCGATTACAAACTTTCGCAGTTTTTTTAGCCGAAAGATGTGAAAACTTTCATGAAACGAACATAATGGAAACAATGGAAAAATACTAGGAAATTATTAATTGGAAGGATAAAAAGATCTTCACTTGAGTGAAATCAATTTTTGCAGATAATTATTGATTTTATTAGAATTAGAATTAATTCGATTTTCGCTATAAGTGTGTCCCACTTTTACCTTGAGCAGCTATCTCATTGCAATTTATCGCATATCGTTAATTTATCAACGCATATTCCTCTTTATATATATAATATATTTTTCATATGAAAGACTCAGTGCTTCACGTATAGACTTTTCGTATGGGCGGTACAGCTTTGTTTGCCGTTTACGTGGCTATATCGTGGAATGGATTTTACTTTAAATAGCCTCGAAACGTTCACACATTGTCCAGTATCGTCGTTGAAATGATTGCTTAGTGCTTAGTGCAATACGGTCACCCTACCAAATTTTACTTTCTTCATCGAAGAAGACCAAAAGTGAAGAATGTCCATTACCGCATCATCTTAGATATTTACTGTTAGCGTATATTGTAAGAGTAGAGGTGATGGAGAAATTAGGTTCGATTGCCCACCACTTCAAATCTATAAATAAAATCGACAAATATTTTACCAATGACAGACAGTTCAGTTAGCAAACCAAATCCAATTTTTTGTAAGTTTTGTCTTAAATAGTTTCCTCGCCAAGATGGAGACGCTCCGTCGACAATTTCGGACAGTTCCGATCATGGTAAAATACTATACAATTCGTTAGCCCGTATGACAATCTCATGTAGTGCAGTTAACTTGTCTGTATATTTAAAATAGCGGCTATGGCAAAATGTGGGATGAGCTTTTTCTTAATATGTGCATTAAATAAAAGGCCTTCGAGGGTAGAATACGACAAACGAAGTATTATGCTACATTAAATATGGCGTGCATCGCGATGGGGCGCATTGTCCTTTTCCTCATACCTCACTTACTACGGGTATAATAGAAAGAGGTTGGAGAGTAGAAAGCACATTATAATCGAATAAAAAATAAAATGCAAATAAAAAAAGATATCTTTTATTTTTTTTCACAAGTTACTTTTATCTGACTGTACATGAAAGCTTAGAAAAAATCGACTTTCTTACACCTCAAAATCTTAAGGGGTAACGCAACTGTAACTGTCTAAAAGAGGGATTTTTGGCATTTTTTTTTTTTTTTTTTTGGTCGAAAGGAAAGGTGGCAGGATAATAACATCGAGGGGCATTATTAGACAAATATTTGATCATCATGGCAATATCAGGGCCATTCTCGCAAGGCGCTGTCATGGGGCATGTAGCATAGCTGGTTCAAATTTCAACCAAAAACAACAATAAAAACTAGTTATTTAATCTTCATATCATCTTACACCTAATAGAACAAATAGGATTTTTTTTGGAAATATTGGACTTGAATGAAAAAATTCGATTTCTCGGCCAAAAGAAAAAAAAAGGTTATATGGATAAACTTATCGAACGTATGTCCTACGTGTTTCACTACAGAACGTTATCTTAAAGATATTGTGAAATATGAAAATGAACAAAATAAAAATTGTTCCTGTTACGTTGCGCATCATTTTTAGAAATCATTTTTCTCGAATACATTCTCTTTGAATATTTGCAAATTTTCGACGACAACAGTGGTTTTTCATTCTCTCGATTTAAAGGATTATTCGAATCGAATTTTTGAAAAATTTTTAGTGACCTTACCGCTTAAGGAAAGACTTTTTGGCAAAACGATATTAAATAATTTGTATAATTTTTTTAAAAATTTTTTTTTTGTCTTCTTCATGCAATTTTTTCTTTTTTTTTTTTAGCTATAAGGACTTTTATAATTTGATGGTTTAAATTTTGTCGATTTAAGTTGTTTCAAAAGCTGGCCATTAATAATAATTGCTTTTGATGCTTCGCTATATATATATATATATATATATATATGTGTGTGTATGAAACTCTATTGATTTTTATTGCTGAAAAATGTAAGTACATGTACATGAAACATTTCAATTAAAATATCGGTCCGCTGCACCAATAAACAACAATGTTATGCAGATGCATGTGAATATGGTCGTGCGTTCTAAAACCAAGAGCCATAAATTAAAAATGACAAAATGTAACAAAAAAAAAAAAAAAAAAAAATAGAAAAAATAAAATATGTATGCATGTACACGAATGCATATATGTGTATATGGTATATAGATATAAATATGTTGATGTTGTTTTGTATCAACAAAATACCGGCAATTAAATATTTTATCATAATGCCTTTGGCCAAAGCCGCTTAAAAGCCCATTAAACTGTCGGTATTTTAGTTATTTGCTTACATACATACATACATACATACATATGTATATATAGATATATATATATATATATATGCACGTATGTATCTATGTATATATATCGGTGAGTATACGCCCATATGCATTGCTATGTTTGTTGATTTCTTCTATTTTTATAGAATTTTTATTTTGATTCGAAAGCATATATAAAAAATATTTCAATATTTTTTATGTATTTTAAAAATATTTATAAATTCGTTTTGTGTTTTTTATTTTCGCACAAATTTGTTGTTACCTTTTAGGCGTTGACAAATAGTTTGTAATGCTCTATAAAGAATCGTATATGTATGCGTACATTCAGTTTGCCCTGCCAAATATTGGCGTGTAAAGCTAACATTTTTCATAATGGAGGTCGTTTGCACAGAATTTAAATTGTAATGTGTTCTAGTAGCACCTAAATATATTCAACAGTTTTATTGAGACACTTACTCACTCACTGGCTAAAAAAAGGTTCTTGTGTCCTTGTCTGATATAGAAAAGCATAAAAGCATAAAAACCACTGCCATATACAACGTACGACTAACAATTTCGGCACGAAGTGCATGTTAATATGTCCCCAACGTGGTAGCTGCCATACAGTTTACAATGCATACAATATATATATTTGTGTAATTGCGACGACTAAGATATTTTCCGAACTTAGGCCCAAATAAATCTAATGCAATCCATGAAAACGACATAACCTTTGACTTCGATAAACTAACTCGTAGCGAAATTCAAGTATATTTTGCAGGTCGATGATGATAAAAATCAAATAAATTGCGAACGAGAAATATTGGTTTTGTTATTACTGACATTATACGCGTTCGACATACCACATCGTGTGCCGCTCAGTGTCTGTAAAAGCATTACTTTGCAGTAATTGGCTTGTCCGGAGTGACAGAGAAGCATTTGTAGATTGAGATCTTCTCAAAGAACATTCGCCGTATGTCTCTGACTTACACCTTCGCTCACAACAGTTCTTCTTTGTAATTTTTGTGGGTTTTCTCAGGTTCGCTTATTCTTTCGATACAAGGAAATACACATTTTATCTCTTTCAGGTTCAAAAGTATTAGTCTATGCCTCATGTGGATCTGAATAAATGTTAGGAAGAATATCAGCTTTCGCTTAACGTGTCCCACTCTTTTAGTTTAACGAAAAAAAAAAAAAAACAAAATTGTAAATGAATCTCGCTACGGATGAACGCATGGGTAAAAATAGTGTTACGTCTCTTAACCATGTGCTATAAAATCAAACATTTATATACTGAGTATAAGCCGGTTGAATTAAGAGAATATATGGGAGAGAAGTTATCATAATAAGTAAGTGGCTATAGCAGGTTCTAGTTGCTTCATCGTACTTTTACGTAGATGTAGAGTGAAGTAATCAGTGTACTATGTTCACGTTGTGCACATATTCTGTTATGGTTGTACGTTGTGTCAGGCTCATCAACATTGTCTGGCCTCTGTCTTCCTTACACTCTTGCAAGAGAAAAGCAAAATTTTTACGCGTATAAAAACAATAACGGTGGCAGCAACGAAGCGACTGTTGTAGTTATTAGTAGTAAAGCATGAATGAATGAATATGCTTGCGGCTTGTTTAACCATTAGTGAACATGTAATATGAACATGACCAAACGTAATCATAGTAATGTTGTTGCATTGCTATCGGTTTCAGGGTAGAACGCCTAGTTCGCTGACTGCTTTTACTGTGTGATATTACAATTGCTTACTTGCCCGTATATACAGGACAGGAAAGCAGCAGAGAATCTATATTTAAAGGATGTGTGTCCATATGAGCCTGCACGTATATATGCTATGTGCTGTGTACAGTGTGTGTGCTGTATGCATACATTTTCCATGTACTCTAAAGAGACCAACAGCTTTATTTGTTAGCTATGTAGACTGGATTACTGCTATCAGTCTTCGTGTGCCTGTACAAGGATACATTTGTCGCCCCTTCACATTCGATCGTCTCTTAGTCGCCGTTGTACTTGCTATATGTGTGCCAAACGTATCTTCGGTTACATTTTATATAAATTTAATTTTTGGCGGTGTCAGACAAATTACTTTTTAAATGTATTTTTGTATTCACATCTTATATCGACTTTTATCGTACACGTATATATATATATACGCATGTATATATGCATGTATACGTTTGTTCTATTCATGCTTTGTCTGCACATTTGATGTGGGTTACGTAGCAACTCCTTTACCGGCGAATAGGATTTCTTACATTATAATAATGATTGGCTTAGTTTCTGTGCCGTCAAAATTCCTGTGTACTCTTCCGCTGTTCACCCAGCAAGCACGCATATAGCAAACAAACGCTTATGTAACCTCAGTCGTTACCTTCGTATAGGGCAGAGTGCAAAAGAGACAAATCGTATACGGTATTTTATAATAAGATTTGTGGTAAATGTGTGAGATTTTCGTTTTATATTTTTTTAGATAGATAATGGCTTTCGTTGATTTTTGTTCTCTTTCTAAAGCGGAGAATACGTTAAACACAACACTTTGTCTTCATACAACAAGTGCTCATTGCATATAAGGTTAAAAGTTCAAATGTATCCACACATCTCAAAAGCCAAGAAAGAATTTAAAGTTGAAAAGCAAGATAGTCCAAGTATTAAAATAAGGCCGAAAAATTTAAAAAAAAAAAAAAAAATTAATTCATACAAAAGTTTTTATGTATGAATACACTTTTTCATTATTCCCCGAGGATATTTGAGTTTCCAGTGTCATTTTACAAATTTATTTCTACCGATTACAAATAAAACCTTAACTTTGGATGGACCGCCTGGAAAATCCCTAAAACCCCAAAGACAATATACAAATCTGAGTATAGCTATACTCAAAGTCGATTCATATTCGTCCGCCGTTGCGGTGTATCGCCCCTTGTTAGTACAACTACCCATGTCCCCTATGTAGATATGTAGTTGAAGTCTAACGATGACAGGCGCAAAAAGACTTAAGACGCTTACAATCAAAGAGAATTTGAAACTTTAACTTAAAATATATGCGAGGTGTTGATTTAAAAAGCTTCGTATGACCACTTACCAAAATGATGTAAAAATTCAATGCAAAGCAATCGTGATCAATCTATAGATGGCACTAAAAGAAAGTAATCTGAACGCCGTCGCAAATGTCTCTACTCAAAGGGTGGGGTTAAGTGGCCAACTGATGCATCTATAATACGAAACGGAATTTTATGCAAATTATTCTTTCTCGTATTGGTATTGGTATTGCCTTTGCAGTATATTTTTTGTTTTGTCTTTAAAATTCGTTGACTTGAAAAATCGTAATTTCATCTTATATATGCATTTTTTTGTTTAACTTTAAGCGTAATTTCCCAGATTTATCAGAGGTATGTTACAATAGATCCTTTTAATACAGTCAACCACAGTACAACATTTACTTACATTATGTCTTTGTCTACATTTTTACTTCACTTGACTACTAAAAGCTCTTTCATGTAAAAATCCCATAAACGTATCATGCATAATTGGTTGATGATTTTCAACAACAACGAGTCAGCCAAAAGCGGAAAAGAAAACAGAATCCTTGCTTCTATAGAAAAAAGACGGGCAGGCAGTGCACTTATAGTAAAGTACCCGGGGATCTCATTCATCTCTTTATATAGCTTAAATGAAATGAAATCAAATGCGAAACGTTTAACTGTTATTGGCTAGGGACGTATGTGCACGTCGTTGGCTCTTCAAGTGCCAGAGGCTGAGTAGAATTGACTGGAGTGGCAAATGCGCAGAAAAAAAAAATTTTTTTTTTCTTAAATTTCGGTTTAATTTTTTCTTAGCCTTCGTAATGTAATTGAATTAAATGCGAGCGAGATAGGGAAAGCAGTAAAGTGAATTAAATAAGTTTTTGCCATTTGCTAAGTTTTATACAATGACGACAACATTTATAGTCTTTTTCTGGCTCATGGATTTTGCATAAAGCTCTAAACCGAAAAAACCAAGAATGTATATGTATATATATATATACGTATAGCAAACGGACAGACAACTTAGCCGCCAGATGATAGTATATTTTTAGTACGGTAAGGAAAAGAAGCGAAAAGAGAGAGAAATAGAGAGAAAGAGAGAGAGAGATAAGCGAAGAGAAAGAGAGAGCAGTAGATTACTGTGTGCTAAAATCACAGTGACTTTGATGTGGTAACACACAAAATGGTTGCTTTATGAAAGGAGCCAAAAGTTTCTTTTCACTTGATAAAGCGGTATGGTGAGGATGGGGGCTTAAATAGATGTCAGAATGCAATGAAGCAAATGTTAAGTAATGTATGCCGCCAAGAAACTTGGCTAAAACTCTTTTGCTTCTATTTTTTTCTCAATGTGCGTACACATACTTAACTATACATATACGAGAGTGTACGGATGTCAGATGATGTCGCTACTCGTGAAAAGTTTCTTCACTACTTCATTTTTTAGGGCAAAAAAAAATAAAAAATAAAAAATAAAAAGTAATGCAAAATAAAATAAAGTCAAAAAAATTAAACATTTTTAATACGATTTTTTTTTTCTTTCGCGACAAATTTCTGTGGCATTAATTTGTGTATTTTTTCACTTCAATTGAGTGATTTATTTGGCGTAAAAGATTACAGTTATAGATTCCTCCGAGGTTTGCCACCATCAAAGCATTTCGTATATATATATATATATATATATATGCATGTATGTATAAAAGTAGACATACTTGAATTAACTTTTAACAAATTATTGAGTGTTTCTTTTATTATGTATAGGTTTTTTTGTGCATAGAATTGATTGTCTGAGAGAAGACGACAATTTGTAATATATATGCGTATATATTATATATGGTGTTTTCTTTCAAACAATTTTAATTAATTTTCACTCATTCGTCATTTAACGTAAACGCTGTAAATTTATTCAAATAAAAAGTCTAAGATTTGATTAAAATCCGTTGGCAAATTTAATCCATAGAGTTCTTTAAATTAAGTAATTGCTACAAATGATCTTAACGATGTCTTTACTACTAAGCAAGCATCAGATATAAAGGGTATGTGAAAATTATCGCTCGTGATGCACAACATTTGCATATGAGTAAAGAAGTAAATATACCTTCTTAAGCGGAACATGTACGTACCGTGTACAGTTTACATAAATAAAAACTCTCGCACTGTCATACATCTACAATCATATATGTGCTTTTAGGAAACCAACTCACTCGACTGTATATTAATTGTACGAAACTATCGATAGCCGGAATCGATTTTATTATTACGGAAAAACTCCATAAGCCACTAGGTCGTACGTGAGTGCCTGTTCCATCGCTGTTGCTATCATTAAAATGTTGAATTTTCACTAAATTCATTGGGATTGAAAATGAAAAAAATGTACGTAAGTGCATAAATGTATATGCGCGCATGGTAACGACAACACAGCAACAGGCTTCTTTCATTTAAGTGTTAACTTTGCAATGATAACAACAATAATACTCGCATATAATTAAGTTTTTAAAAGGAAGAAACGAACTTAAGAAATGAATCGAAGACGAAGGAGGAAAACTTTAGTAAGTTTTTGTTCATTTTATTTTATCAATTTGGCATCAAATAGCAATCGCATGTTGCATGCAATTGTTGAATGTTGCAAACGATTTGTGCTTTGTGAACAAACACCACACACACATATAAAAAATTAAAACCTTATGCTATACGAATATAAGCTTAATGTCTTAACAATAAATAGTGGATTCACTAAACACTTGCTAACCTTGAAAGCAAAAAAAAAATAATAAAAAAGAAAAAACAGACAAAAGTAATTCATAGGCTCTCAAGGCAAACAATTAGTTACTTTTCTCTTGTATTTTTCGTTTTGTATGCTCGTCCGCCAAACTATTTGTTATACACTTCTGATTATGATTTCGATTATTAGAAATTTGGCAAAGGTTCAAGTGTTACAAGTCGAACGAATTTACGAGGGCAAAAATGGTTTGAGATGCGATTTCTGGCCAACATTTGTAATTTACTCCTTGTTTTGTGGCCATTTACAAGGGTATATGCGAAATTTATGATCGGTAGTGGAATGATAGAAGCCCTCTGCACGAGGTTTGCATGTAACAACAATACATAAAATATATATCATTTTCAATTTTTAACAATACAGTCATAAAGCGTTTATTACAAGCATTACCGTCATCTTGAAACATGCGCGTTTACTTCACTTTTAAAGGGCCTGCAACATTCCTTGATGTTGGTTGTTATAATAGTTCGATTTCATTTAGCTGCATATAAATGCGTTACTCCATGCGTCTATCCATGTGGATGTCCGTCGGTTCTTCTTTTCCAATTTAATTGTTGAAATGTTCGGGATCGCAAAGAAAAGCATAACTTGGCGCAGCTAAAATTGTGTAACGTACAAACTGTAAGCAATAGGGGGATATAGGTTGGAATATGTGTCCTTTTGCAAAAATATTTCGAAGCGGGTAACTTTTAATCGAAAATTTACGGATCCGTGGCGAAACTCTGGCAGAGTTTTTCGGCTCAAGTGACGTACGTTAGGTAAGAGATGATATCAAAGCTGACAAATGAAGAGAGTTTTCATCCGCCCTCTTGGGAATCGAACATCGAATAGAACAGAAAAAGTGCATTTCTCATAAAATGTGAAACCAAGTCAAGTTAACCGAAAAGATAAGAGAGGGAGAAACCGGTACGCAAAACGTTGCAATTCAAACTTTTGTTGCGGGAACCGATTAGATTTCATTTCAAAAATTGTCCATCAATTCACAATCACTACGTATCACTGTCATGTGCACTTTACAAAAAAAATTGCTTTCGAAGTCTTGAAGCAAAGTTTAAACATAGGATTGGCATTGCGCTCAATTACGCTTACCTTAGAATCTAGTTGGAATTCTTAATTAGAAGTATGTTGTGCTACAAGAAAAATAGAAGATTAAGTAGTTCTGTCAGTTATCTACTCGGTAAGTACATTTTCACATACATGGCACTAACACTACGAGTGGAGAATACACATAAAGTGGATCTATTTTAGATGGAACCAGAAAACTGTAATCTATTAATAGCAGGCAAAAGTCTCGTGAAGCCTTTAACGCCAAACACTAGCAAAGAAGGCGAAATAAGCTCATTCTCTTAAATGAAAGCCCATGCGTCCTACTCACCAAACTAGGGTGCTTCCAATTAGCAATGATTGGCATCAATGAAGCACACATCTGTTGAGCAGCGCTTCGCTACTTACGAACATGTAGGGAAATGCTCGGTTTGTCTTAAAAGAGTAACAGGTTTTTGGCGTGGCCTCCAGAAACTGTCAGACAGGCGGACACAGTGTATAGATAGGACGATACTTCGTGTTAGATATTGCTTCTACCGTTTTGATACAATAAACATTGATATTCTACACGAAAATACCTGTTGCATAGGTACCTGTTTGCTAATGAGTTTTATTTTGTGCTTTTTTATTTCAGTTTTCTCCTAGCTCGCTGTTTTTGTTTCCATTTTATAGAACAATTTTTTGAATGGAATCAAATTTGTCTGTCCGTCAGTCCATATGTCTACCCATGTTATTTTGGGCTCAACGTGCAAGTCGCAATAGACGAATTGGATGTTCACTGAGAAATTGTGACCCAAGATCAAACGGCACTGTAAACGGATTGGATCGAATCAATTTTACGACCGCTCTCTATTTTTTACATTTTTTTACCAGAAATCTATGAATAATAATATTTTCGAAAAATAATTGAATGTATTATAGAAAATTTGGCACCTGCTCTACTGCCCTAATATAGCGATATGATATATCATTTGACTGCGCAAGGATATTAAAGAATAATTTTGATTTCTGAAGACAAAAGTATGTGAACAATAATCGAAAGAAGAAACAAAAACAACATTACTAAACTTGGATTAAATCGTGCGTATTTCGAATCCCCTCCGCACAAGTTAACATGACAACAAACGGTGTATAGAGCATTTAATGGTTTGTTTCTCCCAACCATAACAATTTAAATAGTTATTTATTTATTTATTTTTCTTTTTTTATAGAATGGATTTTGCACACTGCTTTCTTTTGATTTCTATTTTCTATTTTATCACAAAAGTAGTTGTTTTTTTTTTTTTTTTTTTTTAATAAAGATACAGCAGAGTAAATTTCCGCTTCACTTACGATGGTGACATTTACAATATTATGCAACAGGCTTATTTTTTTTTTTATGTAAATACTGATGTAGTTGTAGCAGAAGAGCAAATGCCCTGGAACGTCATCGTTATCAGAAATATAAAAGCAAACAACTTGTGTTCGGGTCATGGCGAATTTCGATTGTCCGTTAATAGGGAGAAAAAGATTTTTACTTTTTTTCTTTTTTCTCGAAATTAATTTCGCGTAAAAGTCGTGTACACTACAACAGGCCAATCGTTAAAGATAGCCCCAAAGTTTAAATCACAATTACATATGTCTTGATATTTGTTGTTATTGTTTTCGAAATATAGACTGAATTGAATTAAGAGCGTTTGAGCGGATCAAGCCGCATTTCCTGATAGTCTTAAGTGTCTAAATTACGTTGGTGGCTCCGTGAGCCGAGCATGTCAAGGCTTCTAAGAAACGAGGCTGATGAATTTCAGGCAAAATAGACAAACATTTATGTTCTCACGACGTCGGGAGGTGAGGCGATTCGTTGCAAATCTAAGTCTCACCGACAGTAAGCCGATTGTCTACTAAATCCCATTCTGTACGACACTCGTCCTAAATCATTGTAGCTTATCGTCTAGTTGAAGGCAAACCTGAATTAATTCGATTTTTTTCGATGCTATCCGTATCTGCTTTTCGACTTGATATAGGCTTTTGCGTGCAAGCATACGAATGAAGTGAACACAGCTGTTCGAGAAAAGTGTTGTTTACTTTAAGCGTTTACCGTTAGAGCGCTGCTGGACACTTTGAATATTTCAAAATATCAATTCGGCAGGTAACGTCACCTTTCCAATGTTAAAAGTAAACGAATTGCATCAACTCGAACTTTATACTAATCATAAATATTGTTATGAAATACTTATTGCTATCTTCGTTGTAATAAACAAATTAATCCTTTATTCTTCTTTCACGATGATTTTTAAAGACGTTTGAATAAGGGTCATAAAGAAATGGATGAAAAATTCAAACCAAAAAAAAAAAAAAAGAGAGAGAGAGAGAGAGAGAGAGAGAGATAGAGAAAAGTACAAAACAAAACAAGTCAAAGTTGAAGTTGAAGTTATTGTCAAACTAGCCATAAACAAAAATATTTAAAACAAACAACGACGCTATAAATACATATATACCCATACATGTATAGAGTTTTTATCTGTTGGGACATTTGTTTCATAATGGTTACCCAAGTGGTCTGGGCATGATTGGGTATACAAACAAGCCGACTTATGACTAACACTTAATGGTTAAAACCTAAGAACACATGCTCAGCAAAAAACTTTTTCCATTCAAGTATTAAGTCATGCATATTTGTACGTTTGCTTGTGTATATAAGAACAAAACTATATGCCTTAAAAGCTCTATCATTGACAAAGTTCTAAAATCTAGGAATAAATGTTCATCTTTCAGTTCCTCTTTGCTTTTGCACAGCAAACCTAAAATACTTGCTTGCTTGACTGCTTGACTGCATGGTTTAGTATTATTATTTGCCTGTAAGTATACAGTACATATTTATGCTTATATGTGAATGCGTGACTATGTGCATATGATTCATACTGTGCTCGGTTCGGTTCGGCCCACTTTAATGCCGGCCTTGTTGTACATATTTGTTTTCCTTTCGAAATCGTCTAAATGGCTTTTATGCCACATTGAACCGACAACAAGTCTTTGGAATCCCTGTTGCTTCGCATAAGGTTTACTCAAGTAAATGGTCTATACACGCAAATGTTTTAAGAGACGCAGCAACAACTTGAAATTTACAACAACGACAACAAACGAATATAAATAAAAAGGTAAAAATCCAACAACAAACGCACTTGCTTTTGCCAAAAGAAGCAGTGCAATTGTTGCTTGGCAGGGATATACCTCCAAACATATAAACACACACACACACACAAGCACACTACTGGACTGTATTGTATACATATAATTGTGTATAAGTGTAAGTGTGCATAGAAGTAGACGGTGTGAGTGAAGATATATTTAAGATATTACATGTCGTAGCCGTAAGATGTTTTAAAAGTAAATACACATACATATAAAATTTTGAGCGCTACTTGAGGTGATGCCGAACTCCCAGTTTGAGTTGGGGACAATTTAATTTGATTGGAAAATTGATGAGTATGAGCGCGTATGTGTCTTAAAAGGGCTTAAGGAAAAGACTTGAATTTAATTACACCAAAGGACTATGGGATTAAAGAAACTTTCAAGCACATACAAAAGCAAACGTACATATATATATATGTATATGCATACACTTATATACCCATGTATATTATTTCCAAACCATGCTCCTAATGACATATTCAACTTTAAGTTAAACAAGATATTAGAAAACTTAATTTCAACAACAAACTGAAAGTTTCCGAATGATTTTGTGTGTCCTTGGCCGAAGGGGAAGTGAATGCACGGGAGAAGTAAGGCTGACTGCCAGGCTGCCTGGTTAACATACACTTTTAAAAGAATGAGAAAAATATTCATAGACTTTTCTTTGTTTTAATTAAATAATTGAATTTAAAGAGCATGCATTTGTTTTCTCTTCTCTTCTCTTCTCTTCTGTTCTCGTCTCTTTTCTTTCCTTCTCCTTTTTTTTTTGGTTCATAAAGAGAAAATGTGTTCGTAATTAAATTTAAATGTGAAAGATCAAAGTCGAAAGGGGTCAGTTAAGTTGCTTTCGAGTCGCAGAATAAGTGAAAGGGTGTCGGAATCATTTCGAAGGATTCGAAGGATAGAACGTAAGTCCGATCTTGTTCTGTAACACTTTTTGGCTGTCTCACGGGGTAACTATCAATCTCTCTCATGTTATTTTGAATATGACTTAATTTGTCAGTTATTAGGAGCAAACACAAATGTCAGGTTACTGCTAATCTTGAAGAGCTCTGTTCATCAACGGGTTTTCGATGTATTGGGAGAAAACGTTAATGGTAGGTTAAGTGTGCTGTGGGTACTTCCCCTCGAAAGATTTTATTTAGCCGCTCTATCCATCGTCCATCGGGCAATCTTGGCCTTTAAACCAACACTCTGATCGATTTTATGTAGGATTTGTGTGGTAACTGCAGAAGCCGCTTATGCTCCACACAGCCGGTGATAGAAGAGTCAATTAAGTTTGTGCAACGCACGCTCGGACTGGAGATAGACACGCGCCTTTTTTTATATTGTGCCATTCAGAATCACTTTCTGATTTAATTCGAGCGTGTCTGTTCGTCTTATTTTGTTGAGGGCAATCTCAAGGGCGTCAAGTTTTTAGACACTGAGGTGTTATGGACCAAGAAGCGATCAATTTTCGCGGCCACTGCTCCTATGATGCCTTATATTGAAAAGTCTTCATATGAATAATTGTAGTGCGGTGTCACAGTAGACTGTCCTGCAATGGTCCGCTTCTCGCCATAGTGTTTTTACTTATTGCTGGTATGACTGTCTGCCGGCATCAACTCGATTCATTTTCCCAGTTTTATGTAGCAAAAGGCTTTTATCATTTATTATTATGCTATTGCAGGCAATAAATAGTTTTGCTCTTGCGAATATTGTCTACTTATGATTTATTAAAATAAGCTTTATTAGGTCACAAATAAAAAATAAATAAATAAACGGATAAAAAGTTTGCATTATTTTAAGGTTAAATTATTAAGCTTTGGAAAGAAACAATTGCTTTGCGTATAAGCTGGACATTGTTTTGTATCATTGTCTTTAATTTTTTTTTCTCTAAAATAATGCTAACATTTCAAGCAGAAGATGCTTACAAATCTCCCTAAACGAGTTACAAATGCCCCTAATGTTGTTAAATCAATGTCTCGTTGCTTTTTTTTTCTTTTTTTTTTTTGTTTCTTTTTTCTCTTTTGCCTTTTGAAAGGAAAACGAGCCCTGTTTACACTTAGCATTATCTGTAACTGCACAACCAAGATGATGATAATGATGATGATGACGACGACGACGACGACGACGACAACAACGACGATAGTGATGGGCATGTATATTTTTATAAGGAAAGTAAATTTTTTGACCATTTCGTTTGCATTTTTCCTTTTATTTTGGTACTTGGTTTTTTACTATTGTTTCTCTTGTTGGTATAATTGTTTGCGGAGGGCTTTAGGTAAAAGAGTAAACTATTTTTGTTAGAATTCTCTGCAGCTACTGTTTTGTGAAAGATTGGTACGTACTTGCCTTGGGAATAAATGCATTTTATGTTTAGGATCAACTACTAAATGCTTTTCCTCTTTCTCGTTTTCCTTTACCTTTTTTGTTTGGATCTCTTCTGGATTTACGTTTTGAATAAACTTTCTCTATACATATAATTCAGGCACGAAATCAGACTGGCAGCAAACACAGGAAGTTACAACTTAAGTATGTCTATGTACGCTTGATTTCCTTTCTGTCCATTTTAATTTTTCCCTCCCTTTCTCTCTCTCTCTATCTCTCTCTCCCTCTTTCTCCATCACTTTATTTGTTTTCTTTAAGCCGTTAAAGTATCTTCACTTTACTTAAATGTTTCTAAAATAAACGCACACACGCAAGCACACATTCATATACGCTTATATACGCTTTTTGTCTACATTTACACAAACGTGATTTTTTGCATATTTATTATTATACTGTATGGGGTCGGTCGATTTCTGCCATATAAAGCGTAAACTTATTCTTGATTATTGTTTTGTTTCACAGAAAACATTAATATTGCTTTTAATATTTTTGTTGCTTTATTCTCCAAAGAGTTGAAAAAAAGTTTTTCAATTAATAAAATAAATAAAAATTCTTTTTTTTTTGCGTTTGTGAATTTTTCCCAAGAAATTGTGTAACGTTTTCTATCTGCCGTTCAGATATTACATAA
Source organism: Glossina pallidipes (assembly GCA_000688715.1). Taxonomy (NCBI): domain Eukaryota; kingdom Metazoa; phylum Arthropoda; class Insecta; order Diptera; family Glossinidae; genus Glossina; species Glossina pallidipes. The sequence goes on from KK500040.1 coordinate 183,766, forward strand.
TAACAATAAACGATAAGTTTTGAAAAACGAGTTAATTGATTAAATTAATTAAAATGTTCTTAAAAATCTTTAACGCGACATATCGCAATCAAACATCTCGTCAATACTATTACAGTCTACAGGGTTTTCGTTTGTTTCCCACAACATTCTTCGCCAGTTCATAATTCTTTCAAAACTTGTTGATGCCAATATCCTCTTAGCTGATGCTGATTACTCGACAAAGGTGAAGATTTTACAAGTTTTTCTCAATTTCTGTTGCGACTTGCAATTGTTTCATTCAAAACTATTTTCATGTTTCCGTAAGTCGATTCTGTGATTAAAATGTTTTTTTGTTTTTATTTTTGTTTTTTTTAATTTCAAAATTGACATCACTGAACTTTGTCTTTTTCCCCCAGTACGGATTTTCACAGTTGGTTTTTTTATTCCGTAGGTATTGTTTTTATTCGTTTCATAAAATTTTGTTAATGGTTTCATATGAATTTTTCATGAGCATAATGTCACGATGGAATTTCGAATTGAAGTTTTTGTTCTTTTCAAGTTTGCATAAAACTTGAAGCGGGATTATAAGGCGATAGTATATACTTTGCCCTTTCAATAAAATTTTTGTAAACTTTGCACTCTCTACAACGAGGTAGTTATTTATGTATATTATTAGTATAAGCGACTTATTTGATTAAGTAAAATTTACTTATGCCCTCAATAAGACCCTCGTATCAAACGAAAGCGATTCCACAGCAAACTTCAGACTAACAAACTTAAGCTAGAAAAATACATCGGAATCTTTTAGTGTCTATTGCTTATTGTCGTGAACAGTCTTTAATTGGAGCTTTAAAATTGGATTGCCGACGTTTCCTTTTCTAAACGTCTGTCTATCTGTGTTGAAGGATTCACGCAAGCAAAAATTTCTGTAGAAAGGTTGAACTTGATTTTTGCATTGTAATAAACTTAATAGGGTGCAGAACTTCCAATAGCAAAGTATCTCACTATCTGACTCAGCTTACCATTTGTACCATTTGTGCTGCAACGGACCGCTTTTGATTCGAATGTCGAGTTCATTCAAGAATGAATTCTCGGTTTAAACTTTATACTGCTTATGTACTAAGTGCTCTATGGCCCTCACCGCCTAGAGGATTGATATGTTACATTACGATATACTCTTCATTGATAGGCCATAGAAGATGTTGAAAAGTGGACGTTAAACACGAAAAATTTTATTTCCTCCTCCAGGGGATAGACACAATAATATGAGCGCCAAGCTGTGTAGTACAATTGGTTGCCTATTAGCAACTTTGCTTACGGGTAAGTAATCCGGCGCGTACGCTTCATACAGCTTACATGCCACGTCTTGTAGGTTATATTTAAATTCGTTTTACGTGATTTATGTGATCTCTTAACCTTCGAAAGAGGGCAAATCGTTTGTATTCAGCTGATCCTCGCCTTGAGATCCCTGGTTGGATTACTGCGAGAGAATTTATCGACATACTAGTAAATAAATATTGTCCATATGTCATATGTTCATATAATGTTGCCCATCTCCCAAAAATTGTTAACGAAAGCTGGCCACGTATTCATACTCGCTAATAATGTATATAAAGAGGCGATCAGCTGGAATAAGGAAATTTATTTAACCCATGGTGTTCGTCTCATTATTGAAATCTCTAGTGAAGCCTTGAAAATTGAAAAAAAGCTTGATCTCATACCTTTTCTTATCACATTCCACAGGTAAAAAGTTCGGTCCATTTAGGATTACAACAAAAAAAAAAGCTAAAAGTTGAAAACGGTTTTCTAATTTATAGAGACAATCGGATAGAAGTTTTTTACTGAAAAGCTTACCTTGAGCCTCACCTTTAAAGTTCGTCAGGTGAAGAAACCAAAGGCATGCTCACAATTAGAACAAAAGCGTGTGGAATGCAAAAATAATTGTTAACTTGCCCAACCATCTACAAAGTGCTGCCAAATCTTATAAAATCTTATCAAATTCGAAATATATTCAATACTCTGCACACACTACGTAACATCTGATCGACTTGTAACTGAATGAACGGATTAATGGCGAATACAAAATGTTCGGCGTTCAAGTGACATATTCTAATATATATATATATATATATATATCTTGCTTTATTTCGACCTTTATTTTATTTTACTCAACTTTAATTAAGTTTAAGTTCGTTTTAAATTGATTTTGTTTTTAAAAGATTGAAAATAAATTTTCTTATATTCGTCTTCGAGAAAATTTCTAGCAACTATTTTAGTCATCAATTTCCTTAAGCAATTTAATGCAGAATAGAAAAAGAAATGTATGCAATCAAACTAACTGGCAGACAGACTAAGTGAAAAAAAAAGGGAAAAAGAAAAAAAAAAAAAAAAAAGAAAGAAGAAACTGTAGTTTTCCAACAAATTCATACAAAACTCTACATCAATAATATCAAAAGTAATAGTTTCAATTGTATGCCGCCTCCGCTATTACCACCACCACCACCACCACCACCACCATCACCACCACCATCATATCAATGGTAAGTTTTTTTTTTATTTTTTTTTTTTTTTTTATCTAGGAACACTTCTCTGTACGCTTAACTGAGTCTGTAAGTATGTTCTCTCTATGCAAACTACGCATAACTCAACGTGGCTGGCTGTATGTACAGTGAGTGAAAAGTAGAAAAATATAAAAGTAAAAAACAAAATCTGTTTCAAAAAATGTGGTTGTTAAGCTATCGTATTTAAGAGAGTTTTATTATTATGTCTATGATCGGCTGAAGTGAATATAGTAAACTTGTTGCCCCACTTATAATATGTATTTATAATATGTATTTAGATTTTCGAGGGCGGTGAAGTACAAATCGGATGCTAATGCCAATTAGAGCCTCTAACGGTATCTTTTCTTCATTACATGGATGTGACTATACGTTTCTCGTTAACCTCGTCAGCGATAAGTCTACAAGCAAAAGGAGCATCTTTCATTTTGATCTTTCACTAAAACAACCTGTAGTCCTTCGTCGAACATCACGAGTCACGAGGCGAAGCGAGTCTGATTGGATTTTATATAATAGTTGTTCGTAATCTATTAAGGGGCATACCAGATTTCTGAAACAACAATAACCGATAGAATACACCTTGTCGGCGTTATAAAGTGCGAATGGTGTTGATAAGTGCGCATTGTTAATTCGTTTTAGCCATTCGTCTGTCCAACTTTCTGGAGAAATTGCAATTATATTAGCAGTTTGACGAGGCAGTTGGCAAGAAAATGCTTTCGAAGAGAAGAAAAACTCAATTTTATCAGTTTTCCTTTGATCTCTTACGAGTTGGGTAAAATGAATTAATTGCCGATTTTCAAAAGTTTGTTAATCTCTCTATCTTGCCATCAAATATTATACACATAAGTTTTGTGATGGGTGTTAAACGATTCAACTTCAACCATATATTCTTCCTGGCTTTTATTCTGCTTTGTTATATCAACTTTTTTTTTTTTGTATTTTTTTTCACAAAAATACTTTATCACATCTCAGAATACCGCGTCTGTCTTTTAAGCAGATATATTTATTGCTTAACATCCGTTCTATGGGATTGTTCTAGAATTGTTTTCACATACTTTCACATACTCATCACATATAAGCGAACGCTCTTCTTTAGTGCACATGTTGCTCTGCATAATGTCTTTTTATGCATACATAATGTACTTGTGCTTGAATGCCCATAAAGATATTTTTGAAAATAGCCCGGGTTTACTTTCCCTCTACCCATTCATATTGCTTGGGCTATTGTTACGAATTTAATTTTACAATATTTTCATTTTACATTCGGTCAAGCGAGGGTGCGTTTATTTATTAAATTTGTTACTTTCATTGAAAGCATATCCAACCAAAAATCGAGAAAATTAAATAATGATATATTTTCAAAAGGCTTTTAGAGATTTTAGATGAACCCATCGTTTTACCATAGACAGTCAGTCATATTTGATTTTATTATATTTTTTACAGTTTGCCTGATACCCACTTTCACCGAAAGCCATCAATGTGCCGGCTATCAAAAGTTTGGAATAAAAAATTAAATGTTTACATAGGTCCACAACAGGCAAAAAATATTCTATACATATGTACAAAATATTTAAGTGGATCACTTCCAACTCTTTGCAGATAATTAAGAAAAATTTAGCTGAGGCATTTATCGGAACCGAGTTTCCGTGAATCCAGCTATTTTTAGATTTCTGACAAAAAAGATAACTAGGGAGAACGTTCTTTTGATTACAATGCACCGCCAAATCCATTGCGATAATTGCTCTAATAAGGAATCTATTCCTATTACTTGTGGTTATTCTGATACATATTCAAACGCGTTAGAGTGTTTTGAACAATGTAATGTAAAGTCTAACTTTACCTACCTACAAAAGATATTTTAAAACCCAACTCTACGAATCGGATCAATATGTTTTCCTGTTTGCAGCAGTGCATGCAAAAGAGTTTTGCTACGATGAAAAGCATTGGTATCATTAGCTATTAATCTATGCTAATATTAGTCGAAAGTTGATGATAAGTCATATCATATTTGGATAAAATGGAATTGAACTAGCAAATTGGTCAATAAGTACCGGGACTGTCACAAATACATCGTATTTAACAAAAATTTCAATCTATTTTAAAGAAAGGCTATCGCCCAACTTATGACTGTCGAAATTTCATGGTATTTAGACCATCACTTTGCGATTACCTATGGTTTTAATACCGTTACTTTCATTATCATATATAAAAACGAGAAAAACGATAAAATATCTTATTCGAAGTGTGGACCATTAGCATGACATTAGCTATACATATTGACCAAGGGGCCCAGAACGTTGCTTTGCTCACGCAACCCACTCGGCCCCAATATTTTGCAAAACATGACATTCGTGTTTAGTTCCGGTACTTATTGACCGACCCATTACTTGTTTGCTAAGATTAAGTTTGTCAAGTTAAAGTTACGTCATTACTCATCGCTTATTTCATAATAATTAGACTATTAAAATTTCGACGATGCTGCGACGAAACCTTGTTCAAAATAAAGGTATTTGTTTTAGTAAAACGTTGAAAATTAAAAAAAAGACAACCTTTATATTCGGCTGTGCTAAATTTTTTTATAGACACCGTTAGCTTAGAATTTAAAATCGAACAAAGACCCAATCACTTTGTTTCGTATCGTACACTGGCCCATGTATGTTTTATCATGCACTTAGTGTATTTCATTGAAATTCTTTATAGATACCCTACACCCTGCACGTGTAATTAAGGTTGTGCGGACGCATGTAACACGTACAACGGTCAATAATAAAACCACCTTTTATTAAAGTGGCTCTAAGTCTGTCTGTTTGTCTGTCCGTCCGATGTCTGCCTATGAAAATTTGTGCTCAAGCTACAGATGGCAATTTTTGAGAAATTTTGATGAAATTTGTTACACTGACGTGCTTTGATCCAATGACGAACCCGCTCTATAGTAGTATTTGGGCATTCTAATGAGAAATGGGTATGAGAAATTTGTTTCGGTTGGGGCAATTTTTTGAACTCTCTCTCATGTTATCATTGCTACGAAAATTCAGTTTTTATATAGTAAAGAGATATAATTTTTAATACATTATAATGGAAATTATATTACGTAATAGTAAATTTACATAGAAACCAAGGTTACCGAATTTTGAGCACGCACGTCTCTTTTTTGTATACCATCGTTTGCTCCATTATGCAGACTTGCATGAAGAGTATGCCTTTGCATGAAGGTGATAATGTTTAACTTTTGGTGTATTATTACCGAAACGAGTGAGGGTGAAGTGGTGTAGAGTGTCTAATAGGCGGCCTTGTGTGACTATAATGTTTTTTTTTTTTTTAAATTAACATAAACTCGGTGCAAACTACAATCTGGGCTTATGTACTTTATATAACCTACTAATAGCTTCTCTTGGACGGCTTATTATAGGCGAACTCTCAACTTGATACGGAAATTTTCTGAACAAACATATTTAACTTTTTCGTGGAACTTTTGCATTGCGTTGGATGAAAAGTTAAAATTATCGCTTTTTGGGTAATTGTGAGCTAATGGATTCATTTTCTAATTTTGAGCAGGGAACAGAGAAGTGATCCGATACGGTTAGATCGATTCTCCAATTTGCTTCGCCTAAATATAATGATTTGAAAAACTTTGATAATTCGAATTTGTTTTCTATGCTGCGTGTATTATTGTGTATTTAATGTGACTCCAGATTTTTATATCTTTTTGGTTGGAGCGAAATGAAGTTCGTACCTTATAGGCGAAGTGAATTTGAAGAAGGTTCATACACTCATACGATATTATCCCTTTTAACTATAAAGCAGGAAACATTTAAATGTGTGACGTAAGGAGGCATGGAAGGGACGAAGAAGACAATGAAAAAATGAAATGAAATATCACGACATAACGGTAAACGAAGCAGAAATTCAAGACTTATGCGCTTCTTTGGTGCTTCGAGATTTTATTTCTTATTTATTTATTTCCTTTTTTATTTTTCGTTTTTTCTTTTCAAATTTTTTTTGGTTTTTTTCTTTTTTTTTGTACGCTCAGATGTATTATATTATACTCTCCTGTTTTTTATGTAGAGATTTTACTCAATGTGGGTTTCAAGTAGTTGGATGTTATTATTATTTTCCCTTCTTATTTAAATTATTTTTTCGTTTGTTTTCAGATTTACGAAGACCTTTTGTTATGGCAATTGTTGTTGTTGCTGCTATTATATAATGGGCAAGGTAGGGAAGGAGGAAAATTTGAAAATATTTTTGAAGATACTTAGGACACAAGACACAGAGTTAGCTAACTATCCCGAGAAACCATCAACTTATCTTTACCATTGTATTTACCAGCTGTCTATCTAGCGGCCAACTAACCAGCCAGCCAAACAATCATTATTATTTTTTATTACTTATTGCTTTTTAAGTATATGTGAACGTATATGTTTACAAACTGTTATAGCTTTTGATGCTGAAATTTAACGGATATCCTTTCTTTTCGTATTCCGCATTTCTCGTCGTCTAATCGTTTACTTAAACGGCTTTACTTTCATTTTTCTTCTTCTTTAAAATTTATTTACTTATTTTTTTTCTTATATTTGTGGATTTATATTTAAATATCGATGATGCACACAAATTGTGTGACCTTTAAATGTATTCGGAAAATTGTTGTCTTTGTAAAGCAACTATTTTGTATATTCTGCCAGCAGAAACACAAGAGTCGCTTCTAACTTTAACTTGATGTTATTAAATCTTTTTTTTTTATTCTTGATTCCTTGAATTTGTTTTCATTTTGCTTAAGTAGTTTAATAATTCTTCATGAAATTCATTGTCTTTTCTTTCTTCTTTCATTATACATCTTCAGCTTAGTAATCACTGTCAATGCATGTGTGTGTAATGTGAAGTTGTGGTTCATGGTTTGCTATAGAATTTATAATCCTTGTTCAATATCCTTACATTGTTATTAATAATAAGCTAAGTAAAGTTATTTTTTGTTTTTTTTCTTATTTGAAATTTTCCTTTTTATTTATTTATGGCAGCCATCACTTGTTTGTCGCTTGTTTGTAACGCTCGAAGTAAACATCCGAGACTCATTATGGTATAAAAATTCTTTATTAGCTCAAACAGAAACAGCGATTAATTCTGTCCGCGTCACTCAGCTCCGATCGATTGAAATAACCGTTTTTAAAACAGAACTGAGCTGAAGTTAAAAATTTAATAAACTTAATCCGCAACCCCGCTTGCAATATGCCAAGGAACCATCAATTTTTTTTTGCTTTGTTCCATGCTATGATGTAAATTTTGGCTTCTCTATATACTGTGCGCTAATAAAATCTGACGTTTGTGATGTGAATTGAGCCAAGTCAGACGTAAGCTTACCCTTTACATGGGGATAATTGGACAAATATGATCTGAAAGAAGTAAATACGGGTTTGACGGTTAGTAAACTACCACACAAAGTAGTTTCGAATCGTTTGAAATATAATTCGAAACATTCTCTGAATCGGTCTAAGTTTGTCTGTCTGTCCGCCTAACCTTCTTCACCCTACAGGTCAAAATATTCGAGATATTTTGATAAAATTTGGTACAATGACATGTTTCCGCCTAACAACGAACGCTATCGAAAATGGCTTTGATCGGATCACTTTTTCGTACGCTCCCTTTGCAACGTCTTATTTCGATAAATCATTAAAAGAAAAAATACTGCATTCTAACTCGGTATGAAACGTTTAGACCGAATGTGAAAATTGTTTCAAACCCTTTGCCGCACCGTTCGTACAGATACTGATTCCTTATATGAGTGGAACGCCTAATTTTCAACACTTCTTGATGACAATTTGTTGATAATTATGACCAAAAAAATGAATTTTATCGAATTTGGGCAACGTAGGTCTATTCTTTGGATCCCAACCCATGTATCGTTTCTAATGAAAAATGAGGCTTTATACGCCAAAGAGGTAAAAGTTTTAATACTTTACGATGTAAATTTGTCGTTAGCCAATCTACCATAGGGAATCTGCATCATTTAGATTTATTTTCTTAACCGCATCATATAGAGGAACTCACATGGAAGCAAAGACTTCTATGGCGACAAAACCCAACCTGCAGTTTGTTTAGAGGGAAAATAACAAAATCTTTGACAATTAAATTAAGTTTTGTAGATTTAGACCACTTTGATATTTGAGTATCCTCCAATAGGCGACCTTTCATGAAAATAATGCATTTACATAAAAATAATGTGTAACTTTCGCTTGACTATAGCATTATTTTCTTTTTTTCCTTAAATATTTGTACCTATTGATCGTTTTACATGATGACACTCGCACACCTATTTCTGTATTTTGCTTATCTAAATTCTTGAACGACAACCTATCCTTTATACTAAATAAACGATCAAATTAGCAAATTTATGGTTGTCCTGGACTTACGTAATGTTCCAACAAAAATGTTCATTTTAGTTCACGTTCTTTTATGTCGCCTACAGCCGTTGGGGTTCATGTCTAAAATGAAAAAAAAGTGAGTAAAAATAGAAAATTAATTTTGACGTTTTAGAGAAAATACATTAATATTAACGTTTAAGCGAGACAGACGGTAGGCAGGCAAGAGACGAGCGAGGCACAGGTAACCGAGGTAGGACAAGTAAGGCGGACGATATACAGGCGAGAGACAGGCAAGAGGTAGGCGAGATATAGGCGACAAGACGAGAAGAGACGATTTGACTTTCACTTTAGGCAAACGATCGCTTAAGATCATTATAAGTGAATAATTTTTATTAGATATCATTTTTATTATATCATACGCCACGTATTCCGGAACATAGTTTATAGTTTTTCGCTTGCTGGCGACATTGCGTATTGCGATATTTCGTCCATTAATGCCGTCAAGGGATGATTTCAAAATCTAGTAGCATGAGAGTTATTTTTTGCTTTGTATACCACAGCTCCCTGGCGAAGAGTCGAATTATTGTTTTTTATTTATTTTTTTTGTTTCTAGAAAAAGCGTAAGCAAGACAGGCCAGTTCACAGTGATAGTATAAATTGAAATTTTACTTGAAGTTTTTATATAACTTCAAGATCTATTATAAACGTTGTTGAAAAGCTTTCATCGTAAGTTTTGCAAGACCGAAGAGTTTCTTTCTTTTAAATTCGTTTCCCGCTTGTGCCGTTAGTCTTGATAAGTTTTTAATTTTAAAGTTATGTTTTCTGAAGCCATTTAGAAATTTTAATTTCATTATCAACTGAACTGCTATAAAATTTGAAAGCATTCTTCTTTACAGCGAACGTTTTATATAAAAAAAAAATTTCTCTTTATTGTATTTTAAGTGCACTTCTCATCATATCCATGCCAGACACACCCTTTCTATGGATTATAGGTTTGTATGTTTGTGTCGTTCGGTGTATCATAACTTCAATTTTAATGATGATAAGTCTCTTATGACATTCCACGTAATAATAATATTTTTGTTGTTGTTCTTGTTGTTATTCTTGTTGTTTTTCATACTTTTGTTGCTGTTGTTCCTTTATCTTACTCTCTTTCTCTCTCTCTCTCTCTCTCTCTCTCTCTCTCTATCTATCTATCTATCTATCTATCTATCTTTCTCTTTTTCTCTTTCTATTTTTCTTTTACTTGAGTGTCTATTTCCACTTGACTTTGCTTTGATGTTAAGTAGATATATCTAGGTACTCATCACCATCATCTATGGCGTCAGCATCCACAACGTCATCGTATTCTATTGTTAAGTAACGTTAAGAATATAAAATAAATAAAAATAAAAGTAAAAAATGAAAAAAAAAAGAAAGGAAGAAAACTGAGATGCTTATAAAAGTAAAACGCATTTTTTATGACTTAAAAAGCTTTTAAGATTTAACTGCAGCTTTTGCCTCCAAATACTAAATGCATTTATATTTATTAAACATTTTATAGCGTAGCTTAAGTCTGGTAGCGTAAAAAAAAAAAAACTAAACTTAACAATTTGTTTAACTTTTGTATGCGCAATATAATCAAATGCTGCGATTTAAAAATTCTTTTATTATTAACTTTTAATATTCCTCCCCTTACAATCGATTACGAGTGACTCAAGTAAGTTGCAAACGATCTTCGTTGGTGTCAAAAGGCTTTAGCATTTGTTCTTCCGATGCTAGAACGAAAAGCGATCAATAAATGTTCAGTCCGAACTATGAGACGCACGCGTTAAGATTGTTAGCTAATTGTCTTCTGTGTTACATTGGATAGTTTACGTGTTTTGTTTTGCTTTTCCTTCTTTCTACTTCCAATGAAAGTGTTTGGCAATCAAACTGTTCCATACGAACTCGGAACGGCAATATATCCACTAAAACTCGAGGTAAGTTAATTTGCATGTTGTTGCTAAGTCATTGTTGTCCATCATTATATTAATTAGATTTTTGATAATCGGAATGAAACTTTCTACAAAATGAAATTAAAACATGTGGGACTCTTTGTCTTGCAGTGCATGCTGTAAAAAAAACATATGAAAAAATCTCATGACGAAAACATCTGATCAAACTTATCAAATTTTTCACTTCCATATCGTTTTTCATTTCAGAGCAGCCTTTGTGTAATTTTTGTTGTTGTTTTTTTATTAAAAATTTTGAATATAGTTTTTTTTTTATTTTTTATACATTTGTTTTTTTTGCCCTTTTGATAAATAATTACTATTTGTATAAAACTTTCATGCATTTTAAACAAATATATCTTTTTTTTAATATGTGTACATATATATATATATATATATATATACGAATATATATATATGTGTAACTAAACATATATATAAATATATATATGTGTAAATGTCAGTTTGCTTGGCGTATGCATACAAGCAAGGCAAATATATGTTGTAGTTGAAACTGTATGCAGTGGATATATGAAAAACATGTGAAAAAGCCGAACTCACATATCAAAGCGAATATTGAATACCTATCGTCGTAAGCAAATGCCTAAGGATCGCTCGCTTTCACATTTAACGCATATACCTGAGTCAGCTATCGAGGCTCTGCTCAAAGTAATTATAATTTTCGTTCCTAGTATTTTTTCTCTTTGATTGGGAAACTAACTGCTAACCTGGTCAGATGGGTGCATAATCATCACTGGCATCCGAGTAATACTGAATGCAAAAAGCAAAGAAAAACATTATAATAAAAACATCAACCCTTTAGCAGATCGAAATGAACGAATTGTGTTTGTTCAGTTCTGAATTTTGCATTTGTTTTGATCGGTGATATTGCTATCATCAGATCTAATATGCTGTCACGTGCTTGTTAGATATAGTGAAGCGCAACTATATTTAATATTTTTTTGCTCTGGACGTTACAAACGGATTGATCACATTAGCATATCGACATGCGTCCGGGGCGTTATATAAGGGAAAGGAAACACTTATACGTAACGAATTTTTAATAAATTAAATTGCATCCGTGCAAATAAAGTCTGTGGGGTAAATTTTAATCACAAAATTGTGTTTTGTGTAAACTTTAGTAATTTTTAGCAAAGCATATAAGTGCGTCATGGACTGTTTATATTGGGGTATACGCAAACGTTTTACAATATGAATTATTTTATATACAATAATTTATTTGCAATGCATGTTTTCCCCCCCCTTTCGATGTTAAATTAAAATGTTAGGTGTTAACCATCAAACGTGCTATTTCCCTTCGATAAAATGATATAACGAAAAAAGTCGATATATAAATAATTCACTTACAAATTATTTACATATTATATTTTTCCTATAATATATAAAAAAAAAAAGAAAACGGATTATATAACATAAAAAAAAAAAAAAAAAATTATTATAGATAACTGCGGAGTGTTGATATGTGACAGATTAATAAATAAATTTATTTGAAATTAAATAACAAATAATTTTTACAAAGCTTGAGCGTAGTTCTGTAACATTAAGCCACCACTAAGCTCGTCTTCGATATTTTATTGCAAGAGAAATCGAAAATCTATTCCAAATTTGAATGCCTATGGTAGATCGTACATATTTCAAATCACATTCTGTCACTATTTAGTAGTACGTTATGCGTAACTGTACAAAGCAGTTTTTTTTGGCGACCTCTATAGAAATATTATTAAGAGGCGACATCATTGTCAATTTTTTGAAAATTATTCTGAGATAAATGTTTTCCTTAAATTTTCGAGCTGTCTTGCAAGCGCCCTTGCGCCAGTGCTTGATTTAACTAAGTCGGTCCCCGCCTTTATATTATATAGACGCGTGCAGTCGTGTTACTCTTTAACGAAAAATTTCTTATTCAACTTGAACATATTCAACATGTATACATATGTATATATATATTTATGTATATATATCTATATATATATATATACATACATATATATGTCCTATTGATGGTCAGAAAGAAGAAAAGAAAGAGATAAGAAATACATGCTGCCTAGGGGGGATGTGTGCCCAATGCCTTCACCGATTCTAAGGTTTTTTTTTTACAAAAGGCCGTTGTGTGGTAAGTGACAGTAAATAAGTTTCGATCCAATCTATTATCGTTAGTTAAAGTACTAACAAACGAGTTTAAGTCGAATTAACTACACATATAGTTACGCTCAAGCAGGCTTTCCTGCGCTGAGATTTGACCGGGTGAACACTGACTTGGAAGTAACGATTCATATCTATTCCGCTAGCCATGCGATTTAAAAGGTATGTACATGTGTTTATATGTATATATATATTTATATGTATATATAAACACATGTACATATGTATGTATATAAATTCAAAAGTACACTCACTTAACGATTCACATCAAATCAACGAAATGATCGAGAAATTTAATTTCTTCCTTTTTTTCCCTTTCATCGCATTGCGGATAAACGCAAATAAGTTAATAGAAAAATGCCATTTTAATGTGCGGCAAAGCAAAAGCCTATATTTGCATAAGTGGATATAACATATTTAATTGTTAAGCTATTTTTTATGCATTCAAATTAATAAGGCATACAACTCCATCCCCAATTGGTGTGTGTGTGTTTTATAAATATTTTATATTTATTTATTCATTTATTAACGTTTTTTTTGCATATTGCACAATAGCTTCAATATCGTTGACGTGTTTGTTATTATATGTACATCCGTCATCCGGAAATAGACTTATGCTGGCTTTCGGATAGGGCTTGCAATATCCAATATTATGTTTAGCATGCATCCCATACGTAATTTTAAACACATTTAGCGATTCAGTCGTGAAGAGTTCAGGGTTGAAGACCTCTAGAATGTTCCTATTCGAGCCGACTAATGTTCAATGCGTACATTCTTAGCTTACAGGCATTGATGAATTTAATGTAAGAATTAATTTGATTTGCCGACAAAACTCAGCCACGCCTTAAATCGCTACTAACAATAACTCACAACTAACTGCATAATCTTTTCTATTTGATATTGACTTGACAAACAAACTAACCTAGACGGAATTAAATTGGCGACTGATCTGATCTGCCTACCATTAACTAAACTCTATGCCTTATATGATAATTGCCTTCATATGATAAGAGGGGACGAACATTATTTGTTAGAAAAACGGCGTTGTTTTTGTGATGTACAAACACATCAGTATGCAGTATAAAAAATCAGTCCATCTGACCACTAATCGCCCAAGTTATTAGCATATTTGATGATTTGAATTCTGATGAAGACTACTAGAAGCCAAATTCTTAAAAATGATAAAACCAAATCCGATTCATAATATTTTACTTTGTAACTTGCTTACAAAAAGTTATCAAAGCGGAATGACGAGGATATACTTAACAGAAGTCCGACAAAAACCAAGGGAGATTGGATTGAAGAAGAATACATGATATGGGAGCAAGAAAGCACTAGGCCCGGGTGAAGGTCAAAATAGCTGTAGAAATTTATTTAATAGGCGTGCTCTTGTCTGGGAAAAAATCAATTGTTTTTGATTCCACACGAACTGAGCACTAAATCCGAATGTAACCAATTTAAATACGGCTTATAAATGTTTCCTCTGTTAGTTTACCCCTAATTGTCTCCAAAAACTTGTAGATGAAATTAATCTCTATGCCATTGAAATAAACCCATCATGAATCCTTTTTAAGCCATAAGAAGCCTGTTACACTTCAATAAAAATGAAATATACATATGAAATATATAGACCTGCAATATTCGACCTATATGAAGGATTTTCAGTTATTCCCATAGATCAATGCCTCTCAATAGACTAACAAATACGTTTAACAAAAACAGATCATTCCATGGAACAACGTAAGTAGGTCTACAAGATATTTCTTTTATGTTGTCTCATGGGATAGTCATACCGTTTCGAAGTGTATTCCGGGCAAGGAGGCAAACGAAATTGGCTAACAGATGAGCCAGATTTAGCAATCAACCATAATGTCTTCTTACGACACAATGATACCAAAAATGCGAAGTTATATAGTGTTTTTCGATCAGTTTTACATCTCATTGCCCCTGTCATACTATTTGTCGAAACAAGAAATCCATTCTGTGGGAACTGTGCAGCAGAATGGATTGATTAATTATAGAGTCCCGGACAAGAAGGATCTAGTGAAGATGACGATTTCTAGGTGAAGCCATGACAGGGTTGGCTTTTCAACGCCGATGCGGAAAGACAACAAGGGTTTTGCTTTGTTCCTTTGCAACCCGTAGACAATTTCTGCCGATATGATAGGCGGCTAAACCAAAAGATTCAAAAATAGTGCAAGTGTATAATATGCACATAGAAGGAGCAAACTTGATGTGTACCCATTTAGGTCGCAATCGTGTAAAAAAAAGTTAAAAGCTGTAAATGGTACCTTCGCCCACTTTATCATCTGTTGTATCTTGCCGTAAAAAAACTCCATTGCAAAGGGCATCCCAAGCAAACAGTTACCAAATCCTGGTCAATTACGCAATGGCTTGGCTGATGCTCTTTGCAATGTGGTTTGTCATATAAACGGCAATAAAAGAGGTAGATTTACTAATGGCTCATTAGAGTAAAGTCTACAGGCGAAAAAACATAGAATGTCATCTCATTCTTTTCCGTCTAGGGATGTACGCAAAGATGGCTTTGGTCAGTGACCTATATTTTCAAATAGATTGATGTGTAAAATTTCATCACGTAAGGGTGCCACACCGTGGCCCTTGTGCAAATGCAGTGTTCGTTTTTGTTTAAATTCCGAAAACTGTTAGTCGATGGGCTGTCATGCTTTGTAATGTAATGAGAGATATTATTTATGCTTGAAGTATTAAATTATTGTACGCAGTAAATTTGTGGAACAAGTGCAAATTCGGTTAGATCATGTTCAGCGATAATCAAGTTAGTCGCAAGCATAATATTTCACTACCGGCGATTGCCAATGCACGGATAAGATCACGGATCCTCGGGGTATCAGACAATCACGAAATTGTACAAACCATTCCCTCAACTTATTCCAATTATAATTCACAAACTTTCACTTTATATAACTGTTGCTTTTACTTATTTCATTTGTGACGTGGGTATGTCTTGTTCTCCTTCACTGACTTTTCCATTTGGATTTTCCTTGAACATCCTTGTCTCGTTACTTTGCACATCAAGCTTAAGTTCAGAATTTATTTTCATAAACTTGTAATAAGTTACCTATAACTATATCACATATAGCTTGCAAGTGTTCATGGAAATCGTACATTAATCTGTTTCCTTTAACTCTTTTGACCTTTAGCCTGTGTATCAACACATTCGGCTTTTTCTTAAGAATTTAGCAAATTTTCACTGCAAGGACACGGAGAGCGTCTCGTTTCATAACATGCATTTACGATTTCAGATGAGTACAGTGTCTTGAAGTATTAGGAATAAATGATTTGTAAAATAGCACCCTCTGGTGACGTCTCCTCTTGATGGATTCGCTGAGTTCCTTAACTGGTGGTCGTTGAGACGTACCTGGCAGTCGAACAAGTAGGATCCTCATTTTAAATCTCTAAGTGATAATATCTTTGTTGCAATCATGTTCGCTCGGTGTCAGTAGAATTCCAAGAGCATTGACTTCAGTCTCGAAGGCAGTAGTAAACTTCTGTCGTCATTCACAAGAAATTATGTATAGGTTCGTCTGCATTTAGGAAAAAGTCGCGAATTTCAGATGCATCTTTATGCCAGTTTTCCTCTTTCTATTTGGTATTCCAACCCATACGCAATGAATTTTTTTTTTTTCGAAAGCTTCTCTATTTAAAACAAAACAGTAGGTAAGCGCTGAACCGCTGGCAAAATATATAGCAAACAAATCGGAAATCTTTTCATACTTAAAATATATACGATATTATATTCTAGGTTAAGGTAAATAGAAAGAATGACTTTGTCATGTTGGCCAATTTGTGTGATCGTCTGCACCTGTGTTGGAATCCTGCTTTATTATTATTATTATTATTATTATATAAATTTAGCCCGAGAATAAATTCTAAGACTAAAGTCTTAAAGCACTAGCATCTAAGGCTTTCGGCTTTTATTTATTTATTTATTTATTTATTTTTTATTAATATTATTATTATTTTTATTATTAAAAACTCTACCGCGCTTGAGGAATCCTGCTTTAAAGCATAGCTAGAGGAACAAATCTGATTTCAAATTGTTTTCCCCACTTTTTGTTCGATAACTCCCCATAATACACTTAATCAATTCAAGGACACGCTCATAAGTGTCGATAGAAAACAAAAGAAAAAAACAATAGGTACATATGTGGCGAAGTTTGTAGATATGCTTTTAACTGCGCGTTATCACGTTTAATATTTTGTTAAATTGTATAAAAAGAAGAGATGTGATGTAATACATCGTCTAATGCAAAAAAAAAAAAAAAAACTCCTATTTAACAATATGTTGGGTGTTAATAGGTTCGTTGTAAAATGCATAAAATAATCTGCTGAAAAAAAAGAGAATAAAGTACTCATTAAAAGTACGGAAAATGCTATTATCTGGCAGTAAACTCCCGTTTCTGTGGTAGTAATTAAAAATGAGAAAAAAAGAAAAATGTATTAAACAGATTGCTTTACCTACACATTATATAATCATTCGTAATTTGAAATCAATAATTATGTGCACTCGCATAGCTGTTATCGATAGCTCTCGCATGAAGTTTCGGTATTTAACCGGAATGGAAACTTTCTTAATTTTTTGTTTTATTATTTAAGGGAAATTTTATTTTTCTTTTCTCGTTTCAGTTCGCCCCTGGCGTCCACCCCTGTTCCCCTTGCCAGCTCGGCTGCCCATCTTTATGATATGGTATGCAACGAACGATAAAGTTTTCCCGTAAGTACCCAAGTGTATGTCAAGGTTCGTGTTTTCTTTTTTCTTCTTTCATTGTTGTTATTGTTATTTTTGTTTGTTGCATTATATCATGTCTTATCTTACTCAGGTGTAATAAATTATATTTTTGAAGTTTTCCAACAACTTTTTTAACTCACAGTTTTACGAAACAACTTATGCTTATATGCGTATACATGTTTGTTCTACCTTACGTTTCCTTTTTCGAACGTATTGGTTTATAGTTTCGGAAAAGAAGGGTAAACACAATAATAAAATGGAACAAAAAGGGCGAAAAAATGAAAATAAGAAAAACAAAAAATAAAAAACAAAAAACAAAAAAAAATTAACTACGCTTTAGCGTAACAAACAATATCACCAAACTGGCAGACTAAGCAGACTTTTGTAAAAAGTTTCTAAAGCAGCTACTAACACTTTAACAGAATCATTCTTTGGTATTTTGTTTACTTGCTTGGAAAAACTTTAGCGGTACTTAAGAATATGTAAGAAAGAACTTGACAACGACAACAATGTTGTTTACCGTTTCTAAAGCGTTAAAATGTTTAAAGCATTGGAATAAGAATTAAGATGGAACAACCTTTAATTATTTTATGATAAATGATGACATTCTAGTGGTGTAACACTCGCTTTCTTGTTTAGGTAAAGGCACGGGAAACTTTTATCGTTATTATTGTTGCTGTTGTTCGGTGTCATTGTAAAACTTATGAAAATGGAAAACGAAAGTTTATAATTTCGTTAAAATATGAAAAGTTTTTTTGTTTTTCTTCTTCTTATTTTTCGTTTTATGTTTTTTTGTTTTTTCTTTTTTTTCTTTGTTTTGTTTTTAATTGCATTTCTGTCTCCTTACTTTAAAAAACTTAACTGAGAGTTTTTACGTTCAATGGGAAAAACCTCAAAAACATTTCTTTCACCATTTTCTTGAAAGTTTCACTTAAAATATTCCGTAATTTCTTCTGCGCTGACATGCTTCACGCTCAACTAAACACTTCATTAACTTCAAGTCAAAAAGAACAATAGCAATAACAATAACAAAAAAAAAACCACGCAAACCCGTCAACGATTCCTAAAAATTTCGAAAAAATTGTTTGCCTAATAATAATAGATATAAACTACAAGAACAAAAAACACTTGATTACATCGTTGAATATAATTTAAAAAAAAAAAACTAATAAGAAAAGAAAGAAAGGAAAATGTGGTTTTGAAAACATTCCGAAAAACAAATAATAATTAATTACATCTCAAGAATTTCGCAACCGAAAATACTTTGTCATTGCCTTGTGCGCATTAAACCATTGTCCTTGGCTTTATGCTCGATTATGGCTTACGCCCTGCCCGAATTTGACAGACATGCTTGGCTTGTAAGCCGTCATCTTTTTACATGACAAGCGATGACATCTTGTGTTTTTCAATGCTTTGCTGTACGTTATAATGAAATTAGTCTTCAAGGTAAGAGAGCAGGCAGAGCAAGGTTTAGATTACATTTTAATGATTTTAATAATGCTTTACTATAGAACGAAGCCTTCGCCCAAGACTGTGATTTATGATGTAAAAACATGTTAACGCGTGCCGCAAAAACTTACTGTAGAAGAAATAAAAAAAAAAAAAGCCGGAGAAGCAAACTACTTTGTGAAACTTATGTGCAAACAAGTTTTGAAAGGAAAAAAAGAAAAAAAAAAAACAAAAACAAAACAAAATAAGAAATCTATCTACATATGCCACGAAGAACGAGGAAAGGATATTTTAACCCTGAATACCTATAAGTAAAATTCAGCAGATTTAGTTTTAGCGGCCTAGGCGGTGTCTGTCGAGAACATATCGAAGATTGAGACCGGGGTTAATTCCAAACAGCAACATCCGGACTAATACATTCCGATTCAGTGAACGGGTTTTGAGCGACCGACCTCGTGGTGGAAAACCCAACTATTATATAATAACTTTTCGCATATTGCATCTGATTCTTTTTCTCTAACAGTCGACATAATTGCATGGGTATCCCTGTGAGTGTTCCTAAGTTACGATTCCATTTACAATGCACGACATCCATCTAATATCGTGAAATCGCGGCATCTACATATTCAACTACGTCATCGATATTTACAATTCTGTGAGCGGCATCATCAAAATTCGTTAAGCGTGAGTTCGCTTAAAATCTAGTACTAAAGGTAGCGTTGAAGCTTTTGCTCATCACTCGTGAACCGTATTCTATGGATTTTCCTAAAAAAAATTTGTCTAGCTGTGCGCCATAGTGTACAATTAGCAACATTTACATATACGTAATGTAATCGCCGCAGTGGATTCGATAACCATAATATATTTACCATCAATACAAACTTGATGGGCAATGTAAAGAAAATGTCTGTTAAAAGCGGAGAACATTCTATCATTGGGTCAATGTGTGGTAGTGGGAAGAGGGCAACAGGACATTTTTAGATACTACATTAAACTCTTTTTAGACCTGACCTGAACACACATCCGCAGTTTACTTGCTTATAAAACAAAGAAAACAAAACCAGTGTTGGAAAGAATCATCACACTTGACATATACTTTGATGTAAATTAAAATTTCTTATTTAGCCCTTCTTGCTTTTGCAAAGGTACAGTTAGTTTGGTATGCAATGAAGGCAAGAAAAGTTCAAAACACAAAAAAAAAACAAAAAAAAAAAATAAAGTGCCGTTAGTTTTAGTTTGTCTATTAATGTTTACAAAGTCGCTATGTTTCATATATTACTTCCTTCCTCGCAATCGTAAACAACAACAAAGTAACTAACCAATAGTCAAGGAGACATTTCCCGTTCGCCGACTTGACACCATCGCGTATTGCACAAATAATTTAAAGAAAAACAATGTGATACAAAAATGTTTGCTCTTACGTTGCGTTCCTATGCCTTAGCATAAAAGAAGAAAGAGTGACTGAGATCGTATTTACAGAAAGAGAAGAAGAAGAAAAAAACAACATTTTGAAATGAAAAATTTCTGACACGTTTGTAAAATAAATTCCTACGTAAGTGTGTGCATCGTATTGTTTTTTTTTTGTTTTGCTGTTTCTTTTCTTTCTTATGCAACGTTATCGTAGTGCAAGGTGTTCGTATAATAGCTAAAGGTGATCACTAATTTCACTTAGCCCGGAATGTTTATTTAAATTTATATACATTTTATTTTGTCTTCTAAAACACACACACACACACGCATACGCATACATGTGATAAATGTTCACATATATGAAAGCCTTAAATATTTGTTGTATAAGTTTTGTTGTACGTGGCTGGACATTACTGTTTTGCTGAAGAGTACTTATTGCGTTATACGTGGCCATTATGAAGAGTAATAATGTTGGACGGTGGTGGCGCTTGGATAGAAACATTGTTGTTTCGCATGTTCAAATGTGAAAAGTACGTAAACTTTTTCTATTACACAACACATTTTCAAAGAACCAAGAAAAGAAACCCCGGAAAGAACAACTGAATGAAGTACTATTTGGTTCATTTAATGAACTAAGGATTTCCCTTCTATGCAAAAAAAAAAAGACTAAGAATCGAAAATCATACCTTTATGCTTTCAATTTTCAAATTTCTTTCTCTCATTATTAGCGTGAATGTGACGTTTGCACGCGAAACGTTCTTCATGCTTCACATTGACACAACGTCTTTCAAATAAAATTGACTGACGCGTGCTTGTCATATTCAATAGAACAACGTGAGAGAGAATTCATTTAGAGAGAATGTAATTAAAATCATTTTCTTGGTCAAATAAAGGATTCTGTGCTTCTTTTTCTTTTTTTATGGCCAATGCAATGAAATGTTAATACTGTTGATGAAAGTTTCATCAGTAAATATATTGAGGTTAATGTGTTAACATTCTACAGCCAGAACAATAATGTTGGCTTTTATTAAGTAGCAAAGAACATCCATTCATTCAGGTAGGTCGGTTAGTCCACACACATTGCGTCTGTGCTTATTTACGCAATAGGCTTCACACACACTTAATCACTTGGCTCTTAGCCCTGGAAGTAATCTCCAAGTATTTCATTAGATCTATCCATAATTCCATAGGGCAGCTTAGGGCTGACGTACAGTCGGGACTGCTGGTTCGAATCCCAATGCGGTAGATCTTGCTTGCTGTTACTAGAAATGCTAGAATTACGTACTTAGTTTTAGTTTAAATCAATATTAGTTATTTAGACTAAAAATGTTGCAAATAGTGTTCCCTTTGACTGTGAGAATGTTTACTTGAATTGTTTACTTAGAACTTTTCAGTTGCTTTTAATCGATTTTCTTCTCTTCAAAGTCATCGTCTTAGCCTTTAATCTTAGTCTATAATTCCCAAGATGATGTTGGAGAAATGCGAGACAGTTTACGAGAGATGGAGGTGAGGTGTGAGCGGGAAGCTGTCAGTTTTCACCGATGTCACTGAAAAGGAACATTTCATTCACGCCTCCCACTATTTTCCAAGATTGACGAAATCGAATAAATCATATTTTTCGTTGAAAACTTTTTTTCGAACGTGCATTACGGACTTACTCATTGTGTTCATTCAACAGAACGCAGTTGTTTGCTATCAGCAAATGTCAGCAAATAGAAGACTGGTGATATAAAAAGCACACATAACACTAACTCTTCAACTTTGAAGCTTAAGTTGTTTATAGATTGTAAGTGTGGTACATGCCTGAATATAATGCTTATGGAAAATTTATGAGTGTAAAGAAAACATTAGAAAATGGTAACCAATCCGCTTACATACATAGACATAGACGGCGCATATTTTCTAACTCAGTGCTACGTAAACCATTAGGCATATGTTTGAACTGAATGAATGTAATGCACTCCATCTAGAAAATGAGCGCACATAGGCATATGCACATCGCTCTAACGTATTAGTTTTGAACGTAAGTGTAAGCCTTTAATTGTTATGTCAACACTTGACTTTTCAAACACTTGTAACTTGAAACTGTGCATGCATGTAAAATTCTTAATTATGTTATACTAAACATAAAGTAGTTGTTTGTTAAGTTAATGAGCTTTGCAAATTATGATCTTTTTCTTCCTTGCGTAAGTAAGTATTATTGTGTAATATATAGGGTTTTTGGTCTGTTGCTGTTGCAGTTAGTTTTACTGTGTTTACTTAATTACGTAGAAGGCGTGCAACCGGCAATTGTTAACGTTAACACTATATCTTTAATCTTAAGAGCTCTGATATCATTTAAATATTTGATGGAGTCTTTAACGGTACAAACTACAACAAGACAGAAAACAATTTTTTCGCTAATTATCATAATATTATCGCGTTCAACATCCTTGGACCGTGTTCTTATACCTTTTGGCAGCAATTGCTTGTGTCAGAAATATTTCGCGAACTCACCGGAATACCGAAACTAAGAAAGGCATATGTAGGTTAGTCACAGCAGTTCGTCCGAACTTTGAGTGCAACATGCCCTCCATGACTTCAAGCCGACAAATAAAGTTGCTTAAGCCTAGCCTAACGATAGCATTCCGGTTAAAGCTTTTAAGTTTACGTTCATGATTTGAGCAAGTGGAGAGGAACGCAAGTAGGTATTTAACACTGCTTTCTTTTCAAATAAAGCTCAATATATGCTGAAGACATTGCTTTTGTCCAAAAATGTTGAAATCTTTCGTCATTACAAAGCATTAGTAATTCAATGTTAATCGAGAATAGTTGTGTGTGTGTTCAGCCAATGATTGGGAATATTTATCGGAAAGCATGTTACGAATGAACTCAACTATTTCTTAAATGTAATGAACCAGAAAATGATTATTAAGGACACATATGCTCAAGGTTCGGAATTATCATATATTCTGTGAGCATATAAACTAAGAAACATTGTATAAGAATTGTGTAAACGAAACGAACGATAAAAATATATTCCTGTTGATCTTATTAGATGAAAGCATGACGATGATGCATGGTTTGCTTTTTAGTTTGTAGCAAATTGGACTTACATAAGGAACTCAGTTAGAATAGATGTGAGTTTAAGAAAATTGCGGCAGTAATTAGCTAACCTAGTCATTGAGTTTAATGACTCTGCCTTTCTCACTCAAAACCATGCAAATCAAAAACTTCATAAAGCTTTGAAGTCAATTCCACTTCGTATCTCCATCGGTTCGCAGTTATTTCAAGCTCCTTAAGCCTTGCCATGTAGAAACCCCTACTGCAAACGTGTGACATGCACTTTCACTTATCGTCCTTTTTCTTGCAAACACAACCATTCGAAGGGAAAAGAAAAGCACAAAGCTTCGCAATGTAGAGAAAATGTTAATGCGAGCGAAACGTCGACCCACTACCAAGTGCCGAAGTCCTCGCAAAAGTAAAGGTCATGACGTAAATATCGGGAGGTCAGATTATGACACGCTTGCCATAATCTTCATCGAATTTTTGAATCTAGTTTTATCAAAAAGTGTGTACTTTCTTTATTATGTACTTAAATGATGGATGACATGTACTGAGAGAGGTAGTTGCTGATGTACTACTACGAAACCAAAAAGAAATAATACGTCGAACGGAGTTTTATTATTCGTATTTGATTCATTCATTCATTTCTATTGCTTAGAATGAAGTTCAGCTTAATGACAGTTAATGACAGCAGCTAATGACAAGTGCTTACTTTCTTTTATCGTTTGGCAGCATCAACTCGAAACGTTAGATCTTTTCTAACTATTTAAAGTGCGGAGTTCACACCGTGGAAGCAAATATTAGTCTTTCATTTGCGGTGAGCAAAAAATATTTATTATATTTTTGTTTATTTCTTCCATTTCTTAACTAATTTGCGATATTAACCAAAATACTTAATTCAAATATCATTCCTTCATGCCTGCATAGCATGCTGCACTATCTTGCATGATACGTGCCTTTATCTAACGTTTAAAAAGCATGCTTTCATTTTGTTTTTTGCAAGTTTTCAGCGACAAATACTTTATGCACTCGTACGCTACTGCGAAAAGATTCTTTCTAATCACAAATTTATCTGTCAAATCAATGTCAGTGCTAAAGCACAAGAATTAAAAGCAAAGAAAATAGAAGGAGGAGAAAAAAAAAAGAAAAAGGAAAAGAAGAAGAAGAAGAAGAAGAAAAAAAGAAAAGAAGGAGATACGGAACAACTAACTCAATATAATATGCGAATGTAAACATGCCTTCATTCTGTCGTAAAAAATCGGAAAGACAGTAAAATTTATACTGACACAGCATTGAAATTAAAACATATACGAGTGCATAAAGGAAAAAGTTGCAAACATATGCGGTTTACCACAAAAATAATGTTGTTCGAAAAATTAAGTGACACTCGTCAGCAGCAAAAAAGAAAAGCCTGCAACCATATGAATGAAAATAGTGCAGACCCAACAAAATTGAACGATGGTGAGGGTGCGATTGCGATTTTGTAGAAGTTTATGTTGCGACGTGAAAGTAAGGGCATGTTTGCGAATGGTACGGAAAAGAATGAATATATTTTGTGTGGTTGATTTTTTATTTTATTCAATTTTTTTCGCCCTTTTTTGCGAATAACTGAAACGGAAATACTAAAAGTACATAAAAAACCGGATAATATATAAATTAAGGAGGGGGGGGATGAAAATTGTTTGGGTGAGTAAAACAGTGATAACAGCAATGATTCAATTGTTGCTAGCAACAACAACAACGATAAAAGCAACAGACTTAGGGCCAAGTTTACAGGAAATTCATTTCTTTGATAATTTATTCTTTAAAAAAATGCTTTTTCTGTGATTTACAACGCAACGTTTAATAACACATCAGAATTCGTATTTCCAAAATAATGAAATAGACATGAAACACACAAGAATAATGACGAAAAATGAAAATCATCTTGCAAATGAAAGAATATTTAAATATAAATAAATAAAAATAATTTGTAATGTAACGCAACATAATGGGACACGGTCCACCACCACTTCACTTAATACGGTTATTATAAAACAACGACTTTTCAAAGTAAGGTGTTAGATGAAAAGTCGTTCGTCTTTGGATCAAAACATTTCCATAACGTAACAAATTTCATCAAAATAACTTAACTAATGCGATCTGTAGATTGAACGCAAAAAAATTAGACAGACAAACATACAGATGGACAGACAAGCTCAAATCGATTCACAAGCGTGATTCCGAATCTATCGGTACAATCAAGTCCTTCTGGGCGTTGCATAGATCTGCACAAACTTAATATAACCTTCCTGTAGAAAAAGTAGTATACGACACAATAACTATTGGGAATAATTATTGCGAAGCTGAAGTGAACGATTTTGCCTTGCTCTTCCCGACGACAATACCTATATATATGTCAGAGTATTTTCCCAGCTTGTTTCATTTATGCCTTTACCTAAAATCACTGGTGGGGTGAACAAATGTTGTTGTGAAGGGTTAACTTATTTCTTTTTAGAATCTTAAAGAAGTTGAACTGATTTATTTAGCAAATTGCAGAGCATGCAGAACATTTAACTTTTCTTCTCATGTCGATAAAAATTTTTTCAGACTAAAGTCGTTGTTGCTATTGTCTGCACTGCTTGTGGAAAGGCATGTTAAGTTTGTGGGAATATGTATAAGAAGGAGTTGAGAACGGCTCACTTTTCATTATACCCATAGATATTCACTAATTAAATCGATTTAGGCTTGTCCTTCCCATCTTACTTTCTTGTGTTCAACAATTTCTTGGTGAAGTTTGGTACATCGACATGGTTCGGATCGGACCACTTTCTAAGACGTGTCCCATATAATGCGTTATCTTCAAAAGTCGTTATACGAATAACGGTATATTAGATTAGGGTATTTAACGAAGGGTTGTGTGCAGTCTAGTCTTTGTACTTGTGTTTTAATTATTCTTGGACTCATTGAAATATTGCTCATATATTGAGCTAAAACATAAAAATTTGGGCGATTTCGTTAATTTTATATAAATCTAGTCACATTTGAGCACTAAACGTACAATTTTGAAACATTTCGCTTTGCACTGAGAAAACAAGATTTGTGCTGCGTAAACGAAAGTGAGGCTTGAAAAAGCTTTGCGGAATGCGCATCATTCGCAATTGATCGATGGCGTAGGCTCTCCACTTTCTATTCAGGCGATCGCTATCGATCTCTTCACTCTCAATGGCCTCTACTGTGGGAATCGGATATATATTGCTCTTTAAATTCACTCGATTATCGCTATGAATTTTTTCCATGCACAGATGATGTGTTAGTAATTACATCATATATATGTATAGTAAATTTGTAAATTAAAAGACTGGCTTGCGGCCATTTTATAAGTATATATGTAGAAATAGAAATATAAATGAAAATTCACCACATATACAATACTATGGGTCTGTGCGGCATGGATGCAATGGTTTCATCATAAATGTTAAGCTTTCAGATGGCCTTTCTTCTTGTCCAAAGACAAGCATTATATCCTACAAAAAAGATTAACATAAGTAATCTTTTTTAGTTATAAACATTTTTCATATACTTGTACATGTGTTCTGGACCATAAGAAAAGAACAAATACTGGAGAGAAAAATGTGTTTTTATACGCAGCAGCGTAGAGCACAGGTATGTTAATTTTTTCACTTCATTTGCAAGCTTAATCAAACGTTGTCAGGGGCGGGCGTGCACTTTATTACCGTGTCCGTCCATTCATCTCACCTCTTTGCTCTCTCTCTCTCTCTCTCTTTATATGTTATTAGAACAATACCATTTGCGTACTATAGACGAAACACTTGAACAACTTAAAAAAAATATCAACATGGAATATAACAGGCAATTATCCCATATATATATATATATATATATATATATGTATGTTCATAATATTAACGGATAATTATCCCCATTTAAGAAAATGAATTTTATTCAACTGTTCAGCCTTCAAGAAACATATATTTTTACGTATTTACTTAAAGCGATGGGCGTTCAACGTTCGCTTTAAGGCGAAGATAGCTTTCTTACACTTGCAATTTGAATGCAAACACATTGGCTGTAGATGCGTATGCATGTAGATGCTAATGCATGTTTGAGTTTCAGAATTTATATGATAATCGTTTAAATGAAAACTTAATTGCATACTTTATGGATGGATTTTTAGATTTGGAAACACGCACATCTCTCTTTTTACACATAAATTTTTCTTTCATTTTTTTATTTTTTCTGTCTTGAATACGTATATAATATATTGGTCAGTAACTGTCGGGACTAAATAAGTAGTCTGCTTCAAGGGTAACACAAGCGGTCCAATGCTTCTCTAATATTTCGATGACTTTTTCATAAATGATTAACCAGGAGTCTCAAGTACTTTTGTCAATGGCCTCACCACGAACCGTATTTTTGAAACTATCCGCTGGAAGGTAAATGTAGACAATACGGGGACAGGATAGCCCGACGACTTTGAATTAAATCTTGCAATTTTCTTTGTAACCATTGACTTGTGACACAATGCACTTCTTTCGGTGTGAGTGAACTAATGTGGCAGGCAGCTGTTTCGACAACAACTTTCTTATGCCCAAACTTTTATTCAAAATAACTAACGCATTGCTTTTTGATATATTTACAAATATTTACAGTTGTTTCTTGCAACTTTACTTTTCGATTATCGAGGGTAATTTTCAAGATTTGATGATATTTTCTAATGCAACCTCAAAGTCCATACCATAGGCGTCCAATGCTTTCAACATTATTGATGTATATACGAAAAAATCGTTTAAAATTGATTAACGGTCGACTAAGTACTCTCTTCGATAGAGAAGAGTGGTCGTAACACTATTTAAGCTAATGGTATACTTTCTGTGTCAAAACACGATATCTAGAACAAGATAGAAATTTACCTTTTTTTCCCAAGGCTGCGTCTCAAAAGTCTGCATTATATGTAAACAAATGATCGAAGTGATGTGATATTTTGGGAGGCACCGTTTAAATTTCTCTACTAAAGATGTGAATATTTTTGCAAGAAACGGCATTCATATGCCAGTTCGGGGAATTATTGATCGATGTGCTTTATTATATTTTGTAAGGTTTTGTGTAACATGGAGTAAAATTTATTCATACGCATACATAAAGAAGGCCATAAAATTCATATGCATTTGCATATGCATGTACAAAAGAAAAATGCTGTAAATAAATTGAATAGGAAATGAATGAAGTTTCTGCAAACTAATAATAGGTCACATGTGCTAATTGGTATATTCATTCGTACTTATCCACACAGTTATGCACTAGCTGCACATATAAATGAATAAGTTACAAACTTATTTCAAGTAATTTTTGTTATTACAATGAGAAAACTATAATAAATTGAAGGAAAAAAAGCTAACGGCAAATATGGTCAGACTTTGCTCAGTGAATAATGAAACGTGCAAAAAAAATAAGCGTAAAGAAAATCATCTTAAAAAAAAATTCCAAATTTTCCACCATTCTAACATTTTGATTGTGTTCTTTAGAAGATTTGGTCAAATTCTAATTTTATATAAGACTGAGCATCGGACAAATATTGTGCCGTCAAACGTATATTTTGTATAATAGATAGCTTGAAGAAACAACTATGGCAAATGCCTTCTTCTTCATCTCCCTCTATTCAACAAAGCAACAACCGAAAATTCGCTGAGATGTGTAGAATGACAAATGCATGTTTGAGTAGAGAAAATATACCAGATATTCAATCGCAATGCTTCAAAATACGTTTACGATACGTTTATACATTTACTGCTGGGACCAAAGTCAAAGTTAACAAAACGGGCTTCCAAGTAGGTCCTTGTTTTTATTTTAGAAAAACTGCAGACATTGCTGCGGCATAAAATATGTTCGAAATCCGAAATGATTCTGTTCTCCCGTTTATTCCATTTTATGTTGTGATTGCAGTTAAAAGCTCCTTACGTTGTTTATTTTTATCATTTCCTTTAATACTCTGTTTATGTGTTTTGTTTATTCATTTACTATTTTTTTTTTTTCGTGTTCATTTTTCTCTTCCAAGTTTTCTTTGTTCACGCTTTCACGTGCCTGCTGCGTTAGCCATCCTTACCCAGGCGCACTTATGCATATAAGAAGTCAAGAAAAAAGTTCTTGCCGTTTTCCTTAACAGATGGCATTAGAGTAGCGTACCTTTAATAATAGTAATCCTATCAAGCGATGCTATGGCTCGTATGACAAATGACACTCCACAGATAACCAAAAGAAAAAAACCATCGACAATTTGTGTCAGTCATAAGTAAACACGTTTTGAAAACCACGCCGATAACGTTTTGCGGCCTTGCGAGAAATTATGCGACATTTGAGGTGAGGATGCTTTACCACAACACATAGCACGCAAACGGTGTTTACTGCACTCCGCTCGCGAAACATTGATTTCAAAATGGGATGAGCAACTATTCATTGAATCGATGAAATTTTTTAAATACTTCATAAAGATTGGTAAATTTCATCTCATGACATCGCTTCGGGAATAAACATTGTCCAGAAAAGAGATCTGCACAAGATCCTATACATATGTATGATACCACATTAATTAAAAGCGAAAAATTTAATGGACTCAATTTCCAGCTGGAAATCGCTGCTGAAATGAATCGAAATCGATGGTCCCAAATGGACGAAGCTGCACAAGTGATGTCAAAGGCAGGGTTGTCCTATTAGATAACGCTTCCTATTTGAAATGATTGGAAGAAAATCAAACTGCTCCGCCTTGTTGAGACGTTAAATAAATCTCTTTATTGTTAGCAATTAATGCGGTTTAGGTGAAGGTCAATAGAACATGACGACGGTTTTAGACACGACTCATTTTCAATCATCACCGCCTTATTATATGAGAACGAGTGCTAATTTTTGCTATCTAACCGTATATGAATGGGTACCAAACTGTGATTTCAATGAAAGTTATAATGATACCAAGTTTTTTATAATCTCCTTTAGAAGGCTAAGTGTTGGCGTAGCGTAATTAATACGCCATTTTCACATGTTCGTTAATATTTCATTATTTCTGGTCTGTTATAACAAAAACTATTACATGACAGTTGGGTAATAATCGCATAGCTTTGCAATGCATGTTCGTTAGTGTGTAGTCGGCTGTGATTTTTCTGCTGCTGCGCGGGGCTATAACTGCTGTTCTTATACTAAATTTTAATTGGGCAAATGACATTTTACTTTGGTTTTACTAATTAAATTAAACAAAGATTAGCGTTTCGTTTCAATTCACTTGTTTTGTTTAAATAGTCATGTGGCCGCATATATGTTTGTCTGGCTTTAAAATTATTGCTTCAATTTTTGTTTATTATTTATTTATTTATTTTTTTGTTACTTGTTTGCGATGACATGAAAATTAATTAGCTAAGGGCATTATAATACCACTCTATTTGATCGGCAACAAAAGTCACTTTAAAAAATGGGCCTGGATAGACCAGTGAGCCATTTACTATTTGACTAATATCGATGCCAAATATGGAAGTTAGAGGGTATATGTATTAGATTCTGGTCATGTCATTGAAAATGGTATTTTTCGCAAGCCCATTTTCATGGACCCACGCATCAATATTCGCAGCGCAACTTGAGAATATTTTTTTGTGTTTTTCTTTTTTTGCCAGGCAGAGTCGACTGAGGTCTTGATTAGGCGGACATCAGGACCGATCACCATGATGAGAATTTGCGAGAGAGCAATATTTTCGCAACTCACAGATACTTTATAGTACACACTCTCCTTTCCGGCATGTTTTTCGCACATAAGACTCTTTGTCAATTTGCAAAAAGATTGCGAAATATGAATATTTTCTGCTGGCATTCGAAAGATAAACATAATTGGCGTTGGTCGTGGAGGTGGGCGATTTGATATTTTTTATAATACGATGGCCCAAAGTCCTACTTTTAAATGAAATTTAATTAAATGAAAAGAAGAAAGACAAACTTGGAATGTGTTTCATGCATTTTTCCTTTGCTTTACTAAAAGATAATGTTATATGGGAGTCATCTGAATTCTAAATGAGAGCAACTGAAACTTGAAAGGTACCGTTACATTATTTTCAAGTTTAACAAAATTTGAAAAGAAATGCTAAAGGTTGGATATGATCTTCTCATTCAAATCATTTTGGTTTACACAGCGAAAGTGTCGATGATCAGTAGTAACCTCTAGCAATAATATATTATTTCTTAATAGGTTTATAGGAAGTCGGCAGTGAAAAGATATAGTATCCGCTTGCTGGGGTAACGCGAACTTCCGTAAAATGGACACAATTTAAAAGAAGCATCCAAACGCATAACTATCATCTAATTGTTTTCTTTTCATTATCCCGGAATGCAGGCAAAGTTGATTTCTGAATTTTATGATGGCATTAAATATGTTTTCTTCCTTGAATTTCTTCTTTACGATATGTGAAATATTTTTTGCGTTTCCTCGTTTCTTTGATTTTTGCATTCCTGTTCTATTCGCAAGCCGTTCAAGTTTGCTAACGTTTGTGCTACATTACCAACACATAACCTTCCGGTCAATTGATCCGATTTAACTTTTTTGCATACATGTACACTTTTAACATTATGTAAATAACGATAAAGGATAGACTGCGTAGAAGAGTATTTGCGCTTAAAGCAAGATTAACGAAGGAAATAGAGAATAAAAAGAGAATCTGTTACAATGTCACATTAGCTTTAAGGATTACTTAGTAATGTACACGTTGCTTACGCTTAATGTTAATGCTTCGTTAGCTTCAATTGTATTTGGATGAATAAATATTTCTGATGGAAATAGGAGCAAATAAATCAAAAGTGTATCGGAACACTAAAGGGAAATACACATCATAAATTATTTTGTTTGTAATGGTTAAGGTGTCCATTGCATGACCCACTAACCGAAAATAAGTCAGACAGATCGTAATTGAATTATTTGACAGTTTTAGGTTCCTTTTAATCTTTCCTTTGAATCGCTATATACATATATATATATATATATATATATATATATATATATATATATATATATATATATATATATATATTGTGACAAGCAGGTTGATTGTGTTCGACTTGTCCAATTTGACAGGCGTTGCGATCCAGAAGAAGATATCAGCATCCAATCAGAGTACTGTCTCTCTGGTGCCGTCATTGATAGGTGATTGCCTAGTAAGGATGTCTGTAAGCAGACAGCTATGGGGCTCCCCATGTTAGGCCTACATCACCGTGATTATTGGACAATCAGTCAAGTCTGGATGAAATCTGCGCCTGTTATAAATGACCACAAAGCGGAAATTCGCTTTCCGAACGATGGTTTTTTTCTCAGCCGGTGCGGATAACCGAACCGAACCAAAGGTATTCAGTCAAAGTCACATTCTAGAATAAAAGTGTAACCTTTCATATGGACATCCTAATTAACTTGTATTGACGACTAAACGAAGAAGGCTACTCTTCATTCAGTGGGTATTAAATGGGTATTAGGTTCATAATGAATTCAACCTTTTAACCAAGACAGGTGTCCTTTTTCAATGAAAAGTGGGAAGCAGAGGGAGCAGCTCAAAATATATGAAACATTAGTTTTCTTTATGCAGATTAAGTTCTAGGGCGGTCTTTGCTCACAACTAAGAACTTTAATTAAAGACCGGCAGACTTCCAATGATTGTATATGTTGGACAAAGTTCCACAAGATTGAGTAAAGAATTATTTATTTCTATCCATTTTGTGTTTGAAATCGATCGGATCAATTTTTGCATGCACACAATATATTATATAAATTGCATTTCGATTCATCTGATTGAGACCTTGCTGCGAGAAAAAAATTAATTTATATTTTTTCAGGCTAAAATTCTCTTAAGCATGTGTATGTAGAAAAGCGTTCATCTATTTAATGTAAACTTAACTTCTCGTAATAGCAATGACGATGGAATTGGCATAAATTTGTCATTTTAACAATTTTAATGAAACGAGTGAGACTTCATGACTGCATGGCAAACGATTTATTATGAACATCACGTTCCTCTAACCGAATTTTTTTTACATATACACACATATTACGTACATGTATCGTAATACACATATATTCTAGTGTGTCTTGAGGCGAGTGGGGAAGAAAATAGATTTAATAAATTTTTGTTTCTTATTTAGATTTTGTGGTTGCATTTCGCAGTGAAGGTGGCACACGTGTGCTTTCGTTGTCAAAAAATTTGTGTAAAAATTCCTATTATTACTTATTGTTGCGCTAAAAAAAAATTAGTTTACAAATAAATCAATTTTCTTCTTTTCTTTTTTATTGAAGCTTTTTCCAAGAAAATCAAAAATGTTTTCCCGAAGCCTTGTAAAAATTATACAAAGAAAAAATATTAAACATAAGCGCACCTTTATCGTTCCACCCTACACCACAAGGCTATGGTAAGTTTGCGCGGATGTACATAACAGCCAGAATTGCTTGAGATCGACTCACCTCTCATTATACCGATCGATTCAGAATTATTTTCTGTCCGTCTGTCCATGTTATAATCTTGTGCTTAACCTGTAGGCCGCAATTTCCAAGATCGAAGATATTTTGATGAAATTTGGTACATCGACGTTTTCAGCTGAAAACCGAAAGCTATTGAAAATGGTTTTCATCGGACTACTTTTTCGATCACTTTCCATCCAACGGCTTACATTGAAAAATCATTAAATGAATAACTGTAGGGTGGTGCAAGGTATCTTACGGTGGGCCACCGCGCACTATAGTTTTTTTAATTGTTTTCGCTAGTTATAGGCTAAAGTAGATAAATCAACTGTTAACTCAGTCCGGTAGTTTAGCCAAATGAAACTTTTGAAGGCGATATAGTCGGTTCTTAGATGAGAAAGTTCACTACCAATCTTTACGTATATGTGAATATTAAAAATTTTTGGTCTGTGGAGAATGTTTTTCCCAGAAGAACTTGGTAGCGAACAGGTTCAAGGGATTACGACGAATATTTCACAAAGTTAAATGACGAGTAATGAAAAAAAAAAATAGTGTCTTTGTTGACTGGGAGAGATTTATCTTGTTAGAGCAATATGATGACAATAGATTTCTAGTCGTTTTACAACGGACTTTTTGCTTCACATTGTTAATGCTGCATGGCAACATCCACTTGGCCGATTGCAACGATGTAAAAACTGAATGATATTAATAGAGATTTTCAAATATTTATTTGTTGAAAATTGTTACCCATAATTCTGTAGGTTTTTCCGATTATACATATCTTACACCTATCACCTATACAAATATAATGGGCTGGCTTCTCGAGAACTCCTTTTGGAGGCTGCAAATAAAAAAACAATTATTGTTGTCATGTGTCCCCTTCATGGTTTAGAGTTATAAAAATTCCACTTCAAAGCATAAGAAATATTTCGTTGCACAAATTTCTTCTCTCGAATCGGCAACAAGTACGCAAGGAGACTTGCTAAGCTTGAAAATTTCCTTGCTAAGATATCATTCGATTACTCAACTGATCATCAAAATGTAAATTTTGCTTCAACCATGTTCCTTAAAGCTGCGGAGTGGAGACAAGTTTTAATAAATTCCTTTACCGAGATTCGAGTGCTTTGACTGAGAAGCGAAAACTTTTAGCAACTACAACGGACAAGTCTCATTGCTTAAAGCAAAAGTCAGCAGATGCTTGATAAATAAATGCAAAAGAAAATGCAGAACTTTAACTAAATTTAATGAGCGTTTTTCTTATTTTTCTTCTTCTTCTTATTTTCACGTATACCTTCGGTATACAGTTTCTGTAGAAAAATGTTTGCGTAGAGCGAGAGACAATGCGTTGCTTATTTTCAGGCGATACGCATATAACACGAATTACTTAAATGAGGACATATATATATATATATATATACGTAATATACCTTCAGGAATTTGATTATAAAATTTAATAGTATCCACACACACTTCACGGTGCGGAATGATCTTGATTAAAATATTTGTAATCACGTCTTCAACACGTATGCGTAAAAACAAAAATTTTTACGATGCATTTTTTTGTGTTGCGGAAATGTTAAATACGAAAATGCCATTTGCGCCATAGAAAAAAATTGGAAAAAGCGAACAATTGAGGTAATAATGAAATCTACACGTTTATATGGAAGACAATAAAAGTAAGAGATAGTAAGAAACGTGGTCTAGAAATGCGAAACAATAAAGAAAGTAATTTATATAAAATTACTTTTATATTTTCAAATTAGGTTTATATATATATATATATATATATATATAGAATTTCATACTTTACAGGTACTAAATTTAAAAAAAACTTGTAAACTATTAAGAAGAGAGCACTTAATAGAATTTAGTTAAAAATGAAGAGAACTCATCTGTCTGCTGCCGTATTACTATGATTCCATTTAGAAAAGTCATTAAAATGTCTACACACTCCGTATACTTTATTGTACGTTGCATTAAATGTCTGCGTTAGTCCTTGACATGCGTAAAGTGCGTACCAAAATCCTATATATATTTATGTACATACTTACAAGTGCCATTACAGTTATTAAAACGTCAGAGAAGTTATACACACAGTCACAGACAGGAAAGAAATGGAGACAGAGATAGAGTGAGAAAGAAAGAGAGAGAAAGAGAGAGAGAGAGAGAGAGAAGGGGATTTATTTTTTAAAAACCTGCAATCTTTGACACCAGATTTTAATAAAGTTTACAGCAGTACAGCCAAGTTACTTATCATGTTCGGCTCTATTCAGTTTAGTTTAGTTTAGTTTCGTTCTATTTACAGTACAGTACGCTACTGTATAAGTTTACAAGCTTACTATATTTTAAGTTACGCTATTAATGTAGACAATCTCTGAAATATATCCTCATAGAATTTATGTCAGGTATATACTTAAGAAATTTTTTGAAAGCATCCAACCCCTATCTGCAAAGTGAATGAAAAAAAAAAACAAAAAAGATATAAATAAATAAAACAGTTAAAGTTTAAAGTAGTTCCTCTACTGCGAAATTTTCTTCGGGTTAATAATAAACGATGAAACCCCAGCAGTATGTTGTTGCCGTGTGTTTCGTTATACTTAAGCACGTCGATGGCAAATCGTTCGTTTTCATATTGAACGTGTTTTTATTTTTTTTTATTTTTTTTTTTGTTTGTTTTTTCCATCGAATAACACGCAAAAAAAGCCAAGAAGAAGATTGGGAGTTAGAGAGGCGGATCCTTTTTAATTTAAAGCACGTTCAACTTTGAAACAATCAACTTTTGTTATATGATAGTTTTTCATTGCTATCTCTCTTATCCTTGGAACACTATTGCAAACACAATTTTATAATTTCTGCTTAAGATTTGAACTACTTGTTTGCATAGGTTTGAAATTCTCCGGGAACGAGTTGCACATTTACTTGCATATATATATATATATATATATATATATATATACACATATACATAAACACATACACACATATATATGCTTACATATATATAGATGTGGATATATTTCATCATTTCGAAAACTTTATCAACTTTTGTAATTTTTTTTTTGCATTTTTCTTAAATCCATGACTCGTTTGCAGGCACAAAACAAAAGAGCGTTATGTTCATTGTCTATGCTCTATCTCTCTCTCTCTCTCTCTTTGTTATGCTTGTTGATTGAATGCAAATGAAATATGCATAAGCACGTTTGTACTTTACCGAAAATGAGACGAATTGAAAAAATGAAAAATATGCAAAAAATTGTAATTGAATGGTGAGCTTATCAAGAGTTTAACGTTAATAAACTTTAAAGAATCTTCCTTCATTAAAATTTATTACTCATATTATTTGCTATTATTTATTATTACTTTAAATTAATTTTAGATATAAAAAAAAATAATTGAAAAAATGCAAAAAAAAAAAAGAAAACTCTTGAAAACTCTATTGCTCTCATTCACACACCACAAAGAAATTAAAAATATTTTTTTCTTGACATATTCTATCTTACATCTTAATGCATATGTTTTTTCTCTCTTTTATAAGAAGAATTCATCTGTAAATTTCAAAAAAAACAAGAAAACAAGTAAGAATATTTATTATAGTCGGGCAGGGCCGATAGTTAGATACCCACCACAATTTCGTCCAGTGTGTATATCAAGTTAGTACAGTCTTTATATAGGATAGGATGAAAAAGGTAGGTCGACATGTTCCAAATTTTGGTACACTTAATTTTTTTTTATCTTAAATTAGTATTACGATCTGGTTATCATGATGAAGCATTAAAGATTAGACATTTTTGTCGCATGATCTTCACCGTTTGTTATATGAAAGGAAGTTTAAAAAATTCCCCCAGCCGGTCCAAAGTTTAGAATGCCAATGTCCACTTTGGAATGCCGAGAATTTAATCGAGAAATTTTGAAAATTCCTATTTTACTCATATAACGACTTTTCAAAATATGGCGTTGTATGGGTAGTGGTCGAAAATGTCTACCCATTCAAAACATTTTCAGCAGCGTTCGTCCTTGGGTCAAAACATGTCAGTGTGCCAAATTTCATCAAAATATCTCAAGAATTGCATACAAATTACATGGACAGAATGAAGGACAGATGGACAGATAGGCTTAGATTGATTCAGAATGTGATGACGATCGATCGGTATAGTTTTAAAGTGAGCCTGTCTCAAGCCCTTCTGCGCGTTACATATACCCGCATAAATTTAATATATCCTGGACCACAAGTAGCGTAGGGCATCAAAAACCGACAACCTGACCGTCTTTCAACATACAGTAAACGATTTACCCTTTTTTGTTTATCGTTATTCTATTTTACATTACAAGGACTTGTGTTGCTATGTTGCATTCTAAGAATTTCAAATGATAGACACAAAGTAATATAAGTTATAAATCATATCTAATGAACAAACAAGCAAAAGTATGATAAAATTTGTTAAACATTTACGTCTATAGAGCTGCCATCCAAATACAAGAGAATACTAATTACATTGCTTTGCTTGAAAATCTTAGCAAAAATTATATACCGGATAAATAATTTCAATACATTTAGTGATCTCTCTCTTTATCTGTCTTTTGTTGGGAATGTTGTAGAAATTAGCATAGAAACCTCAATGTGGGATGAGATGCTTACTTAAAGTGCCAAGTAACGGAAATCTTAAAATAATCTTCAACGTAATCTGCGAAATCCATCTTTTCGGTTATTGAGAAATGCAATGAAAATGAATTCTCTTGCAACGAAATCAACAGGTTGCGTCAGTTCATGGCCGTCCGGCATGGAATTCGACGTTCGCGGGGAACGGTCAAAGTGCAGACGCTATCCACGAACTTTTTTTTATATCACGGGCAACATGTGAGGGTAAACAGCGGTCAACTGACTCGGGGAAGCACTGCCTAATGGCGAAAACGCAGAAAACTTCATCAACTTAGAAGCGCATTATGGCACCTTTTGATCAGTGCGGATTAGTTAAAGGATGACATTTTATGCTATAAGACAGAGCTAGGAGAGAAGCTGCATAAAATAAGTGGTGGTGAACCTGAAGGTTCAGTCACTGAATTACAGCGCTTAGGAATTACATGTTCAATGATATGTTGTCCCTATAGGTGACAAAATAGGCTAATATTATAAGCTTCGGCGGGTTGTTGCCGAACATTGTTAGCGCAGCGGAAAATACGATCAATACAATCCGCTTAAGCTAACGTCAACAGGCGTAGAGCTTGCAGATTGATAAACAAAAGCAGATCTAATAAGCAGTTGCAAGAAGACGGAGCTCGCGTTTGCAAATGTAGGCCACAGGGAAACCATTAACCACCTTGCAACAAAATCCAAAAAGTTCGCAAAAGTCAAAATGATAAAATCGACGAGCTCTGTCCGAGTTCTATATGTAAACTGTTCCCGATGTTCAATCCTGCACTAGGAGTTTTAAGTCAAGACACCGTTTATGTGCAACAACTGTACGCAGCGCATTTTGCACTAAGATTCCGTAGCTTTAGCTAAACTGGCCCCGGCCGATGTACTGGCTAAAGGAAAGCTATGAAAGCAAGACCGGAATTCAAGGGAGAAACGTTATGTTATCAGAAGTAACATGCAAGGCAAATGACAAACCAGATGGAGCTGCTTGTAAAAAGGCGGCTATTGCTTATTACGAAATTATAGTCCAGTTCGAGCAACAGTGGAAAGAGCGCATTTTACGTTTGGAGAGACGTCAACAGAGGGCCCTGCTAGCGAGAAAAGAGAGTTGGAAAACTATTAAACGTTAAACAGCAAATATCTTCCAGACCTTATGAGTGCGTATGGAAGAGAAGAATCATTACAGCGAGTTCACCGATGTAATTGTGTTGTTCCCGTGATAGGAAACACGTTGCTTTATCTAGAAACGGCTTGACTTCCCTTAATCAGACCTGCACAAATTAAGATGAAACCGCACTTGATGGCCCATTTCCGTTACTGTTTAATCCACAACCAAATTCCTATTGAATTGAGTAACGTTTTCTCAAACGTATAATAGAAATCCGCATGGCTTTTACACGTTCTGAAGCTTTAGTCGTTACAACTGTCCGATCATGTAAACTATACTTCAAACATTTTTAATTAAATTAAAACAACTTTGTTATTAACTAACACGACTAATCACGTCGGTGCTTACGCTTCTCTTTCAATTTTTTTGCCCAGCACTGCTTTGGTAAAGAAGCTTTAGTAAACATACTATACTCTGTTTGCCATAAAAAGTGGAATAT
The DNA here is from genome assembly GCA_000688715.1 of Glossina pallidipes. NCBI lineage: Eukaryota > Metazoa > Arthropoda > Insecta > Diptera > Glossinidae > Glossina > Glossina pallidipes. Next base: position 224,169 of record KK500040.1, read on the forward strand.
TTTGCGGATCAATCTGACAGCGAGAAAAACCGATACAAAAAGAGAATTTTCTTTTGTATAATTTTGCTCATTGCAGTCATTCTAATGCCATTGTAAACGTATCCTGTCAACACCTTTGTGGTGTTGGATTTCTTCAGTAATTTTTATCCAGTATTGACCGTAACATCACAATGGTGTAATTTGAACATACATACGAAAGGGGTTAAGTCGCGTCATTAGCAAGAGCAAAACTAAAAAAGAAACTAATTTTTTGGATTTCGAAGCGAATCTTAGGCACGCGACATTTTCTATTCGACGTACTTTTGAAACCAGATTCCCGGTATTAAATTACTTTTGCAATGAATCCAAATAAGATTTCGTCTACGTTAATGATATTTGTGTGTGCTTGTGTGTGTGTGTGTGTGTGTGTGTGTGTGTGTATACCAAAAAAGGAAACAAAAAGAAAAAGAATCGAAGAAATTATCGTGACTGCAGTTGCTTGCTTTTTGTTAAGGTCTTTGAAAAGGCAATTCGTCACCCGTTGGTAGACATATATGTCTGTAATGAAATTTCACTATTTCTATGAAGAAGAAAAAAAACTTTACGTTGAGCATGTATATGTGAGCAAGTTGCTAAGGTAACGTCGGATACCTTGGGCGACATTTTTTGTCAAGTTATATTAAGCGCATTTGATGGAAATTGACGTAAACAGCGCTAAGGTTTGACTGCTTAAAAAAGGAAAGCAAAACAAAACACACATTCAAAAAAACAACAAGATAGAAAGGGAGAAGAAGAAAGAGATGAAGATGAAGATGAAAATGAAAATGAAAAAAGCTCGAAGTAAACACAAAAGCGAAACAAGATGAACAACAACTCTAAAATATTTGAAATAATTGACGCAATATGTGGTTTAAGCAGAAAGGCAAAACTTCAGTTTCAGGTTAGATGCGGAGGGCGGAAGGAAGACCCAGTCGCTTTTGGGCATTCAACTAGGAAAGGCAAGTAAGAAGATATCTTTTGCGAGCATTTGTATATTAGATCTATATAGATATATATATCATATTGTTTTTTTGTTGAAATTTTTTTGATGGCGGTAGGTACGGGACAGGAACGAGAAGAATACTCAAAAATTTATGGAGCACATATAATTTTGTAAAAATGTTTTTGTTTATTTTATATTTTTCTCTATGCACAGAAATATTCTGATAAACAGAATATTTTGCATAAACATGTGGCATCAGCGTGATTTTCTTGCTTTGCTAAGTTTTATTTCCAGTATCTCTTGTTCGCCTTCACAATGCCGGCGTGCAGTACTTCGACAGCGCTCGCGGTGCAATTTAAAATTTAAATTTCAACTATAGTATATGCAGCGGCTGATGGACTATATGTGCATATTGTGTACGGGTATGTAGCAGTATATATGTGCATATATATCTTGTATTCATGCAACTCTGTGTGTATATGAGCTGCGCTATTGTTTTCTTTTAGTTAGCGAGTAACATATGTTATTTATATGCACTCAGACATAGATTCGGTTGCTGTCGCCTGGTGTTGGTGTTGGTGTTATTGTTCACTATTTTAGTAATGGCAGAGTAGTAAAAGCAGTAATAGATTGTACGTTGCTAGCATGGCTGCCGTTGCTGTCACGAAATTGGCGCCCATCATGTCGTTGTGCTTGCATAATCAAGGTGCTTCAACAGGAAACATTTAATTCCATCACATAACTTAACACTGCTCTATGCCACTTTTGCTCACATCGCTGTCCCTATCATCGTGCAATAAAAATCTGCGTAATTTAGCTGGGAGTTCAATCAAAACTGAAGTAATTTTAGGCACTTGAACACAAGCGGGCATCAATTTGAATTTCATAAGCAATTACCTTGTTTTTAAAGCTTCTGGAAGAAAACTGTTCTCCCTTTAAAATCTACAAATTTATAAACAATTTTCGGGGAAACAACGCCTAATATACACTATATTTGCTTGGATGGGTACGACTGTACTTGCCCCCCAAATAATATAAAATATAAAAAAGAAATATAATATATGTTAGGTTAGGTTGGAAATTCGCAAGCTGTGTTGGCACAAATAAAACCGATTTAACAAAAAAACAGGCGAACTGTACTTTATGGCAGTTTCCCCTCCTCATGTCAACGGGAAAATGCGTGCCTCTGTCGGCCAACCGAGACCTAACATTTCTAAAACTATTTCAACATTTTTAAGAATATGTGATGATAGACGTCAGCGATTCCTCCTCCGATGAATAGAATTTATAGAGCCAGCTACTAACAGAAAATATAGATAAAGGATATCTTATCTCAACTTTGAAAAGAATAAAATAAAACGCGAGTAAAGAGAACCTATTTCTTCAATTTTATACGACAATCTTTGTCTCGTATTTCTACCAGCCCGAGTTTTTCCCTTTCAAGTCAAAGCAAAGCAGTTTCGTGCTGTGCTTAAGTTATTTAAGTCTTAATGAAATCATTGGAGCAGCACACCTCCGAGAATCATCCTTTTGCGCTCATAAAGTTTTCGCAGAGTTTTGTTACGTAACCTTATCTGCAATGATGTGAGCAAAACCTTCCCTTAAACATGAATTTTCCTTAATGAGAAAAGGATTTTTTACCCCTTTGTTCTATTTTTTTTTGTTAATTTTTTTTTTTACAGGCAAACAGGTAAACAGATAAATCAAAAGCCTTTTTCATTTTCGAATTCCATTTTAGTAAGTGGAAGTGGAGTAATAAAATTTAACTCAACTCCTTCTGGGTGCTGCATACATCGGCATAAATTTAGTATGGCCTGGTACCGCAAGTGGTGCACGATAGAAAAACGTACGAAATAATTTGAAAAACGCTACTAAAAGTTTTTGACAAAAAAAATGTAATTTCGATTCTCTATAATATTTTGTGGGCTCAGGCGATTTTCTCCACTTTTATTCTCGGATAAGGATTTGTTTGTTGTCGGGCACGGGCCTATTTTTATCGTTGCATCTTCTATAGCTTATAAGTAGCTATACAAAGATGTTTCAATTTATCTTACATTAGAGGCGGGTCCTTCGATCAATTAACCTTGATCCTTCGAAGATCTTTCTATACGAATAACATTTTTTCTGTCTTATCAACGATTATGCTCGAAGTAAACAATTAAATCGTAAGAAATTACTTTTTCCCGGGAGTTCTCCAAAGCAACCATATGACGAGTGCTCTTGTTGACAACTTATCATCAATCGTATGACATGCGACCGTTTTCACTATTTCTGTCGTTCAATATTCTCAACTATTCAACGTTCTACAAAACATATTAAGTGTACTTGTCTCCTGGTGTGACTTAAACTTTACATTCATCGTTTCCCTGTGGACAAGGTATCCCATTCTCGATAACGGCGTCGTGCTTTAAGTTACCCATTAAACCTGTTGCGAATAAAGTGAAGAGTGTTAGGTTTTATGAAACGATGGTCAATGCCATCATTACCAAGCAAGTATTCATTGATCTTTCCCCACCCATGACAGGGGGCACGTTGACCTATTCATTACCAAGCAAGTATTCCATGATTTTACACCGATCAGGGCATGTAGTGGTCAGGAAGGGGTGGAAACAGAACGTTTTGCTTGTGCACATTTCACGTAAAAACAGAAATGTGAAGCACGGTGGGTAGCGTGATTGCGAATCGGGGTAGAGTGTCGCATGATATGTACGCAACTTGGTCGTTTGGATTAAAATGCCAAATTCTATATGCTTCTTCTTTGGCATTGACTGCATACCTGGAAGTTTGATCTAAGCATGTATTTTGGTGGAATCGCAAAAAGTCGATATGATTCGATTGTTTGGCATTTATTCTACCATCGCCATGTTGATTCTATCGGTTTACTGGTGGGACAGTAAATTTTGTTCTTCAACTCGCGAACTCTTGATTTGTTATTATCTTGTGAACATGGATCTGTGCATCTTTATTTGCATGCTTTTGAGAAATGTAGATGCATTACCTTTGCAGTGAGGTAAGTTTCGATGTGATTCGTCTGTGTGAAGCGTGCAGTTAGATTACTCGATTTAATATTTCACTTGGTAAAACTTACCAATACTGCGTTGCGCCTACATTGCGCCATTTTTAAATACACGTATCGTATCGTTATGTGATGTCTTCCTGCTCTATAGAAACATATTGCTCCCGCTTGCTGCAGCTAGCACAGGCAACTATAGCTAATATATAATCAAGTACTACTCTCTATTGGTCATAATTATAATTGTATTAAGTCATTAATATATCACATAATTATAGCATTCGTTCAGTTTTTATCAATTGTCGTAGTTAAAATGCTCCGATATCTTAATATTAATAATAATAATAATAATAATAATAATAATAATAATAATAATAATAATCTGATGTCTCGACATATGATTCTTTTTTTAGTTTTTCAAAGTTCTTACATAGGTAAGAAGAGTCCTCCGCATAGGCGCGTAGGACTCTCAATCGTAGCGAGAATGTCCTAATCATTTCAATACGAAATTAATTCATTCATTCTTCATTCATTCATTCTTCATAAGCATCCGCTTAATCTTAACTTTAAGTTGTAACGGAAAAGTTGAAATTCACTTTTTTGAAGACAAAATTCTTGCTAAACGGATAGTTATATTATCTCATTTTGGAAACAAAGACACACACATCAAAATAGAAATGAATTTGGAAATCGCATGCAACGCTTAGGATGTTCTTTCATACGGTTCGATCCACTACTTTTAATCTAAGGTAATCGTCACCCGTTATTTCTTCACTTTAGCGGTATTGTGCTATTTATTTTCGTCTGCTCTTTCTCTCTCTCTCTCTCTCTCTCTCTCTCTCTCTCTCTCTCTCTCTCTTTCTCTCTCTCTCTGTCTGTCTCTCTCTCTCTCTCCCAGAATTCCGCATCAGAAATTTCTTAAGATATAAATATTGTTTGTTCCTTAAGCAATTGTTCGTCCAAATGTGATCTAGAGGTCGCGTTTGAAATCGTGAATAATTCGACTGCATGCGTACGAATAAAATGGATCAGAAACTGTACATATATCTCAAACCTAATAGAAAAATGTCTTAGGATCATCTAAATGCTGCAGCATGAACAGCGCTTAAGTAAGCCTATAATATATAGAAAGGCTACAATTTTTTTTTTTTTTTTTTGGGTGTAGGCAACAACCTAAAACCTGCATTGAAAAAAATTTCGTATATATGTTTTAGCTCGTAACCAAGCTTAAAATCATATAAAGATATTTTTCAATTTTTCCGATGGTACACGGGGAGGGAAGAGATGGGTATACACATGTGCAAATGATTCGACCCAAGGGAAGCGTAACTTTCTTATATGTTTTCTTGTTGCAGTAACGTTCAACGTGTTTTTCTGATTAAATTCGTGGGCTGTTGCACTTTATTATTGCTCATGTGAAGCAATGCAATCAGCGACAGGTGCAATTTTTTACCTGAACAATTCTCAAGATGAGCCGCGCCATCAAAGCAACCAGAGAAGAGAGATTTGTGTTCTTCCATTCGTATGAATTTGTGTGTGAGCTTTAATTTCTTGCTAATTTCTTTTTCTTCTCTTGTTTTCTTTTCTTCACTTTTTGTTCTTGGCATTTCGCGTTTTACTAAGCGTGCATAATAGCAACAGTATACGTACGTATACGTAGAGGATGGAAAACGAGAGATTTTGACACACAGCCAGCGATGGGGGGAGCAATGCAAATGTGAAAAGAGTAGAACAAGAGAACAAAGCTCGCATACTTAAACATTATAAGCTTATAGAACAATATTTTCGTCTTTATTCTTATTATTATTCTTGTATTTATGGTGTGTTTGGCAGTAACGGGGAAAATATAACTAGTGCTAGTTAGTGATGGCGAAGGCGCTTTTAGGTAATTAATATTGCTGCTCCACTTCGCGTTAACGTATATTTGTATTGTGCTATTTAACCTCGGGTGTATGTATGCAGCTGTTCGTCATAAGCCTGACGCGAGCACACATACGTTTTACATTTTTTGCCAACAGTCTGCTAAGTTTTTGTTTTTATTAATTGCGCGTCTGCATTTTTCTGTTAAAATTAAAAAAGAAAACAAACGAAATAATAATAATACGCGTTACAGTTGTTGCTTTACACATAGCTTGTACTTGTTTCACTTTTTTCTTCATACCTATGTAAGCTTATGTGCACATTACTTTACTAAAATCTGTTATAATGCTGGCGTGAAATGAGATACAAGACGAGAGATTATATGCAGAATGCGACGAAATCTTTGATATCCTTGACTTGTCTTCCTTTCTCTTCACATCGATTCGTGTAATCTAACCGGTGTAACTTTAAGTTTATTCTTCTTTTATTTCGTCTTATAAGTATATTCTTGTAAAAAAATCGGGTCAGGTCGGGTCGTTAACATTAGTATATCCATTCATATTAAGTTTATCACTATGGATTTTTAGCATTTTTAGCTTAGGGCGTAGCTTACTTGCTTTTGTCAGTCTTTAGCAATCTATTCAAGTCTATAGTGTCTAAGTTCGTGAGGGTGCGTCTATTCGCTTAACCAAATTCTAGTGGTGACATCATTTGTGTTTCCGTGCACGCAAGGAGCATACAGTACCTGAAAATCGTTGAGAAATTTCATTACAAAAAATGTTTTTTTTTTTTTTTTGCTATTTAACCAACTGTCTGTTTTTGTCTTCAATAGTAGAGTCACTATTAATAGTTGGCCAAATGTAGACTTAAATCATGTAGGATCGGCAATTGACGCCGACAGATATCGGAAAAAATTCTGGCTTTAATCGAGCAATCTATCAAAAATTTGGTTTTTATATGCAGCAAGACAACTGTTAAAGTTAATATATCGCTTCTTCTTAGATAATGCCAACGCGCGTACACCAAAAATATTTTAGCGCTAAAAAAAGGAGAAAGAATTTCTCGTAAGAGAACAATTTTTTTACCTGTTAACATTATTTGCATAAGTTTCCCTTTACTTTGCTTTTTTGTTTTTTTTTTTCTTTTGGCTTTCCTGTCGCCTGTTTGTGCGTGTGTGTTGAGAATGAATATAATTGCTCTAGTTTCACGTGCTTGATACTGTGAGTGAGAAAGCCTTAAAAACTTAATATTTTGTTGTCATTTTTTTTATTTTTTGTGTTTTTTCTTTTTTTTACATATTATTTTTTTTATTTTTAGCGTGGAAAGGTCTAAAATTCTTAACCAAATTAATTGCATACGTCTGGGTGTTAAAAAGAAATGTTTAATTAAAAATATTTTTGAAGCAAATAAATATTAAAGGAGACGTCAAAATTTGTGCAAACATTTTTTATTGCATATCACAAAAGATTGGTTGATTAATGTAAAAGTAAAATAATTGTTTCTGCAATAAGTATTTAGTCGAGGGCTCGAGGAACGCTTATTAAAATTAAGAATAAATTCATTGTTCTTTGCAAAAAGTTGAAGAATAAAGAAAATGTAGGCCGGAATTAATTAATTCTCCTTAATTGAGAACACTCCACATCTACGTGTCGTCAGCAAGCTGAAAACTAGTATGGCTTGGACGCTTTGGAATTATGAGAAGACAGAAACTTACACTAACATAGGGAGTTTTTATGCCTATTCGTTGCGTCTTATATATCAAAGAACACAAAGTTTTCAAAGCCTCATACTCCGGTAAAAGAATATAATAATCGCATACAACTCTGCAAATAGCAGTTACACCATTTGAATAAACGCAAACATTTACGTTTGCATTGAAAAAAGAAACAAGAAACCAAATTCAAAGATCTCTGTGCAATTGAAAAGAATGAAAATTCTTTAGACATAAGACTCGCATCAAATGTTTTAATTAAAAAAAGAAGAAGAGTAAACTGTTGGGTTAATAACAGTTACAAAGAAAGAAATTAGTTCACTTACTCAGTAATGCTTGGTGTCGAAAGCCCATTGCAGCATCATGTTTTCAATAAGCTTTCTACAGCTGTCTGCTCCACTAGACAAGACCACCAAACTTACTTGATGTCTTCTAAAATTTATCATTGCTTTTAGACGAAATTCTCTACATTTTCCGTGAGATTGAAACCAGAGTTGTGTGATGCTCGTAAAAATTTTAAATTTTGGGGAAAAAAAAGAGAAAACAAAAAACCCATCTTTTATGGGCACGTGAGTCATGCTGTATATAAAAGTCAAACACATTGAAGGGTATGGCATCAATCAATGCCTTCACATAGAAGTCTTTCCATTTTACTGTGTACGTTGTGGTTCCCCGGCCTTGTTATTATCTCTGTCACTCTACAAAGCTCAGTGGTTTTCTCGCTGGAAGCATTTGTTCATATTTCTCTAGTTTTATAAACTCTGCCAAGCGGGAAAAGCCAGTAGCCATTCGATGTTGCCAGAAGGGGTTTCTCTGCTCATCCATTCAAATATTTATGCATGATTTTGGCCGATTACTTGCCATATCTCCACAAATTCCTCGCTATCGTTTGCGATTTCTTAAAGAAATTTGTATTTTTTTTTTTTTTTTTGTGGAGCATAACACATCAGCCAATGAGACTACGGAGACAATAATTCATTTTTTTTTTTTTCGATTTGTGTGTTTTATTTTTACTTATGTGGGTGACATTGGCGCTCTTACTAATTTAGTGACATTGCAACCTTTCTTTTTCACAATTTCTCAAATAATTTGAACCGTCCGCCTTTCTCTCTGATGCAAATACATATTAACTTATTTTTGCCAGGATTGAAATGTAGTTTCAATGTTCATTTGTTCATGCTACTTATGCGTCCACGGCATTAGAGGATTTCACATAACAACACTTGATATTTTGTATTGAGAAAAGTTTATATCTATGTGAGGTGGGCTGACGATGCCAATGTACAAGATAACAGCAGTAAATTTGTCAAAACGGTTGTCATATCAAAGGAAGCAAGCAATACACGCTTAAAATATTGCGAGTTTAATGCAAATTTAACTCAATTTCTTTTTGCTTATGTTCTGCTACCACTTTTTTTCATATTCATTCTCTTTTTGACGAGATTGATTCGAAGACTACTTGGTTTGCTTTATTAAATTTTGCCCAATATAACAACTACGAGAAGATATAAACGCGCACGAACACATATACCCCGACATACTCAATATTATCCACCAAGCCCAACAACAGCAACTGTCCGTCAAACGGTTAATTTAATTTAAAGTTAAAAAGGAAACTATTTATTAGTTGCGCAAATACATTCTGTCCGTTAAAGTTAATTGGTTCGCCAAACGTACACGATGCGTTTCTCTTTTTTACAAATTTTGGTTCTACACAGCATCGATACTAATGCTTGTATGGTACAAGTTTCAGTTGCTTACAAGCTTTGATTCAGGGCATATCAATCTCATCTATCCCAGTGGGCTTTTTTCTGCTTTCAATTGGAATAAATTGACCCGAAGCAAGGGATATGATGAGATTGGCTTAAGGGGACTATGCAGTGAACTATGAAATAATTAGAAAGTGGTTCGCAAGATTTCGTGCAAGAAATTTTTGATCTTGAAAACGATGAAATTCGCCCATGTCCAACCGTCGACTGCAATAGCAACCCAGAAAATGATTTTTAACTTGATCTAAGAACATCCCACGCTTACAGCATATTCTTCAGATCTGTTGCCTTTTGATCAGTAATTGATCAGATCAATACTGCCATATTTAACAGATTAGCATCTCTGCAAAGTTTTACCAAATTTCTTACAATGATATGTGAAGTCCAACATGATTTGTTTCCCCATTCACGCCGCTTTTAATGATTGGTCAACGCCACGATTTTCTACGCACGAAGCGATTGATAAGATTTCGATTTTTAAAACGCGCATCGCTGTCATCTTTCGATCATTACTGATATGAATCAATTCAAAGTCTTAATCGAGATTAGGTAGAATTTAATGAGTTACAGGAACTGAGATACAATCGCAATTACGACCAATCAACTGTTTCAAGATTGAGAAAAAGAAGAAAAATATTTGATTTTCTTTACCGACCAGACCACAATTTTTTTTTGTTAAAGTTGTTGTGTTTTAGTATTTGTGTTCTTTATCGAGTCGGACGGAGAGCGGGTGTGTGTAATTTGCTTAAAAGGCTTGTCAACACAACGCATAGAACTGGACCCACATTAGTGCGAACATCTTTAAAGGTAACTTCATGCTACTTTCATTGCTTGATTGTTTTAGAAAATTTATTGCAAATTTACAAAAACAATAATATAATATTTTGTTTGTATGTACGTTAGGTAGGAAAGCATTTTGAATGAATCTTTTTTGTCCCGCTTTTTAATACAGTTTTGTTGCGAAACTTTCTGAAACATTTGCCTGCTGGAAGTTGAGTCCTTTTTAAGAAATGTATGCATGTATGCGAATATGTATGTATGTATGTATGTATATATGTATGTATGCATGTGTTAATTTTATAGATGTGCTATAAAAAAGACATAACTTGTGTATGTGTATCTGTGTGTTTATACACATTTGTAAAACACATATTATATATAAACGATTCCGTTTCACTTCACAACACAGGCAACCGTCTCCTCTGTCTCCTCGTCTATATCCAATGTGGTCTCTTAGTTTCGGTTTTATATTTTATTTATTTATTTATTTATTTATTGTATTTCGTGTTATGTCTCTGCTAGATAGTTATTGTTGTGGTATACTTAGGATATTTCTTAATTGATGCTTTATAAGATTTATCTTAAATGCAATCAAAGAAAATTATTGCAATTGAGGGCAATAGTGTATCTCTCGAACTATCTGCATGCATATCTAGTAAATAAACTGAAATGAAAAGTCAAATAAACTAAAGTTAAAACTTAAAACAATTTGATTGTAAACACAGCAACCAGCAGCAGTTGTATTATATGTTGTTAGTGATTATGAATGTAGGCACAAATGGGCAAAATTCAAGTTTCATAAGCTCGACATGAAGAGAGTTAGTTGTGTTTGATTTTAAAAAGATTTTGAAAACAAAAAATACAGGCTTTTGTGGTTATTTCGATATTCAAGTAAAATATGAATATTTCTATTCAAAAGCAGCAGAAAAAGAATTTCGAGGGATTACCACATTAGATAATTCGATTCGTTTGTTCGACTCTTTAAAAAAACATGCAAAAATATTTTTGCATTTTTTTTTTGTTTTGCATTAATTTGAAAAATAATAATTTTCATTTATTTTGTGTGCCTGCGTGTGTGTGTGTGTGCTTTTGCGGTTATTTTATAGCAATTTTTTGTTGTCTCAGAATCACTTTGGAACTCATCATAAAAATGTCATCAACAACGAATTATTGTTTTATGTATTTTCGCTTTTTTCCGCAAGTGCTAGCATTAATATTGTCTCCCTTTACTGCGTTTTTGACCTTCTTGCAGATTTTTCAACCTCATGCTCTTAAATATACATCTACATGCACACAGTCATAGTAGTCAGGAACATGCCCTCAAACGTTTTGACCAAAATCTCGGTATGGCATGAAAATCATGTCTACGTAAAGAGGAAATTTAAATAAAAAAAAAAAAAAAAACGAATTGTTAAAAATTACCCACAACCCTGTTGGTCTTCAGCTTTACTCTCCTTGTATGCTCGGCTTTAGAAAAAGCATAAAAAAAAAATCTTTATATATAAGATGGGAAGGGAATTATCGGTGGAGGGAGTATGAAAATGTAATTTTCAGAGTTATTCTCTTTTTTCAGTTCGTACTTATTTTCGTCAGTAGCCTTCAGCGTCGAATGTTGAATGTAAGCTCACAAGTATTGCGCCTGTGCAAAAATTCCTAACAGAAATCAAGTAAGTTTCATAAGCAATCCATCTAAGCCCTTGAAATCGATTAAGGCCTTGACGTAATCAATATCCGTAATATAAATTTCTAGTCCAGATTAAGCTCCATTTGTTGTTAGTGAGGAGAGTCATAGTTTAATTAAAATATGAATCTTTCTCCGTTATAGCGCAAACAAGCTTGATCGCAATAAGAAGCCTCTTTGAATTTGAAAATTTCTTGAAAAAATTTTTCGAAGCTCTTGCGATACTTATGTTCGCTTATCGCTCTTTGTTGAACGTCCTATCTATCTATCTTTTTATAAATTCGCGAGGTCCTCGTACCGACCGGATATAAGAAGTTCAAAAGGCGGAACGAAATTTAACTAAACTTTAGATAAATCACGAACGCTGACTATGCTTTTAATGCTTTGAGGATTTGACAAAGAAAGGAAATACTCAGAAACGATATTTGCTAGAAATTCGCTATGGAATTATGCAGAGACACAATGTACGGGTCCAGTGTACATGCGTTTGGTTGCATGGTGCGGATAATTTGAATATGGCGGGCGGTCAACTTGCTGTTGTTTTCTTTTAAAAAAAATAATATATATATATATATATATATATATATATATAGATATAAAAAAGTTAATATGTATATACATGTATAAATATAAATATAAAACAAGTCAACGAAAAAATAACATGCAACACAATATAAGGCTTATGGGCAAATTACTTGCTTTCTCTATCACATCTTTGGTTGAAAAAAAAAAAAAAAAAAAAAAAAAAAAAATTGTTTCGTTTTTTTTTTTTCTGGTCTTTTGCATAAATAAATTTCAGAATACAGAACAAAGCAGAGTACAAGACAAACACGAATTGCGTACTGTACTTGGGTAAGAGTAATGTTTGAAATCGTTTTTGAATTGCAAGTAAATTGCTTATGAAATTGGTTGAAATTTTTATAAAGGAAACTAGAAGGCGAAATAACTGCCTCATCGCATATATTCTTCAAAATTTAAGCGTAAAGGAGCTTCATTTAGTTTAAATCTTTATAATTCATATAAGGTTCAGATCTAGGTCAGTTAGAAGGCAAGCATATGTACATGCCTATCTATTGTAGACCTCACTATGAAAAAAACATTATGTTGCACCAAATTGTAAAAAAATTTGTAATGTGATGTTGGGAATGTGGGGTACATCAATACCCTATACCAGAATAAAGAAGCTTACAGCTCGCTCCTCTATTCTACGGTTCGAAGTGTCCATTTACCCAAAACCTAATGAAATCCTTCTCGTATCTTTTAAGACCATGGCTGCAGCCTAAGGCTACACATATTAAGTGTAAGTGAAATTACGTATGAAAATGGGTGTGGCGCGCTGATAGAAAACTAAGCGTATTGTTTATATTTGATTTAAAATTTACATTTAGTTTTGAGCCAACTACAAATTAGAAAGGGAACGAACGTATCCTTACTGCGTAATGCATGTAATTTCAAGAAAAAAAAAAAAAGCTCGCATTTTTTCCAAAGTGAAAATAACAATTTTTTTGCACTTTAATCTCGTTTATTACATTAGCTGCAGAGAGTGTAGCAGCTTTGCTGAAAACATGCAACCTAGAAAAAAGTACATCGGACACTGTATCAACTAAATATAACTATTTTAGAGTAGACTTGACTACAAGAGCGGAGCCAATTTAATTATATGTTGGAAAACTATAATTCTTTAAGAGTGACCATCACGACCGCAAGACCTTGTGTAAAGGACAAACTTAGTCACAACTTTATTCCCTCCAGCCATACGTGGTTTTTTTATAATTACTCTCCAGCGTTATTTAATTGATGTTTCCAGTATGTGTTATGAGATTTTTTGCTCTTTCGGTATTTGATGTCAACTTTATTATATATTTCGTACATGTTATATCAAGTGGATATATGTTATGCTTTCACAGCCTATCACGTTGGAGCTAAGTGAAGCTAATATGTCGCTATAGTTTATGAAGGACCACATGCTTTTTTAATTTTACTTCTAAGGCATCAATAAACAACAATAAAGTCATTAAAAAATTACGACTGCATCTGGTTTTCTTTTTTAATATCGCCAATCACTCAGAACCAGTCTCTTACATATGACACGAGGTGATGAAAGAGGAGGAGATAGGTGGGAGTGTTCGCAGCGTAGTAGGCGTGTGACCATTCGATAAGCGTCATATCTGCTACGATCGAACACTAACTTTGGCCACGACCAAGTATACTCTACCACATTGAGGTTTGAATTTCCGGACACAGATTTGATAGTCGCGATTCTTACTTAGTCGGCTACTACCTATCAATTATTTGAAGTCATCAACTTTAACTTTATTCATACGTAAGGTGCGTCCTAAACCCTGCCCTGTGCACACCATGTGACGACGTGGATATTCACAATTTGTCCGAAAAGTGCAAGAGATTGTGGAAGAAAGTAACACAAGGAACTCGTATGCCTGTAAGGTCCTTATCCGTTTAACGTATCCGTTGATCTGTACATATATGTTGTGCGAGACAAACAAAAGCGAGCATTGGTGCAGGTCTAGGATACATTTTTATGCATTGGTTCCGTTATAATGGAAAACGGTGCGAGGTAACCAAGATACCTACTCTCTCTCTGTAAGCGCTTTAACAGAGCTCTGTTAATTAATTAGGATTAAGATATGCTTGAACTAGGAAGCGCAAAATATCTTAGTGGGCATCGGACAAATCTATATAAAAATACCTTTCAAGCAGGCTAAGTTCAGGTTCGGCTTCCTAGTACTATGTTTACCAAATTTTTAAAATGTGGTATTACAGCAATCCTAGGTTACTGTACCATACTGCAGGGATAATTTAAAAAAAAAGTGAACTGACTTGACCAGAGAAACAAATACATAACATACAAGCCATGCTGTGTATGCATTTGGAATGAGTTGATAAACGTCGTCACGCCACCCGATCAAAAACTTTGTATTAATATTTCCCAGGGCCACCTCACTCTCTCAGTTTAGTGCAAAGTTAGGCTACGTTCGCTGGATTAACTTGCTCGCAATAAACCAAATATTTTTTAATTTTACATATTTTCGTTTAAGGCGATTGACGCACAGATTCTTCTTAGAGTGCATCTGTTATTTTTGTTCGCTTTCGTTTTCTGAGTAGTTTAGTTCTCAATCATTATTTTTATGTGCTTTTAAATTCAATTTTCAATTTTTATTAAATTTAATTGGAAATTAAAAACATTGCATTTCTTCTTAATAACTCTAAACAATAATCTGTGATTCGCTTTACTTAGTTCTTTTTTTTTTTTTTTTTTTTTTGAAATTCGCTCGACCAATATGAAATACCAAACAAATTTTAAACATAAAAATGCATGAAATTTTTAATTCTAGTGTTACACAAAGCATGCGTTGATTATATTTTGCATTCCTGCTCTGTATGTGTTTGCGTGGTCACAACTCGAGCGCAAGCCGTGAAAGCACTTTGTAACATAGCAATTACAAAAAAAAACAGAAGTTAAAGCAGAGGGTAGTAAATGTCATGGCAACGACTTAAACCCTCAGCAGGGATCTTTTAATTGGATTTTAAAACAGCTCTGGTCCACATTTTGACACATATTTCGATATATTTGTTGGCCAAAGCAAATGATATCGTCAAGTAAGCAGCGTTCACTAATGAACACAAACTTATGCAGCAAGAGTAGTGCTTGTCGTCGTTGTTGTTGCAATTTTGCATAACCTCCACGAAATCAGAATAAAAAACAAGAGTAAAACAATCAAGCAGGACCTATACGAATTATGGATAGTCAGTACGTAAAAGAATGAGAGTTTATCGACTTAAGGAAAACATTCATGCTTCCTAGGCTAATATCGGCTAAAATGACAAGAGAA
Organism: Glossina pallidipes; assembly: GCA_000688715.1. Lineage (NCBI taxonomy): Eukaryota > Metazoa > Arthropoda > Insecta > Diptera > Glossinidae > Glossina > Glossina pallidipes. The sequence continues at coordinate 239,795 of KK500040.1, forward strand.
GACATAAACGAAAGGCTTATATATGTAGAGTTCATCGCACTTTCAAAATTGATCTGTGGTACTTATCAACTTGTTTAGCTGAAGTATCGATTATCCGAGCATTAATACGCGTATGATTCGATCTTATGTATATTTCATTACATATCTGACGTCATAGATAACATAATGGTGTATCTAATAATTCGCTCTTTATTTTTTTTCCCGAGAATTTAATTCATGTTCAAACGATAAGATCATGCTGCCGAAAATTGACATTCACAAGGGGGCGGCGTACGCGTGAACGTCTGTGTAAACTTTTACAACATTTTAAGTGCAACGTATACACATGAATTTCAACATGCGTGTAAGCTGTTGACTACGTTCTCTACCATCAATATACGGCATTAAGCATATCCTGTGCTATACATGTATATCAAATCATTGATTGAACTTGTTTGTTAAACGTTGGGTCACATGTTAATTTTTAGTTAATTTTCATGTCTTCAAAACTCATTTATATTCGATAAAATGGACGAGGAGGAGAAGGGAAAGCAAAAATAACAGGATAGACTGTTTTGGGGATCATCGACTTTCCTACAATCTTCTATTTCGAATTTGTTCACATCTATAGACTCCTTTGCTTCATAATGCATTAACAAGTGAAAAGAGGTTTTTTGAATTAACGGAAAACTTAAGAAATTATACAATAATGATGGCTCCCATAACCATGGCTTATATACATATTTTACTATATTTTATATAACGTAAAATCTGTAAATTTGTTCTCTATATGTGATAAGTTTTCGCCAATCATTGTGTAAATGCAGATCCAATTTAAGATCTGAATCGTTTACTTCACAAAATTCTCAGAATTTGTTTTCACGGCAACCAACAGATTTCGATAAATTATTATTTCATTCCTCATGGCACCGACTTTGAGTCCTTTGTATTCACCCTGTATATCAATGTGATTGCCTTCGGTGAGTAAATCCAGCCACATCTTAATATGCGCTGACGATGTTAAAATGCTTTCTTCTTTTTCCTTGGAATCGCACTCGGATCTCTTTCAATGACTTCGTGACTTAGATGATTTGTTTACGTGGCGTCTCATTTATTACTATGAAATTGAATTCAAAAAAATGCAAGAAGCTTTCATTCTCGAAAGAGGAATTCATTCACTACTGAGTAGTTAGTTAATCGATTCCCAGAATTTGAAAAATCTAGCTTCGTTCATTGACTCAGGAGTTCTATTTAAACTTAAAATAATCCGTTCAAAAGGAACTTCTGCTTTTTCCCCCCCAGGAGTTTAGGTTGGAAGCCGCTTAGCTCTTTATCTCCTTATGAAACTAGGTTCCTTCTGTAAGTCTTACCGTCACTTGAGAATCGTAGATTTATTCTTGATGTTTTCTTCTTAACTAAGCTAATAAATGGTATCATCGATTCGTCGACTTTGCTTGCTGGGATAAACTTCAATGTTTCGACTGTTCTTCTAGAAACCTTATTTTCATAAAACTCAATCGATGTCAACATAATTACAAGCTTTACAACACCTTTAGAGTCGTTTGCAAAAATCTAAATGTCATATTAAATTTGTTTGCAATGGATTAGTGAATGAGTCATAATCCGCATCTGTACTGGCTGTGAGTGTGCGCCGATACTAGACGTGTACATGCATGAGTTTTATTTATTTTCTAAATATTTCGTAACGAAATTTACAAAACACGAATTTAAAGACTGCCGGATACCGCACTTCAAATTTGAACCCGCGGCCATTGAGTTGTTAATCGCGATCCTATGCCTACTCGGCTACTTAAGCTAAGCGTAACGAAATCTAATGAACCGAAGCACATTTTCCCTCAGAATTTTGGCACTAACTTTTTTCTTTAACTTAACCTGTGACACTATACATCTTTGATATTCGCATTGGCAGAGATCTGGTAACAATGTCTCTTGGTATATCCAAAATATAGATATCTAAAATTCTCTCTATGGCATATGCATTGCTTGTAGCGATGTTTAGTGGCTGTAAATACCATGTGACAATAGTTAGCATACTTTGTGGTTTTCTTTGGTTGTGCGTACGATTGCGAACAACATCTGCTAAATTTACGCTATGGAATTAGACTTGAACAAAACAGATTTCCCATCTGTTAGATATGTCCTTTTCCTCAGTTTTGCCTTTTCTTCTCACATAATCTGCTTTTCGAGTGTCGCGGCAGTTGAACGAACTTGCTCTTAAATAAACTTTCATTACCCATTATGTTTGCTTATAAATAATTTGTCGGTTTAAGGCGAAAGGGAGGCAGAGGACAAAAGTTCATTTCACATTCCATTCTCTAATCTAGAAGAAGGTGTGCAAAATTTCGTCTCGCTATAGTGAAGAATGCTTTTATCGTGTATTTGTCTAGTCGTTGCAAAATAGATTACTATCGTGATCAAAAGATGAAGTAAATTTTTGATATAAACTTGGCAGGCATTTTTCTTTTTCGGTCTTCTTCTACAAATCAGCAAATCTTAATGACAAGAACGGGAAGATCTTTGTCAGTATATAGTACTTTCTCTACCGTCTATGTAGTTGAATGTCAATATATATTCATTCACTTGTTTTTGTAAATATTAACAGAGGAAGTTTTTCGCTTTTTTCGAAGAAAGAATTTGTCCTAAATTTTTGGCTTGCAAATCAAATATTCTGTCATGAAAAAGTTGAGAATGGTGTAGAAGGTCCTTGGCAAAGAGATCATGAAGCAAGAAAATGTTTGCAAGTGGTGCAAAAAGTTCAATCGGGCACTAGTATGAGTTCAATGGCAAGATTGGTCCGAGCGACCATCAGTATGTCGGACCCTTTTAAGGATTAAAAAATAAATTGGGATGCGCACGTTTTGTGCGACGACAAGTGGTCTTTGAAGGCGATGAAATTGATTGTTTAGCATATTTTGAGCTCATTAATTTTATAAATAAATTCACTACACTTCGCAATCACAGTAGTACGCACATACGAATGCTGCAAAACCCAAGAAAACACACACTGTTTTGATTTGTAAGCAAAAACTATGTGTGGGGCATGAAACTTATCGTTTTTATTTTCCAAAGCGTAGAGAGAAACCCCACACTATATACAATAAGCGATCTTTTAACTTTACTTTTTCCTTTTTTTTCTCTTTTGTAAACTTATTTATTTTTAATTAGTTTAATCGCTGAGCTCACGCTGTCGTTGCACCAAAGAAGGGAAGTCATCAATGTCAATGATTTTCATTTGGTTTACAGATAATTCATAGCGAAGCTGAAAAGGTAAAAAAGGAGAACTTTTTTTTTCTCTCTCTCTGCTATAAAGGAAAAAACATTTTTTTTTCCTTTTCACAGTCTGATAATAATGAGGAATTTGTAACCCTTATCAGGAGTTGTTCTAATAAGTATACTTGTATGGCGAATGATAAACTGTTGTTGTTGCCAATGTAACTCAATACTTTAGTGGCAGCAATAAAAGTTATTGCACGAATACAATCATAAGGGGTAAGAGATTGATATGAGAACACCCGATAAAAAATATTAACTTGACATTCTTGTTCGAACACGCTTCCATGTAAACGACTGCCTCTGCACTTCTGTAAAAATTCAATTATGAAACATAGATTTTTCGTGGCCTTTCGACATAAGTCTGCTCTTATTTCACCAATAACACGAATAATCGTGGAAAATATGGTCAATGATAGTTTTTCTTTCGACATAATCTTAGAGAAAAGAGTCAAAGGCAGTATATATACATATATATATGATTTCGGTGGCAAACTCCAGCAAACAAGTTTGAAGATTAGTCATAGATAGATCATTAAACTTCCCTCAATAGATTGATTGTGTCATGTCATGTATTACGTGTTGGACCGTTTTGTTGAAACTACTCATTATCCGAATCGAAACGCCTCCGTAGCGCCCCCCTTTGATCATTTTCAGCCCAGAAACCACACCTCAAAGTTAATTTTTGAGAATGTAAAGATTCTTTAGAAACAGAAACTTGTTGGCCCGTTACAGCAAAGGGATAATTTTGCTAACATACGAAGCCATTTAAGCAAATAAGTGCCTCCTTACATGTGCACGAAAAGTAGTCGAAATGGTTCGTTGTTTTTTGTAATAAATTTTCATCATTTTTATACGTGTTATTCTAAGAAAGACAGAAACCGTAAAAAAGCACTTCCGAGACATTGACGGAAACTTGGGGCGGTGAAGTCGCTTTATGTTTCGACGAGTTTGCAATGTTAACTTTGGATTCAAAGTTTACACATTCACACATTAAGCGAATTATCGCTGGCGATGCCGACAGAACTTTCACTCGAAAAGGTTCTTGGTCGAAAGGTGGAAGGATGGCATAAACGGTCGCATACGTGTGACTGACTACAGCCGCGGAAGATTGTACTCTCTACGTAAGGAAATTGACGGGAAATCCTCTATTAAGAACTGATGCCTCTTGGAAGAGCAAGTAAGAAAACTCTATTCCGCTTTGCAAATCTTTTAGGCTGAACTTTATAAGCTCAACTATAACACTTAATAAAACTAGGTGGGTGTGACTCACTTTAACAATTTTTATTGAACTTAACTGGTCGATTGCAATTCAGGAGTAAGAAGCAAAAAACCCAAAAGGCAAAGTTAGTTCATATTGCACTGAAGACGTGTCCCTTGATGGATTTGACCGATTTTGAAACATCGACCAGTGTGCACGAATTTCGAATGGAATGATATTTTTATTTTTACAGTCAAGAGAAAATTTAGCATAGGCTCTGCATGGACTGATGGTCAGACAAACATACGAATAGGTTGGTGAAGAAGGTATATACGTTGTGGGGCCTCTGCAATTTTCTTCAGGATGTTGCGAGTGTTATTATATTCCCATTTTTCGTTGGCGGGTATGAAAAAGTAAAATGATAGAAACTGGTAATCAAAGGGGACGCAGTGCTCTTAGATCATGATACGTTGACCTGTGGACCAGGTCGCCTTGACACTGGTGCTGTGTCAGTGCTTCTATCGTATCATTTCGATCATGGATTATTCTTTTACTGAAAAAACATCTCAGTGCTCTTGCTAAAGGCTCGCAGAAAATTGGCAGAAATTCATTGAACGGATTGGTAAGCAATTAATTGCTTAAAACTATTAAATCTTTTGCATTCAAAATATTGTTCAGTTTCTGCGAAGAGCTTATGCACAGAGTTAAGATCGCTTTTAATTTTGATAATTAAAAATTGTTTTTGTGAAATGAAAATGATATAATGATGTCAATGCAACACTCTAAGTTTTAATACATAGTTGGTTCAATTAAATTGTGTGCACAAATAAAGGTTTGAAGAAAGATAAACAAGAAGAGCCATGCATTTAGCGTCGAAGGACTAATAGAAAGTAAATGTTGAAGTAAATGTTTGAGGTGAAGAATTTATATATAAGCCACCACTTCAGTTGTCTGTCAACACATTTACAGCAAGACACGTACGTTTATTGCAGCGGTTAACCAGTAAATTAAATAGACACACACGCGCCCATAACTAACAAATCATTTAAAATTTATACAATATTTTAACAAATGCATTAACACGCAAAATTAATTTCAATTCATATACCATTGTGAACAAACGCCCATCCCACAAAACCAAACGTTCACGCGACGTCAAGAAAGAAGCTACGGGAAAAAGGTAACATACACCAACTGGCATCCAGTGAAGCGCATTCGAAGTAGTAGCGAACAACATTTAACTTTAATCACAGAAAGCAAAGGAAAATGTTATGCCAAAATAGTTGCATTTGACGTGTGTTAGTATTAATGGGCGCATACTTTTTAATTACTTTCAAGACCCGCATAACGAAAAAGAATGTCAGAAATTAAGCACGCAAAAGGATGTATGTTGTGATATCCAAGCTGCCTTTCATTAGGTCTGAGTGCTAATTCACGAGTTAAATACCTTTGCTGAGGATGTCATTATTATAGTGAGCCAAAAAATTATAGCATAATGCTATGCCATTCGATGAAGTAATTCTATAGCGAATCGAATTAATCGCCATATTCGTCCTACTGTTTCCATCTCCTCCTAGATTAGATAGACTAGAAGAACGAGTTGAATTTCATACGCTTATCATGTAACTAAGAAAGTGAAAGACTCTTCGGATATAAATTACTAAGTTTTTCTGTCTGTCTATCTGTAATAAAGCCGAAAGGCTTAAATAGCTAAATTCATAACAAAGTGATTATATGCACAACTGTGCCAAACAGAGGGTGCGTACGGCCTTAAATGATGAACGGTGGCCCACTATAATATTTTTCTGATTTTATATGAATATAGTTCCGATTGCAGTGCACAAACAATTGCATAGTTGAAATTTAGCGCAAGTCCACGAAGACATTCTGGTTAAAATATTTTAGAAATAATTGTTAGTTCGGGTTAGCTAGAAGCGATATGCTTGTGACTTCTGAGCTAATTCAAGCTTTACTTCAACCGACATCCGTGGCAATAAGCAGCATTTCCACCCTAGAGACTTTTTATATAATTTCAGGTGAACATGTGCATTTACGGCTTATGTTGTATTCTTTGTATGGAAAGTTGTGCGACTTTGCTTCGCGTTACTCTTGTCTTTATGAAAGTGAAAAAGTGAAATGAACAGAAAATTGAACAATTGTTGTGTCCCTATGCAACGTCTAACTTAATTTAGCGACTTTGCTCTTTTCGATATTAGCATTTTTAAAATACCAGTACATAGCCGATCGTTCCATTTAATATACCATATTTCATTTGCTTGACACATGCACAACTGGAGATCCGACTGTGCCAGGCATAATAAATCTGTTGGCATTACACCATAGAATTATGATTACAAGCGATATACAAGTGATTGTTTTCCATTCATTTACCCGAAAATGTTGGGTACCCAAAATTCGAGCTATGACGTAGACGCATTTATTTCTTCATCGCTTTTGGTAGCTGAAAGTAGCAGCAGAGGTAAATATATATGATGGCTGCGGTGTACATGTTTTGCGTTATGTATATTTGCGAGTGCGGTTTTTATGCATTTGACTTTGCGGTTATATAAGCTATTCTGTCCTTATTTTTGTTGTTGTTGTTGTCGTTACTTCTCCGATATCAACATTCTAACACATACGCAAACAGCAAACAGTAAAGAGAGGATGATGTGTACAATAATCTGGGTGAGCATTAGTTCGTTTTATTATTATTATTATTATTATTATTTTTTCCTTCAACCTTTTTGCTTTCAAAACATGAACCAACGAATGCGTTTGTTTCGCGAGCCTATTATTTTACAAAAGTGTATGTTTGCCTCCATGCACATTTACAGCATTCTGTTCACACTTTCGCTTCAGCAAATTTTTACTAAAAGATCGAGCGTGCAAAAAGTAACGCAAAACAAGTGTTAACAGAATTAAAAACAGAAAAAATAAAAATAACTTCAACAAAGCGCAAAAAAAAAACCAAAATGCAAGTGAGAACAGAGAAGTTTGCTCCTACGCCTTAGAGCGAATTACAAATACCCTTCGCTTGAACACAAAGTTAACATAAAATATTACACGAATTAAGATAAGTTTTATGAACAAAGGTACAAACAATCGATAGATATGTTTGTCCGCCTTAATCTTAACTGCCTGACATAAAGTTCACTTGCTTAACATGATTTTTGGAAAACCCAGGCTGGCAAGGAGCGAGCAAGTTGCTCGCATGTTTCTAACTACGTCTAACTTCTATGAAACGAATATAGGAATATTGAGGCTGTGTATTTTGACTGTACGCTGTACGCGATGCGGCAGGAAAAATTACCCGGGAGTGATGTTTTCAAGGAAACAGAAAAACCAAATAAAACATTTACTGTGCAACATGGTCCACCACCACTCAGCTTAATACAGTTATTCATACAACGGTCGGAAAAGTGGTTCAATCCGAACCATTTTCAATAGTTACGTGTTGTAGATTGAACGTAAGAAAATAAGACAAACAGATGCGCAGAAAAGATTAGATTGATGCAGAAAGTGATTCTGAATCGTTTACTGTATTAAAAGATGGGTTTATCTCAAGTTTTTGTGGATGTTGTGTACATTTGCACTAACTTAATATATCCTTATATCACAAGTAGTGTAAGATATAAAAAGAAAGTATTAAAAAAAAAATTTGAAATTTATTCGATTTGAGCCGATTTTGGTACACTCATCATATACATGAAAAAAATCCAGAGGTCAACTTTCCATACCTATGAGTGTATCCACCACATTACACGGGCTTACAGAAAATATGCAGAGGACTTTCCCTATTTAATTCCAAATTTTTAATTCATTTTTCGGGAAACAGCGACTTTGTCAATCGCCTAATAGGTGAAGGAGGCCCGCAAGTCTACTTCGAATATTAAACTGATAGAAGGCTTTTTCGCAATTTGAATGAAAAGTATTGCCAACTGCACGCCAAGGTAAGTGTATTCGAAATTTTAAGTGGTAAGCGAATTTCCACGCATTAAAACATTACGAGAAATAAGTCGACGCAGTTTTCATATGTTGCTAAAACGTAATGCATTGTAGCATTGCTGTGACGTGAAGTTATAATGAACAACCAAACTTGGGTTTAAAGTGCGGTAAAACGCAGGCAACGTGGGTTCATTGGCTTATTAGATGAAAAGTGGGAAGAAGGAATTACCATGACTAGATGGATGAGTGAATATTTCCCGAAATTCATTGCAATATATTTTCAAGTGGACATTTGCATGCCAACGGCTGATGTTTTTTTTTTTTTTGTATTCTTAAGAACTCCAACAAAGAGACAACATTTTGAATAAAGAAGAATTATTTGTTATATCAATCATATTACGAAAAAATGAAAGAAATACGAAGGACTTACAGCCATCGCTATATAAGCAGCTTTGCTTTGATTATCAACTTGAAAGTGTTGCATCTTTTCCATGGTCAGATATTGCAAAGTTATAATATTGCCCGTCTTACGTGTTGTTATGCGACTTGGACTGAAACCACTAATTATTCCGAACGAACTCAGCTGTAAGTAGATTGTCAGGTGAAATTAAGTGTTTAGTGGAAGACGTGAAAATGGAATTTTAAAATTTTTAAAACTAAATAAACAAGTGGGATGGAAACACTCCTTAGCCTTGATTTTTGCATATTAATTAATCAGTTAATATAAAGATAGACACAGTCAACGCTACACTTGGACCACACGAATTGCAGAGCATTTGATTTCAAGATGAGCCGAAAACTCATTCACTCGATATATCTGCCATATACAATGTCGTACGTTCCATACATATCGTATATTTCAAATGAGATTTTCACAAGATTTGGAAACTTTTTCTAGATTATCGTACGAAAAAAAAACCCATTCATAAATTCTTGGCAATTTCTTGGACTCTTTCTTCTTGCATTTATCTGAAGCAAGTGTTAAGAAAAAATCTACGAAGTTTACATTTCTAAGTAACGTTTTGAAGTCGCCATCGGTGTTTTTTGATAGATATAAAGAACTACGGCCAACACTAATATGCTTTTTGTTTTGGGAAAAAAAAAATCAAAACATCTATAATACAGTTATGGGAAGTATGCAGCGATTACTTCTTCTTATATATCTTCGCACCTCAAAATGTCGGCACAAAAACCAAGCCAAGCTCCAGACCAAAAAAACCACTAACAGTGTCGATAAAGCCCAAGTGCGTGCATTGTCTATCAAGGGCCATTAGGTCGACTTGAACGTCAAATGTACTTAAACCTTCTAGACATGAGTGAATAATATGTCAATGAAAATGTCAAAACTATGCTAAGTGAATCTGGTGATGTTCTTAATAAAATTAATTGATTAGTTTATGCTTTTTTGAAATTCTCCCTCTTCGACTGCCTAGAAGACCATTAGATGTCAATCGCCCGACCTTTTAAGGAAGCGATTGCAGTTGTGAAGATCAAATAGTAGCGCTTTTATATTAAGATCATATATTTCTACCTCTTTCCCTGAACGATCGTTTATTGTTCGTACAGCTTGTTGTTGAACTTAGTTGGAAATCGTTGCATGATTACTTGGATTCGTTTAGAAACAAGTTGATCACTAATATCAATCAATCAATAAATCAATTTATTTTGTTGTTGGCAGGGCATCCTGTGGAATAATAAGGTGATTACATCACTAGCCCGTCAGTCTACATATATGCTACGACTTATGTTTTATTATAATCTCTCTTGTACATCGTAATTGCATATCTTGTGTATGTATGGTTTTATAGTTACAATGCTAATAAAATAAAATAAATAATAATAATTCGTGAGCGCACATAATAAGGTGCAAACCTAGAGTGGTTTTCGTTCGAAGCCTGGGCGAAGTGAGTCACATTTTGAGAGGTCTTTGTAAAGGGGGCAAAAGCTAAATTCGAAGAAAATTCTTTTAATGCTTTAAAAAAAAAAAAAAAAAAAACTTAAATGCATATTCAGACAGCAGCTAACCCTACCAGCTAAGCTATTTATAAATTGTAAAATAAGTACTTTTTTCTGAAATTCTAAATTGCTTTTAATTTCAGTCTGTATCTCAGTTTGTTTGTATCCAAATCAATTTAACAGGATTCAACAACATCAAAGCCAAAGCCTTAAGGCATTTATGTACATCTTTTTTTTTTGCTTTCTTTTTTTTTTTCTTTCTTTTTAACGTTCGTTCTCGTTTTTTTCTCAATTCCCGCACACATAAGTTATTGCTACTAAGCAAAATCAACTAAGCCGTATAAATTCTTAACAAATCACCCAGACTAAGAGGTAGAAAAATGAACAGTTATAACAAAACCGACACCATGCAATGTAACAAATTACGTCGGAAGCAGCAAAAATATGTAAACAACAACTAAGGTAACGAAGTTGAAACAAAGTAAAAGGAAAGCAAAATGAATGAAATATAAAATAACAAACCGGGAACTTCAGTGATTCTTACTGAAGATAGGCTTTGAAGGAAGCATGCTAGGAACAGAAAAAAACAAACACATACATTCATACTTACATACATATGTATAATGTAAACAACAGGAAAACAAACAAATCCCTTCGGAGTAAGCTGTAGTTGTAGGGAAATGCAATTGAAATGGATCAAATTTAATTTATGTTATTATGGGGTGCCGTAAAGGATTAAATGAATTTCCAAAGTACGTACGTCATGTATATAAATTTGCCATCGGATATAAAAGTAACTGAAAACAATGAACAAGGTAATCTATAGAAAGGAAGAGAACAGTGAATTAAATAAACAAAAAAACAAAAAAACAAAAAATTTGTTGTTATAACCAACCATATGAGATCGTGGATATACTGCTTATGCTATTTTGTGCGTAACAAGTAAACAAAAGATAATCATTTCTAGAGGACCACGAGTTTGTAATGTTCGGCTATTTAAGGTTTGAGGCAATCTGACAGCCAGTGGAGGCAAGAGGAAATGAAAATTAGTAAGGTAATCCACCAGGGTCCCACGAAACGACGAGCACCACTTGCAACCAACCCTCGCAGCATAATGCCTAGCAATTATCCCGCAAGGGAGGCCGATCGGCGAAGTTTGAATGCAGGAGGTATCTTTTGACGATTTCTACCTAGTGTTGAAAATATATATGTGATGGTGGGTAGTCATATCATTCGATCTGCTGCCACACTTAAGCATCTTGCTGTGGTCATTGATGAGCAGACAAGCACCACGACCTCTACGCAGCTTGTGAAGCGGTCGGGATTCAATCGCCTGCAGCACATATTAGACCAATTATAAGAGGCCCTATAACTGCTGTAAGGAATGCCATAGCTACAGTGGTGCACGCAAATCCAGTGTGATCCGCAGCCCTTATTGTGAAAGCAACGTATAAGGAGATGGCGAACGTATACTGCCTTAACACGTTTCGGCAAATACGAAGCTTCCGAACAATCTCGGAAGGGGTAGGCCTAGCGATTGCGGGGGCGCACTAAAGTGATATCCTGGCAGATGAAATACGACGCATCTACGAAAACGAACGCAGGTGACGTACGGAAATAGCCTCGCTCATGAAAGAGAAGTGTTTGACAACAATGACAACATGGCAAATGCGATGGGCGACAGCAACTAAGCGTAACTGGACGTAGTCACTCAGACCCGAAGTAGTTAAATGAACCGGGAGACCACATGGTCAGGTACATTATTTTCCTAATGAAAGACTGCAATTCTTGTTGCATACGGGCGACCCTTCCTCAAGCATAAGTATTTTGATTTTCAAAAAGGATTCTTCTACATTTAGTTTTTCATTTATTACAAAAATCATTGTGAAACGTTTGAATAACGCATTAAGGTCCGTACATGCAACATTAAAAGATTATTGAAATAATATGACACAACCAAGATATCGAATTGACCTCTCAGTGAAGAGTGGCAGAAGATATTCCTATGTAAATATAGATGCCCGAATTTTTTTGTTTTGTTTTTCGTGGCTTAGCAGTTTTGTGAAGTAATTCTAGTCTTATGGCAGTAGGACAGATGTTCATATAATAAGTTTTGGTTACACACAGAATTGCATGGCTGACGCTTAGTAGCTTGTTTAAAGACGTGGGAAAAGATAGTGGAAAATAGTCATTAAAACATTACAATGAATCCTTACTTTGCTTGGTGATAAGAAAGTTTATTGTCTCTTATCCCTTGACAGGGCGTTGCTGGTATGTGACAATAGTATGGTGCCATGAGAGTAGCTTTTATGGGAATTGCGGATTTTGATAAATAGGAACAATTAAGTTACAAATTGAAGTTTAATAAGAATCATAAGACGATATGGTAGCCCATAAATCGAATTTGTCTTAAAGTTGCTGAACGTTGTCTTCAAAATTCTTGCTTCGTTGCATTATTAATATGAATTGCAATTAGTTTACGTAAAAAGCAGAAATTTTATGTTCTCTATGTACTATTTATATAACGGCAATAATTGGATCAAGAGATCAAATTCCTATAAATTTTAGTATTACTTTGTTTCTGAATGACAAAAACTAATCCGTATAACATAATTAATATGCATAACAAGACTCTATCAAGCAACTTAATATTTACTAAAAATTATACGAAAGACAGGTAGGTATGTGAATTTAAAAATAAAAAAGAAAAATCAAAAAGATGTTGACGAAACAGAAGGAGAATTGATTCAACAAAGCAAGACATTTAGATGAAGCTTACGAAATGAAAACAAATACGTAAAAATTTAATCACACTTCTCTGCACAAATAACAACAGAATGCAAATGTAATTAAAATTCGATAGACGTTGCTGTTACGTTGCAAAAACAATATATATATATAACATGTACGTATATATTATATAACATAACTAAACCATAAAATATATGCTTAAAGTGATTTGTCATGCTCACGCTAAACAAACAAACGAATTAAAAAAAAAAAAAAGGAAAAAGTAAAAGAAACACATAATCCAATCAAGAGAACATTCTTATACACAATGTAAATTCCATATAAATCATAAAATTTTATATATGTACATAATACACTATCTGAAAAGTATTAAGCTTTTGCGAAAATTGCATTATCAACGTTGTGGAACTCCGTAATCGTCTTTTCGTCCATTGACATTGTGTCATTTTCTCGGCAACGGACACGTAGTCCAGCCACTATAAAGCTATTGCGAGCCACTGACCGCTTTTCCGTCAGTTCATTACCACCAACTTATCATTAATCGAAAAGGTGTACAGAAGTGGAAATAAATAAATCCTTGAGGGATTTCAAACATCTCTCTGTGGATCTTTGCTGACACTACAGACAGAGAGAAATAGCATTTGGTTTGAATTTTTAATCACAATCTCCGATAATATAAACGTCGACAATAAAGACCCGCATCGGTCGTTTCGCTTGGCGTGATGCACGATACCGAGTCCGTTCAACTCACATTGTCATGTTATCAGTCGTCACATATAGGACATTACTATGCAGATTATATAGATCCGCATCACTTTGATCGTCAAATTTCGAACGGTGACTTTTAGAGGACGTTTAACCTCATGTGTTCATAAACGAAGAACTGGACAATATTTTTTAGCTTTCTCGATATGTCGGGATATATGTTTACATGTGCAAACAAGTAAATGTATGCATGCATAGACACGCACACTTGTATATATATATATATATATATATATATATATACGAAAATCATTGAACATAGTACCTATAGTTGATAGGCAGCCAAAGGAATAAACAAATAAAAATTTTAAATAAAAGTGTGTTTTATAATGCATGAATATGTGTGTTCATCTGTATGTGTGAACTCTTCAATGTTATTGGTCAAATAAGCACGTTTATACGGATTAGAAATGATATATGTACATGGACGTGTGAATGTATATGTGTATATACATATGTATATACTATGCAAATTGTATATACTATGAAAGAACATATATATTCGAATTATACATTACATACACACATTTATATAAGTAGTAATAGCAGCAATATCATAATAATTATCATAATCATCATTACCATAATGATCACCATCGTTATCATCATCACTGTTATCATTAGCATTGTTGATTTATAACTACGAAAAATAATCACATATACAACTCAGAAACTCTGAAGTGAACTGTTCGGATAAACTAGACAGAAGTGAACTGAAGTGAACTGAAGTGAACACACACTTTGTGAAACATTAAAAACATCTATAATCAGTTGTAGCAGTTGCTATAACCTACATACATATACATATACGCACTTATATATATATATATATATATATATGTATATATACAGATTCTCATACACATAGTTACTCATGGACGCAAGCACCGAGGCAGACAAGCAGCCAGGCACATACATATATATATTCATGGTCAAATAAACTGAAACGTTTGTGGTAGTAATAATGTTTTTCGGACTTGTTGGATTTCGTTACGTAAAATGTCAAAAACAAATTGAACATAATTGTTGTTGTTGTTGCTGTTGTTATTATTCTAGATTTTAAACAAAATTTTGTTCCACAACAGTATCTCCATAACATGATTATGGCAGGCAAGCAGGCAGGCAGGCAAGCATGCAAACATATATAGATAACGGATTGCATTGCGTATACGCATACGCACTCATATATATATATACATATATACATATATATATATATATATATATTGTGTAATTATCGTTGTAGTCTTATGCAAGTCCATGTTATTAGAGATGTTTTTTGAGCCTAACAAGGTATTTTATGAGCTAATTAAAATGCGTAAGTAGATCTTCGTTTACATTTATAAATGTTGCTTGCATTGTGCTGGGCTTCTGATATCTAAACCTAACATGCTTAGAATATAAGAATCAAGTTTCAAATGGCCATAGTATTTTAACCTTTTTCATACAATGTTTAATCTAAGTGCACTCTCTACGAAACGAATTTTATATCCGGAAGTAAATGAATTCTTAAAGAGTAAGTTAACCAGCTGCCAACTATTATCATACATAAGTAATAAAATGATGATCGTATTGAAAGAGAAATAAATATCAATAAATCTTTTAAAGACTACATAGTTATCTAAGGCGATTTTATGATATTATATGATATTGCAATCGAGAAATCCCTTCTAAAGCCCAACAAAAGCTTTTAATCACTAAAACATAAATTTAAAAAAAAAAAAAAAAAAATTAAATCCGTAAACGAATAGCAAATTCGCTTACATGATACGAGACAATCTGTACACAAGATACTAAATAAGTAAATAGTTTCATGTAGAAGAAGAAACAAAACGGGAAAGTTACAATCACTTGTAGCCAAAAAGTAACGAAAAGTCACTGAATAAAAATAAAAAGTGTTTGAAGTTAAGATAACGGTCAGCACTACGTACAAAACAGTCAATTTGTTAATGTACTCGCACTCAGACAATTGACGCCTGAGTTTGTAATTATTAGGTATTCCCATGCATTTCGCCATTTTCTCACTTGAAAACCGCTCACATCGCATGCAAATGGCTAGAAACAACTGATTCGTCAACTGCTAAGCTGTTCGAACATTCTTCGACCGTTGGAGCTGGGTTCTCGTCCAATTCCTGGACATTGAAGTTTTTTGATTCTCGGGACTATTTTTTCTCGTTGATAGCAAAATGACCGTCTTTAAGCCGCTAAAACCAAAAGCGACAGTCGGCATATAATAAACCAATGTCATCATAAGCTTTCGAACGTGTTTGGTTGGCTTCGGCAGCAGATATATTCTAACTTCAAGTATATCGATCCAGTTAATCGAATGTAAGCGCTATCTAAACGAATGGATAGGTTATAAATATGCAAACGTATACCCAACATTTTTGTAAACATAGAAATATCGGAATATCGGAAATATATGTGCACACACACTTCTTGTATAAAATGCGGCGATAAGCAAGTGTTGCCGTAAACGATTACAGTATTGCCGAAGCTTCACTTTCACAGTCAGCTTACTTTTGACTTGACATTATGCCGCTTACTGCCGTAGCAACTTCTACTACGTTCTCAGCTGCATGCGTTTAAACTTCATTTTACTTAAAGGTTTCTTTTTTTAATTTAAATATAATAACCTATAAGTTAAAGCCTTAGGGCATTATACGTTAGGATGATCTCAACTAAATCTTGCTTTCAAATTTTATTTGTTCACGACGATTTGAATTCAGGTTTAATTCAATATTTTTTGAAGATAGATCCTTTGTTTATAATGCGAAGGTTATATCAAGTTCCAAACTTACACTGTTGCAAATAAAGATATATCAGCTTTCTGTAGCAAATTTTCGAACTATCAACGCTAACAGGTATATGAACAAAACTGCCTTGAATATTACACTAATCAAAAGTATATATATGTATATATATTGTGGGGTATATAATGTCCATTTCTGATCGATATTTTGCATCAATTCAAAGGCGGTATATAAGTTCGTCGAATTATTATATACAGTGTTTGGGAGATCGTCCACAATTTCATTGAATTTTGCCAATTTGTTCATCCAATCGAAACGTTTCGATCGTAACAAGGGAATATACAAAAGCTTATCGATTTATTAGAATGATTTGGAATGAAATCGTTTAGCTCAAGCTCTAAACGCGATTTAAAGCGTCGGCGAGACGAACATGACTAAATCAACGCATTTATTCCGGTTGATCGACAATATATTTACTTCGAAGTGCACGCATCCAGCTTGTCTGAGGCATGGCATACATTTTTAAAAATAGCGTTAGCATTGAGCCAAATTTTGATTTTTTAAATTTCAGAACTACTCTTATTTAGATGAATGCACGACTACGACTAGATTGACTTCATATATGAGAAAACGTAGGACATGCACAACACTAATAACAGGCGCTTGCATGTATTTTTATCAACGACAACTATTGCTCAAAAGGATAAAGTGATGCGAAGTATCGATGTCCAATGGTCAAGTTCGATGATTTTGACACTTCTCTACATAAACTAACACTTTTCAATTTACTATTATTAAGTTGTTCAGTGTATGCAGACGCTATTCAGTTAAATTACTAAAAAATGCATTCTCGACATTCATTACTTTTGTTGCTTATATTGAAGAAATCTGCTGCCAAGTCCATCACATACTTTATGTAGCTTATGGTGATGCTGCTCGAAAATCATCTTGCATGACAACCTTCGGCGACACGTTGCAAGCGTTGCCACGGATACACTGTTGCAGCTGAAATGGGAACTTCTGCCGCACCCAGCGTAGGCAACAGGCAATAGCGCCTTCTGGCCACCACTTGTTCACGTCGATGTAGCATCGCTTGGCTGGCACATGGTTTAGAAATGCTGAAAAAGTGCCAAAATGAGTCGATGATTGGATTGCTGCCAAGCCTTGGCAGAATTATCAGAAAAAGTTATAAAAAAATATTAAAAATATTTTGATCAATAAATATCGGACCCATATTTCTCAGTAAATGCCTTTTTAAAGTGAAAAAATGATAAAATAACATATAAGCACCTAATACATTGTCCTGCTTCGCATTAAGAAAGACTCTTATAAAAATTAAAATAAAATTCACACACACACTTTATTATACAGAAAATTCCTTCTTCGCACTACTCCACGTGAGATTTTATATTGCATTCAATCAATTTAGAAGCAAATTATGTTTTGCGGTTAAATGCTATGCTATAGTATATCACTTAAACGTAAGGAATATAAGCATGCATTGTTTGCATTTTCTGTTTTATAGCCATCACCGAAGGATGAGACGCACATTCATTTTGTCAAAACGTTTACAACTCGCGGAAAGAAACTTCAGAGACCCCACAAAGTATACGTAATCTTTATCGGCATCAAATTCTAAATCAACTTAAGCATGTCCATCTCTCCATCGGTCTGATTGTCCTTCTGTCCGCCTGTGCCAAGTCTATTCTTAACATTCCCCTGGCCGCTAAAATGCAGCTTATCGAAAGCAAATTAGGCAAAAACATTGGATGTTTTCACATGCAGGCTGCGACAGGAGGACACGCCCACGGTACCACGCAAACTGAGAACACCTCTGTTTTTCAAAAGGCATAGGAAAGTGGTTTTTAGCTCATTACTCATAAAGTATAGTTGAAATTCAACAAAAATTTTAACGTTTGTTCTATAGGCATACCTGTACAAATATGGGAAATACTGACCACGCCTATCCAATATTATAGCGTAAAAAAATTTAATTTTTATTTCAATACCGTTATAACAGCGGTAGAAGAAAGCTTCAAAAACCCCATAGAGTTTTTGCAATGTGCCTAAGAGTGTCTGTTCATCTGTCCGTCTGCCCAACTGAGTAGTACTGTGCTAAACATTCTCCCGTTTGCACACATGAAAAGATAGTCTACAAATTTGCAGAACTGACCTAAGCTTTTCAAAGGACGCGCGACAATGACGCTTTTTTTTGAAAATAAAGTCAACCGCGCCTACTCTACTTTATAGGGCATGAAAATTTTTGTTTTGATAACGATAATGGGTGTGAAAGACTCGGTCGCAAATGAATATAATTTTCTTACTTGTTTTTGCTTTTTTTTTTTGCTATGATTTCTGAAGTCAAAGTGTACATCATACGGTGCGATTTTATTGCTGCCTTTTATATCTTATTCCCAAGTTATTCTGTTAAGTTTCTTGCATATTTTCTTGTGTTTGGTTTGCATGTGTAAGCGACATTCATACACGCGTAGAAATGTAAAAAAAAAAAGAATAAAAAAAGATCTTTACAAAGAAATCGGAAAACCTTTACTGTTCAATTTAAATAAATATGAGTTACATTTGCTTATATAACATAAGTTAAAAGCTAAGCAACAAAACCAAAAAAATAAATAAATGAATGAAAAGAAGAGAAAGAAAGGAAAGGAGAAAACAAAAAGCAAAAAATAAATAAATAAGTGAATAAGTAAATAAAAGAAAACCAAAACCGCAAAGCTTAACTTTCCAGGAAATTGTGGTTGTGGTTAAAAGCAGAATATTTCATTAAAAGAGAGAAAATTTAAATCGTTTTAATTTCATTTGCCTCCTAAGCTCAAATAATATGATAAATTATCTTACTCGTTACGTGTCTTTGAAATCTCTGAAAGCGTTTACCTGCAAATGTAAAGGGGGGAAAAGAAATTCATTAGCAATAAATATAAATAGTTTTGTGATGTATAAGTAAATGGTGAGGCCATTCGCCTTCATTGCATAGCCGGTAATGGAGATTTCCACGTTACTTTCCTGATTGTTTTTAATATGCTTTCTGGGAGAAGTGTGCTACAATTTCAATAATATCCGGTTTCTTGATTATTTGTTATAGTGATGCTACGCTAAGGAATATCCTATTCTATCCCTGCTATCTCTTGTGCTAAATGTGTTCTTGTTACGGTAGTTGTTAACATCTAGTCGGGTCTTAAAATTCAATATTTTTGCCATTATTAGCATAAAGGAATACGTACAACGCCTATGCATATATTCTACAGTGAAAGCCCTTTTAGCTTTTAAGCTTTAATGCCGTAGGATACATCTGTTGAACGTTGAATGTTGGCTACGACAACAATAACATCATCAGCATCAACAGCAACAAAATGTACAATAAAAACAATATGAAGAAGAAAGGGAACAAGAACAAAGAAAATATCAAACGACAACAATACCAATAACAACAATAACAATAACAATAACAACAACAAAAACAATAACAATAACAGCAACAACGACAGTAACAACAATAATAATAATAATTGTAATAAAATATCATTAAAGTGTTAACATGCTCCATAAACGGCGTACGATAGTACGGTACAGAATGTCTGCTGGCTGTATTATAAGATTTTTGTGTTTCGTCCTTTTTCTTATATTCTTTTCTCTCCTCCTAGTCAGCTCTATTTCTTTATATTTCACTTTCCATAACTTTACTTGGCTCATAAAGACATTTTTTTATACGCGCTGTATATTATTGCTTCAGTAAACAAATATTTTCTTTAATTTTAACCATTTTCTGTATTAATTTATTTGCCTTTGTAACTATAAACGGAACTCTGAGTGTACGCAGCACTTAAATTCAAGAAGAAAAGTTGTCAGCCATCTTAACAGCCTAACGAACATCATGCATATTCAATTAGGCGTTTTTGGTCTGTGCGAGTGGCACGTACATAAACAGTGCTTTGGGTGTGTGCCGTTGACAACAGCACAAGTAAATTAATTTAACTTAAAAGACAAAGGAGCGAAGAATTTTCCTTTTTTCCGTATTTGTTTTATTGCTGCACAACGTAGGACGACCACTTAAAGATTTTCGACGACACAACAAAATTAAAATAATAGTCAAAACATTTTTTAATGTCCACACAGCTTTCTCTCTGTGTTACTCTTGCTTAAGTTATTCTACGAAAAAAACTTTCAAGCAAACTCTACAATAAGTATAAACAATTAGAAAGAAGAAGAAGAAGAAAAAGAGATTCTCTATAACCGAATTGATTGCTTCGAATCTATTTATCGTATCGCGAAATAAATTTGAACGTTTTTCTACTGGATTACTGGATTGTATCATAGTTTAGCTTAAGGTAAGCAACATTTACCTCTTAAAGAGAGGAAATTCACTTACAACACTTCATATCATTCCGCAATAGCACTCAGCGATATTTTCGTTTATACACAATTACTTAGGCTATTGTTAGGTTATTGTGTACTTTTATTGTTTCCCCTGTAAAAATTTAAATTCAATATGATTTCTATTAATTTCGGAAAGGGTCGCCTTGTTTGGTGATCATATCATTTCAGCTAAGCTCTTTAAGCCATTAATGTCTTAACAATATATCAATCAAAATATTGCAACTGCATATATGTAGAATTTTAACTTTGGAAACAATGAGACGTACGTTCATCGCTTAAGCTAATTGATTAGAATTTATACAATAATTTTTGAGCGTACGCTTACTCGCAAACAGGGGCAAGAAGTAAATCCATTACTACTGAAGGGCCGGTTTAAGACAACAATTCCTATGTCCGGCTTTTTCGATTTTAACTTTTTGCGAGACAACTTCAACGCTATTTGTAGACATTCATGAAATATTACTTTAAATAGAGAAAGAAAAGAAGTTAAAATAACTTCTTTGTTCAACTTTTGCGTTTTTTTTTTATTTGGTATTCTTATTATTTATGATAAATAAAAGCAACAACTCTTTAAGGGCGCACTGAGTGACACACAGCTCAAATTTCCCGTGAGAACTTAATACTGCGCCTCCAATTTATACGCAAAAAAAAAAAAAAACAAAAAATTGTAATTAAAATAATAAATTCCGGACACACACTACATACTTTTATAAAATCATTTTAATTACTACGAAGTTGTTGGACGATATGCGAGCAAAACAATAATAGCACCGAGCGGTGCATAAACTTCTATTTAACTTGCAAAAAGAAACCAGAAAGAAATCGGAAACTTGTAATAACGTAAAGGAAGTACAGTTACACGAATATACACGCACACACACACACACACACACACACACACTCACAGACAATAGTAAGAAGATGAAACGTTATATATAGAAAGTGTTTATAAAAGTGTATTTGTTTGTGTGTATGTATGCATGTATGTGTGTTTGTGTGTGTGACTTTATGTCAAAGCGGAAATTAAATTTACACACAATATTTTTTTGTAAAAAACGTATACATCTTCAGTTGATATCCGCTGTAGACGAAATTATCGCAAGTGTTTTTATACCTACGAAGAATTTGATACGATTTCAAGTAAAAGACGATATTATAAGTGCTGAAGAAAATGGACGAGGATTATAATGAAAAATATAATTAATTAATTATTGCTAAACATTGGAGCACGTTTTTGGTATGATATATGACGACGGCATATATATGAGTGCGTGCTTAACCAATATGCATGCATACACTCTTTTCCAACAAAACTATGTATGTCGCATATGTCTCACCTTACATACCTATATATCACAATATTCATTCAATAATTTAATGAAAGCAATGATTGGCAATCTGCATAGACTTATTTCATAGCAAAGAGAAGAGTTAGCAATTTTTAAGCTTTTGAATAAGTAGATTAAAATTACGAAAAGCAAAATTAATTTACTCACACGTGAAAACGTTCCTTCATCATATCACACTTTGCATGGTACGTAACAAGGACTAAGAAAAATAGTGAACAATTATGGTTATGGTTAGAAATTAAACTCTAAAGCTTTGTTGTCGTGCCATACGTAAATCAATTCTCTTTCAAAACGTAAGTAATGACGACGATTTGAAGATAAGTTTTTTCTTCTTTTATCTTAAATTTTGCGATCGTTGGCATTACCATAACAAAGGACTGGGAAGTGAACATGAAATAGGCAGCCAAATGGACAAACGGGCGATCAAAAAAACGATTGAACGAATGGACAGATGGACAAACAAACGGATGAACGGATGGATAGATGAGCGGTTCGAGAAGTAGACTTTAATACATTTGTCTGAAATAAAAGAATAGCTCCATTTCTCCCAGTAAAGCTAATTTGGAATAGTTAAATAATTCTAGAGCTGAACTATATATGCTAAACTCTCTTTAACCGTAATTGGTGCCAAATAATTGATCGTGACTAATAGGGGGATGAAAACCTGGCATTGAGCCTGGTAGACAGCATTTAATCTGCAATCGAAAGTCACTGATGTTACTAACAGAGTGACAAGTACGGCGCACCCGTATACGTTGGTAGAAGGAAAGAAAAAAGAAAGTAAACAAATTAACAACTTTAAAGGACACACCCACCCACCTAACAATTAAATTTTTTATTTTTTTTTACCTTAAACACAAGGAGTTTCAAATTAACCTGTTTACTGATGGATATGACTATATCGATGTCTATATTTCTTCGTGTTACATGTGCTTAATAAACTCAATATATCAATTTTGATGGGTGTAAAAAATATAAAAAATATAAAAAAAAAAATATTTACCTTATTTACCTAACGTCATAAGCAAATAAGAAGCACGCAAAGCCCACTTTCACTCTGAATTTTCAAATGGAACTACAACTGGTTGTCAAATTATCTAACGGATGTGAAAAGAATTGTATTTTGCTAAATGTTTTACTACGTAACGCTTTAACACGCTGTAATAGTGATATATCATATTTGGATGAATGGCTCGACCATCCAGAAGGAGTGGAATTAAAAACACATTTTGTTTAAGCATATCTATCCGTCTGTCCGTATGTCCTTCTCTTGTCTTTGTTTGTCTAAACTGTATGTCTGTCCGAATAGAAATGAATTCAAAAATTGATACAAACTACATATAAATTTGCTGCACGGGTCTTTTTTCATATACGCAGTCTCATGAAAAGTAACCTTTAGATACAAAGATAGATGTCTCGGGTTATGGCATATACGACCTTGGACGACTATAATGCTTGGACGTCTTTGTAACGGAGATACATTCACTCTTTAAGTTAAATTTGTATAATCGAACACAGAGTATACAGGTTAAGCTTTAACTTCTTATCGCGATTTTTAAATTTAAGATAATCCGCAAAGTGAGGATAGCGAAGAGAGTAAAGAGCAGACTTTGCCTGCCGATTAATATTCTTAGGCGTGAAAACTTCACGTTCATCTATCAAAGCAGTACGACGAAAAACTACATAATTCATTCATAATTCAAATTTTTCATTACATTCTCTACGGAAAAAATGTGGACATAAATTTTGAAATTATCAGTTAATTAATAAAGTTTCTTTCATTAATTAATTGAACAGAATTGTTTGCTCCGCAATTAAATTTAAATTTAAACTTACGTTCGAATTGCTTCAAGACAGTGACATGAATAGCATGTGTTGTTGTTTGTGTCTGTTTAATTATTTTACGATTTATAAAAGCATTCACTCATGCATTGCTGTTTTGATAACACAACGGTACAAAATGTTAAGAGAGTTTGACTTCTTCTTCTTCTAAAAGCAACGTAAGCTTCTTCTACTAAAGATTGTTTCATTCGTTTGAGTTCTTACTCAATCCCGAAAGAGCATAAATGACACTTAATTTTGTATTGGGTCTATTTTCGCTTTGCATTTAACACGATTTCGTTCTTTATATAAATTGCGTAAAGATATTTGTTGTTGTAACTAAAAAGCATTAGTGAGTTTCAAGGAGAAGATATTTAAGAAAAGTTTTAGTTTTGCATTTAATTTAAATGAACAAAGGCTTACAAACTTTTGATACCCGACATTACTTGTGGTACTGACGTATATCAAGTTTGTGTGGATGTACGCAACATCCAGGGGGACTTCAGACAGATCCCCTTTTTTTTTTTGTATCGTTCGATTTAAACTTGAAGTGGAACGTTAGTTCACTGAGTCACTTTCCTTTTCATTTATTTTGAACGGCGATGACCGCGAGCCTGCAAATAGGTTAGCGTACATTAAGATAAGGGCAATCAACTCAGGTGTTTGTTATCTTTCTCTTTAGCTAAGTGGGATCTAAATCTTTCTTACGTTAGATGGAACAACTGAGAATATTCTTTTATATTCGCTGTGACGATGACTGGATGTCTAGCTATAAAGAAATTCAACGATGACGAACGAAAACCAACAAACCAAGTGATAGATGGATCTGGCCAGAAATACTAAGCATTTCATTATGCAATCAATCGTGTAAGTCTGAAAAAGATGACATCACATGTTATAAGGGAAATATAAAGCGCGTAACATAACTTTTTAAAGCATACTTATGGGGATTTGTAAAGCATTTCCTGAATCTCGTTTTCGTGCATTTTTTAAAGGATTTATTATATGTTATTTTTAAAGTGCGACAATAAATTGCAAAAAATAACAAAAGCAAAAAATAATAAACGTTATTGTGTATCTGCATTTAATTAAAACTGAAACTTTCCAAATTAAATCAGTAACAATATAATTGCGTTATTTATTATTTTTATACACATGATTCTGCGATGCAAAGGAACGCTTGTAATAATATAGTGCGTGTAGTTAAATGTTTATATTTAATAAAAATACGTTATGCTGTTTACATATTTTCAGTGCCATCGTGTTGTTGTTTCAAATAGCGGAATATTTCGCCAACCTAGTTGGCCGTGTCCTTTTGAAAATAAAAAATTCTACTGCTTTAACTACTGCCCATGGAGATGATATTATTATTGAAACCTTGCAGCGGCCTTAACCTCCCTGCCTGCGTAGATCATGTATACGCATCTTTCATTTCATTTTATGGTTTGTATATATAAAGGTTTTTTTTCGATTTCTTTTTTTTTTTTACCGAATTGCAAACGGACAGCGAAGTCTTTTTACCCTCTGCAAAGGCTTATATCAATTAAGTATCAAGCACAAAAGAGTAAATTAACTTTTGGTCATCGGTTTTTGGTTAACATAAGCAGTGTTGTTTTTTGTGTGTATCAAAGTTTACATTGACATTAACAGAATAAAATAATAAAGAGCTTTATCAAATATTTTTTTATTTATTTTTTTTGGCGCAACACAACAAAACTGAAAAAAGGGGATTATTTTAATCGATTCGCTCCGAATCTTGTTCATATTTATTCTCGACATTTCACGATTTGCTTTTTGGCTAGTTATACTTGATGACTTTCATAACGTAGCGTGGCATAGTATTGCAATAGACGTGAACTTGGGTGGCAGTGAATTTAAATTATTTTGTAGATCAACACAACTATATAACTTTATATTCTCACTTTTACGTCACATTTGTTTTCTGTAGATTGGAGAGTAGTTTTCAGAACATTACCTTCCACTCATGTGCAAGTGAACTGTGCGTTTATACCACAGACACAAAGTATATATATATTCTTGATCTGCGTGAAATTCTGAATTGATTAATGCACGTCTGCCCGCCTGCGTATAAGCACATCGTTATGACGTGCGCTCTTGGGCCTCTCCTGATCGCAAAAATGAAGATGTCCACTTCAAATTTGGCAGAGACATTGGAAGTTTGAGCACGTTAGTTGATAATAAAAATGGGCCAAATAGGTCAGAGCACAAGCTTGAATGCAACTCTGTTTCTCTAAGGAAAATGTTATTGGTGCTTGCTCATTACTCATAAATTAAGAAAGATAGAAGACTGAAATATTCTACTACTTACGCGCAGTGTGCGAAACTCTAAATTAATTATAGTGGACGTCACGACGTGGTAGATTAACTTTCCTTAACAATACATTCTACTGAAGTAATAGGTGAAAGAAAACTTTTATCCCATTCGCCCTTTCTATCACAATAAATAAAAGCATGGGGCGCCAAAGACTTTAACGGCTGTGGGTATACGAGTTTCGGGCCCGGCCGAATATAACTTTCTTATTTGTTTTATATACTCTTAACTATATCTATCTATGCATATACGTACATTAGAATATAAAGCAGTCAGCCTTTTCTTTGAGAGTAGTAAGTGCGGGTTCCATGACAATGCGAATTTCAATTCGAAAAATCACAATTTTCCCATTAGGAATATTAAGGATTACTACAGTCCTAGGCAGGTATATACGAAAATGACTGGATGTAAAAATTTAAGAAATTCTTTAATTCTATGCAAACTGTTTGTTTCATCTATGATCGACGCCTCTTCATAAATAAATGCAGCCGACTCTTATATATAAAAAGCTAAAAATATATATGTAAATAAAAACATGAATGAATGAATTTTATGAATTTCTTAAGTAATTTAATTTGTCTTTAGCGTTAAGTTGCACGCATTTCTAAACATTTTTATATGAAATTGCGGTTGAATAAATATTCTTCAAAACCGTGTTGATGTGAACGACGTAAACTCACAGTAGCAATACGAGACAAGTGAAAGGGTTCACGCATTTTAAGCAACGACCTGACATTTTCAAAATGGTGGTAACACAGCGTTTGTGTTATTTAGGCACATTTATTGCGTTTGTATTAGAATGATGATGATTATTACATTGAGGTTCATAATTGACCGCACATTTTCTGTCGTTCTAAACCAGAAGATTGGTTTTGCAATGAAATAATGTACAAATGTAATTTAATAGGGGAGAAGAAGCATTTTCCTGAAAAAAGCTGAAAAGAAATTACATTTTTCTCGAATCCTTTAATTCTTGTGCTCGTTATCCCTATCACTCTCTTTCTCTCTCTCTCTCTCTCTCTCTCTCTTTCTCTCTCTCTTTCTCTCTCTCTCTCTCTTTCTCCATATACCTTTCTATTTTCCCATCTTTTTCCCTATCACATTTTCTCTCTCTCTTCTCTCTTCTCTCTCTCTCTCTCTCTCTCTCTCGCTCTCGCTCTCGCTCTCTCTCTGTTCTTTATCTATGGCTTTTTATCATTTTCTTTCTATTATGCGCTGAGGTAATTATCTTGAATTTTTAATTAGTAGCTAAACGTTTTAAGCAATTAAGCATTTAGCTTTGCTATGCAAATTGAATATGATTCTCTCTCTGCAACGAGGGACGAAAAGATGTACGGTAGATATATGTTCCATATATATATATATATATATATATATACTTATTCAGTGTATTTGTACGCTGAGAGAATGCGCTGGTGATGCATTTAATTTGCTAATTTATTCAAAGTACATGTCTTTTTTGCTGAGTCTGTGTCAAGAAGATATTGTTGAATATTTAAAATGCATGTTTAAGGCAATTGTCAGTCAGTCACACCAAATAGCTGTCGTCGTTTTGAAATTTGTTCGTGCACCGAGTCTACTAGAACAGTGATGCTAAGCACAGACACATGCATCAATTCACTCAACCATCTAACCAGCCGTAGAGCATTTGGAAGGAAGAAAAAGCCCTTCATTTTAGTACTCAAAAATATACGATTCATCAGATTACTGTCAGCAAGCGTCTTAAATGAATGAGGGAATAGTTCTCCCCTTCTCTCTCTCTCTCACTCTCTCTGTCTAGTGTCTGTTTGCAAGCATTGGTGCGTGTGAGTTTCATCTGTAACGCTACTTATGCAAATTTGAAAATAACGTGTCTTCTCCGGCACTTTACTGTACTTTCGTAAGCGTATGCATATACGTACGTATTTAGCAGCCTTACACAGTTAAATGTGTCCCCACTTCTTTGAATGGTTTACACAAATGCAGACTTACATAGTTTGCTGTTTGTTGCACAGTTTGCCATCACAAACATCAAATAGAACATATTTTGTGACTTCCTTCTAACTTTTACTTTTTCTACGTGAAATTGATGAATTTCGTCAGAGTTTTCATTTACAAGCGCCTAACCATCTTTATAAACAACAAACATAACAAATATAAAAGCAAATATATATGCATATGTATATGTATATGAATATGTATATGTATATATAGAATGGTGCATATGTAAAGGCGCTGTTTTGATATCTGTGTATACGTGCAATTATGTGTGTGACTGTGGTACAAATACGTATTATCTATTGATTGCTACGTTGTGCTTGCATTTCCATAGAGCAGTGAAGAAGCGGTTGAAGAATATCAATGCAGACAATCACTCGGAATGCATTTGTAATGCACATCTTAATAATGATGTTCTGTTCTTAACACTAATAATGCTTCTTCTTTTCTTCTTCATGTTTTCCATATCAATGAAATTGTACGTCTGTGTGCTACGGTATACTTGCATTAGGTGTTTTATGCAAAATTTTTAGTAACCAACTCTGAAAGCAATCCAAGTTGTCTGCAACAACAAACAAAGAGAAGAAACAAAAAAAAAAAAACAAAGAAGGAGAAGGAGAAATATGGAATATATATATATATATATATTTATATATATTAATATATATGTTAAACAAGAAAAAAAGCAAACAAAAACACAAACGCAAACACATTTTATATGTCAAGGCAATGATAAGACAATGTCTTGTAATCCATCTAGGGTTCAACATGAAATAAACTTTGAACTTTAATGGGAAGAGCAGATGACATTTGCGAACTAAAAAGTTTGTCCGAATAATTTTTCAGCCAATGCTGGCTAATCTTGGTTTGCATTATTTTTCTGCTTTATTATTAAATAAATTTTTATATACGCAACGATAACACATTTTATATTTTATTATTATTACCACGAAAATCATCATCGTTGTACAATTTTTAGTATTTCATTTTTATTTTTGTTGTTGGTATATATATAGACCTCTGCCGTTTTTAAAGCTTTATATACCATATACAATTGTCCTTTATTTTACATATTTGCATATAACTCCCTCTATCACATCATATTACAATATCATATCCTATGCCATATATGTCTGTATATATATATATATATATACATATATATACATGTATTCATAGTGCACTGGTGAGCATTGAACCTTGAAATAATCACAGAATTCAAGAATAACAATTACATGACATCCACACGACGTAATGTTATATTTTGTGTTCCCTTTTTTGATTTTATTTTGTATTTTATCATATTTTTTTAGTTACTTTCGTGCCCAACATAGACCTCGAGTGACAGAGAGCCATCAGTTTAGATACGCTTTCAAAATGATGTTGGTTTTTTTTTAAATGCTTAAAAATTGAGAAAAAATTTATTTTAATGGTGGAAATTTTTGCAAACAACTTTAAAGCCGTGAGAATTTTCTGGTTCTGAATTTTTCATATATTAAAGAATATTTATCTCTCTGTCTGCCTGTGCATTCTAATTTCTTTCATAATTTTAAAATTTAATACATGTCGTATTGCTTAAGAGGAACTTATAAATTTATATAACAAAAGAGGTACTTTTTACACTGGTGTTCTGCTTGAACATATAAGCTATGCGTATAAGCTGAGATTTATGTCGACTTTTTATGTTAAGAGAGTACTGAGTGGGGCTTATAGGAAGAAAAGAGTGTTTATACGTAACTGTGATGCATATCGGATATTTATCAACAACAAAACAACAAGACTCTCCAAAAAAATATACGCCTTGAGAAAGCCATTTGCCTCATTTACCCTGCTAGGCTGTGTCCTGTCTCCCGATCTTTCCCTTTTTCTCCAACTTCTTTCTAATCACCACCGCATTACATCGTATATAGGGCATATACTCCAAGTATTTGGTGGTATTAAAAAGCAACTTTGCGCCCTTACGCTCTTTGGCGGTTTCTTACAATCTAAGCAGAATCGTAATTGATTCGCTAAAGTCTGATGCATCTATTTAATAAAATCTTAAAGACCACTAATGTAACTGGAATCCGCCCAGACTGTGCCTGTGCCTTACAGTGGATTTTGAAGACAATCGCTGAGTCTCTCAATAGAGAATAATTTTCAGATATATTTTTCGAATTTTTTTAATATATATCCAGAAATATTTCCGCCAGCTTTCCAAAAAAGTTGAAGTCTGCACTTCATTATAATGCATTTTTTTAGCATTTCTCTTTACATTAGAATTTTGATGAAAAAAGATTTTTTTCAAATTCTAACTCTGGCTTCGTTTGTAACTTGGTCTACTATGGGGAATATCCGAATTTTGAAATCACTTTTTTCTTTATCTCGTTGTATGTTATTATTCAGTTTTTATTCTGGGTTATAGTCTTCAACGTGCACGCTTACTATCAAGTAGCGATGATTTTTATTCATAATTTTAATTTCAATTTTTATATGTAGCAATAATGGAGCGAATTTTCACTGTACGCTAATTTAAATATTTTTCTCTTAATAAAGACGAATGGCTCTTGTTTTACATATATGCAATATGAATTTTGTTATCACTTTTTTTGCACGGTTTTTTGGGAACAATATCTAGACTTTTTTCATCTTACAAGATTCTTTTAAAATTGTGGCACATATCCGCAAATTTGCCATACTTCGCATGTATTTCTTTATCCGTTTTTTTTGTCTTTTTTGCACAGCTCACTAACGAACGTTTCTGCCGTGTAAAAAAAGTGTTGGTTATATATATTGCTTGTTAACATGCATATATATTCAGTTACATACATATATATATATATGTGTTTAAAGTTTACTTAAGTTAAGAACATATATATATATATATATATATATATATGTATATATATACGTACTTCATATCTATATGGATTTAAGTGTTGCACGTAGAAATAAATATGGGAAAACATGTATGCGTGTATGCAGTGTTTTAATTAAAAACAATTCACTAGAACAAAGAACAGCACTTTAGTGTATCATCAAGTTGATGCACACGTAAAAATAACAGCATGGGAGCAACGAGTTACATTAAAACACAGAAGTAGTAGTAGTAGTAGTAGTAGTAGTAGTAGTAGTAGTAGTAGTAGTAGTAGTAGTAGCTAGAAAACTAACACATTCCAAACAAAACATACAGAATATGCGTAGTAGAAAACAGGAACGAATGTTTTCTTTTTTCATTACTTAATTCAGAGTAGGATGGAAAAAAAATATATAAATAAACAGAAGCATTTAGGACCTGTCTATGTGATTTTTTGTCAGTTCTTTTTTCAAACCGTCCAAACCACTCTATTAAAAAATTAAAAAATTTCTCTAACATCCTTTTGGATTCGGTATATGTTCGTAGCATGCGCAACGATTGCTTCTGTTTCATCTTTGAGGTTTACGATGACACAAAGCCGTAGCCAAAAGGAGTAGATCTAAACGGGTTGAGAAAATACCAAATGACAAGAAACAGTATAAATTAATAAAATGAATAAACAAAACATCATAACACATAAGACGGACATCGCTTTCAAACATTCAAAGGGCAAAACAACTAAGCTCTCAACTGCCTTTGCGGTCTATTTTCGTAATGCAGGACCATTGAGATATACGAAGGTCGGTCGGATGCATTGTTCGTTTATGTTTCTGACAATATTTCAAACGATAGTGACACGAATTTATCTAGCTATGCAGTTATCCATCTTGTCAATAGTTTTGCAATAACTTATTTAATAATTACGATCTCCAGTACCTCATGACCTCAAGTAAGCTTTAGCCAAATTAACCCACAGTTGATGGATCATTTTTAGGATCAAATTACGTAATTAATTAATATTAGTTCTTCAAAATTTTCAACAATCGCGTCTAAGTATATATTTTGATATATTTTTTTATTATTATTTTTTGTTTCTATTGCCCATAAACAAGCATTGCCTTCTAACACATTAACCATATCATTAAAAATTCTTCGCACTTAATGTTGGACTAAAGGAATATGAAGTCACATAATTTTAGATTTTTGCCTTTTTTTATGCACCAAGTAGCTGACCGAACTAGACTGACGGATGATGAAATTAGTATTAAATATATTTTGAGCGTCACACCGTCATTTTTTATCAGGTACCCGGCAAAATTTATATTTTTGTTCAGAATTGTTTGCCAAATCACTATGGAAAGATGCGCGATTGCATGGCATCTAGAAATTAATGAAACTTTTTACAAAAATAATGATTTTACTTAAGTTACATTTTGCGCATTACATTATCGGCCTACAGAGCTGATTAGTCCTAACCTGGTCTAAATGGTAATATGTGTAATGTGTTAAGAATCCAACCAACTTAATATCAACGCTGTGTACCAGAGCGTGGATAAAAATTGGAAGGCTATCAACTATACGTTGTTTTCAAGAGCGTGGACTTTCTTCTTCACTTGACTGAAGGACCAAACGAAACGTTCATTTATGACGTAGAAAGTTTGCTTTAGAACAACTTGAAGCAGATACATTAACCCATGAAAAGATCATCTTTATCGATGAAATTCGTTTCTGATCAAATGGCGTCTTAAATAGGCGAAATTTCCGCTACTGAAGCGAAGAAAACTCGAGGTGCTGGTGTGGTTTACGGTCCGAAGTAGAAATTTTATTACATCGATAATTGATCTTTCGTGAAGTGAATTGAATGGCTTCGATTTAAATGATATGTTATTTCAATGAGATGGTTCAGCATGCCATAGAAGTTATGAGACTTCAATCATTTTCTCTTTTAGGAAAAAGCTAAAGATATATGTTGTTCTTATTTGATCATGCGTTATTTAGTATATGAGTTGGAAAGTTATGAGAAACGAAAGTAAGTTGGCAAAAACAATATATTCTTGCTTTTGGCAATGTCGTTTAAGTGTCGTACAACGAAATATCTGAATAATACATATTCATAATATATTTAATTAGTATAAACAATTACACCTATTAGCAAAGAATGAAAGGGAAAATTATTTATTATATAATATGAACTTTAATAGAATACGAGTTTCTCAAAAATTTAATTATATTCTAAGCAGAGCAATAACAACTATAAGCAATAAATTTAAATTTATCAAAGATAAGCCAGAAAGTACGTTTTAAATAACAAATGAATTGAAACTGAATTAGTTATGCGTTTGAAATTCATCGTACATAATACGTACCTGTGTGTGCAGCAACATAGTCTACACAATACAAATAACACTTTGCATATACACACATATGCACATATTTATATCTTAGTGAATAATTAAGAATGCAATTACTTTTGCGTACGCATACTAAAGCTAAAGTATTTAAGAACACGAAAAGTTTTATTTAATAGTTGATCTGTACAATAAAGTCTAGAACACAGCATGTTTTCTTTATTAATAGCAATATGATGAATACGTGTTGATGCATAAATACGCTGCATATGCATGTAAAGCTGCTTATGCATGATTCTACAATTGACTCTGTGATTACAGTTGGTTAAGTTTAAATATTTAAAACTTCTTTTAGATTTAACTCAAAGAAATTATTGAAGAAAATTTTGTTATAAATATTATCGTCTGGTTTGAATAAATAATGAGATATGTCTTCACAGCTATTCCTGGCAGCTCAGTCGAGCCGAATAAGCGCAAATCTTAAATTATTGCGTAAAATTTTATTCACATCTTGACGATTTAAAGCAATTTTTTGAAGAAAGGAAGGATTACTTCCTAACAGTGTCGAAAGTCATCGTCTGTTCTAGTTAGCAGGAAGATAGAGTTGTTTGGTGGACCGCAAGCTTACGCAGAATGTTTGTTTAATAGGATACCACGACAATCGTTAGAATATACCTTTGCTCGTCTGCCACTGTTGAGCCACTCGAACGTCTTTCAATTAAGGATCTTGCTTATTGTAGGCGTGCTGTTATGCTCGTCATGTCGTTTAATTTTTTTAATTTAGTATCTGCTTTAGATGGTAAGTTATAGCGTTTTGGCTGTGGTGGCCCTATTTACTGATCTAGAACACTCATCTTCAAAACTTTTGCGTACTAATCCAGTAAGAGTTCCAGTGCCAAATTTTAGCCTTTTGTTTTAATATTTCAAGAGATTCAGCATTCTAACAATAAACGTGTGACATACACGGGACGGACGAATAGGTGAGCGAAATCGGTTCAGATTCTTTAACTGATGTGGAATATATACATAGTTTATTGCGT
Organism: Glossina pallidipes; assembly: GCA_000688715.1. Taxonomy (NCBI): domain Eukaryota; kingdom Metazoa; phylum Arthropoda; class Insecta; order Diptera; family Glossinidae; genus Glossina; species Glossina pallidipes. The sequence goes on from KK500040.1 coordinate 274,531, forward strand.
TGCCAAAGCATATTTCTAGATACCCGAAGTAAGAGGAGAAATTTTTGGCACGTTTTCTCTCGATGGAGGATATAAAAGTGGGCATGATTTGTCAGGAATGGAAACCATTCAAAATCTCAAAGCTTTAAACATATACTTATCTATAATGTCAATACAAAAATGTTGTCAATCAACATCTGCAGTGACTGTCGACTATTGAACAGAGAACTTGTAATGGAAAGAACGTTCTTTCATCTAATTTGCGTTAAGAACAGATTTAAACTCTCTCTCGTTGTAGACAAATGCTATTGCCACAAACAAATTTAAGTAACTTTTGAAGCATATAAAATGAATCTGCAACACCGAACGATTGCGACTTTTACTAACTTTCGCTAGAAGCAGGACTACCCACCTATTAGCATTACCTTTGACATCGTAAAAATATTGCAAAAAAAAGAGGAAGAAAAAATATAAAATTGTTGCTTTTTTTGCTTGCTTTTTTGTTTACGTTGAACCTGCAACCTGCGGAGTAGATCTTTAGCAGTTTTATTTTAAATAAAACCGTTTACTTCATATTCCACATTTCTATTTTCTATTTTATATCCGTCATATATTTCATAATTTTCTAATGCAGATGGCGGAATGGTTGTAAAGCAAAAAACAAAAATTGCAATTAACAACTCTTTGCAGTGAAGTTAACATATTTTTTCTCTGCCTTTCATTTTTGTTTTTGTTCTTGTCGGCTTATGGTCTTTTGATTTCAACTTGATAAGAAAAAGTCATTGCTTGTACCGGTCAGAGTTGCAATGAGCGATAGAGGGCAGACAGGCAACAACATACAATAACTCCCTCAAGTACCTGTAATTTCATGTGGTTAACAATTTCAATTTTTCCCTAGTGTGGTGTTCTTACCACAATTTGTGTTCAAAATGTGGAACTGGTTTTGCCACCGGAGTTCTTTATGCATATATACCAATCCGTAACGTAACGTTGATGATACTATAAAACAAAACAAAAAATGAAAAAATACGAAAAAATGGGAATAGACATTCAGTTAATGACTTCTTCAGTGAAGACTGTTGCTGTTGCTTTTACTGCAGACATCCATACATACAATCATTACCCTGATGTCTTTTTGTGCAAAAGTAACATAAGCAGCAGCCACTTAACTTGTCTATATGAGCCTAATGGTCTTTAATATGTTCATTCATTTTTATTGTGCTCCTGCATACAGTGTGCATTGCTTTAAACACATACACCTGTCCGTGCACATTGTCATTATGTCTGTTTTGTCTTTTCTTTTTTTGTTTTTTTGCGCTTTTGTTTTGAAAGTCGTTTAAGCTTATCACAACTAGCACCAAAAGAGCATATATGTATATGGTAACTACGGGAAACTGCTTCATTGGCCAGCATATCCAAAAGTAATTCCTTTTGTTTCTGCTCTCTAGGCTAACTTGAGTTTTTACTTATCCTCTTTTCTGCTGCCTTTGCTTTTTGCCGCCGCAATTTTCCCCACGTTGTTAATTCTTAACTTTTTCCCCTTTCGAACATAGGTGTACAAGTCACATAAGCCTGTGCATGTACGTGCCATGCATTTCTACTGTTGCTTTCATTTCTCTTGTTGTTACCTTAAAGCGAAACGTTTTCATTAATTTGTTGCATAACTTTAACCTCTTGTAAAAGATAAGGCAGGATTCCTGTATTTCCGTTTATCGGGCATAAAAGTTTTCGCAGTCACACATATTTTATGTTACACCAATAAGCATTAAAAATCTTCATTAACTGTTTCGTAAAAGATCGTTGTCAGTAAAAGTAAAGAAAGACATTCAAAGTATGCTTTTCATAAACAATCTTACAGTCGATTACCATATGGCACCCAGGGTAGTCTTCGATTTACTTTTACTTAAAAACGTTTTATGCACAATGAAAAACTTGAAAACTTCTCGAATGCAACTACGAATACGCACCTATGTCTAGGTATGTATACTACATTCTTAAGTTTAGCTGTTTTATGTAGTGTTATTAAACACTGCAGACGTAAGTGATCTACGAGAAGAGTTCACAGCTGTCTGAACTGATAACAGTTGCCGCACTTGTTAAAATGTCTGCCAAAGAGAGTTGTGGCAACAAATGTTTAGAATGCAAAAGGAAACTGAACGGAGGAGAGAAAATGACAACGACGTTGCACTTGTTCATAAATATTTCCTTGTATAGGGTAACCCATCCTTCGCATATTTCAAATCTTTTCGAACCGTCAAAGAGTATTTTCGGGCTTACCAAGACGCTTTTACATGTAACTACTCTTACCTTTTATTAACTGCGGATACGATAAGGATTTAAATTTTTCATCACGCTGTTATATCACAAAGAAATCCTCAGGATGTGTATTTTGCATTATTGAAAATAAACACTAGTAAAACTCTATGCAAGCTAGAAAAAAGAAAAATATAAAAGCCGGTGTTACGACCTCATTGCTGCATAGTTTGCTTAATTGTATTTACCGCGGAAAGAAAGAGAAACAAAAAAAGGAAAAGTTTTTCTTCATTTCATTCGTTTTTCAATTAAATCTTGCAATAAATGAGACTAGAACTGATTTATTCTATAACACTAATAATAATCTTCTTTAAACGAAATTCCTTGCGGTTGAAATATTATTTGTTAAATTTATTTGCATTGAACAGCCCATTGAACCGCAATAACATAATATGTGTATACGTTTGCTATGTGATCTATTTTACTGTGGATACTCTGTAAACTTTGATTTATGCCCAAAAAGAGAGTTTTTCCTTGGTATCTATTCTAGTTCTATGCAAAATCCATGAGACATTCCTGACATTCTTTAAGTGATTACCATCGTCACTTTTGTGAAAGTGAAAGAGAAACAGAAGGAGAATACAAACGCTTTTAACGGATGTTCAACGTACGATACGTGTTTGGAAAACATTTGAAAGTTCCCACTATTTTTTAAGTTTCACAGCAATATAGATAGCTTCACTTTTTATAACCCATCACCAAAGGACGGTAAAGGACGCGCGTATTCATTTTGTCAAAACGTTTGCAACGCCCAGAAGGAAGCATCAGCGACCCAACAAAGCATATATATCCCTGATAAGCATCCAATTCTAAATCGATTTAAGCATGTCCGTCTCTCCGTCTGTGTATCTGTCCGATTGTGTAATGTCTGTTGTAAGCATTCTGTTGGCCGTAGAAATGAAGCTATCGACTGTAAGTTTGGCAAAAACATTGCAAGCTCTTGCACGCAGATCGGTATTGAAGGACATGCCCACAGCACCACGTAAACTGAGAACTCTTCTGTTTTTCAAACGGAATGAAAAATTGGTTTTTTGTTCATTACTCACAAACTATAGCAGATAAAGGTACAAAAATTTGAACGCATATTCTATGAGCGATGCTGTAGCGCCTTTACCAAAGTGGAAAAAATTGACCACGCCTACCCAATATGATAGTGTATCAAATTTTTATATTTTTTTCAGTACCTTTGAAAGGGTCAGAAAGAAGCTTCAAAAACCTACAAAGTATATAAATTTTTAGTTAGTTTCAAATTTGGAATGCAACTGAACATCTCCCTGCGTTCGTCTCTCCATCTGTCCGTTAGCGAAAATGAAAATGCTAGCCTACAAATTTGCAAATTCGCATTTTGGAGGGACCTAAATTGTTCACAGGACATGTCAACAACGCCCACACGCCTATGCGACAAAGACTTTTATTTTGAAAATAGAAAAACTCAGCCGGGCCCACTCCATATTGTAGAACATGAAAATTTACTTCTATTCGTGTTTTTTGGGATAACGGTGATGGGTATAAAAGATTCGGACATAACCGGATATAGTTTTGTTGTTTTTATTGCTTTTATTATTTCAACAAATTTATTAATTAAAAACACTATTAGGTCATAATGGAAGCTTCTTTTAAGATGCACTGTGCATCGACAAAATGTATCCTCTACTATCTTCTCTTTTCATTACAAATACTCATATGTAACAACTTGTGATAACAGAAGGCATAGTTTCGCAGAAGATTTCATTTTGGATTGCTTGTATCCTTTTTTGTAATGCCTTTTCCTTCCTTAATGTTTCGTCAGTTTTACAATAGAACACTCCTTTGGGTGCTTTCCGTCAACGATTTGCATGACGGTAAAGTGTAGTTAGTAAAAGTGTATGTATTAGGTAGTCCGGAAATTTCTTGTGCTATTTTACCAAGAAATAAACAAATTTTTTTTTTTTTTATATGAAGAATAAACTTGTTGTCGGCACGAATGGATTAGGTTTTTCTGCAATCTCTCGTATCATTACGTATCGACCGCAACTTTAGTTGATCGTCATGAGTTGGCGTATTTGACCCGTCAGAACACGGCAAGTCTTCCACTGCAAATTTACCAAACGAAATTTCGCAAACCAATTTTGCCAAGTACGTTCTTCTCCAACATTAGTTCCGTACATAGCATATATTTCTCTATGTGCTTATGCAGCTCATTTACCTTCTTTGAAATAAAAAGGTGTTATATGCTTATTTTGGTCTTCCACGTCTTATTTACGTTTCACCGATTACTTCGAAAGTTGTTTAGGAAATAAACATAAGCACGGTCTTCAACGCCAATTACCTGCTTTGCTATCGGAAAAAAGTTATTTTAACCTGTTGTTGGGAAAAACCGTAAGAAATTTCCTGACTACCTAATACATTAGAAAGTAGACTATTCGACATTTGGTATTAGATTTCGCATTCGAAATATTACAATGGTTAGATTGACGAGCAAGTGGGAATATTGTTCACTTGACTGCTTCTAATAGAGTTTTTCCTTTGCTCTTAATGATTGTTATTGTTACAGCATAAGGAGAGCAAATTAACTATTGCACTGACATTCAGAGTGGAAGTTGCCACAGAAGTGCTTTTCTTTATCCATGACAAGCATGAGAAGAGTAAGAGCAACAAGACGTTACGAACTTGCTTTTAGGTCTGGCAAACCAATATTGAGGTCATCCTGAACTTAACGAAGCTAAGATAAGAAATAGGAGGACTTTCCATTTCCATGATTGTTGTTTGTGTTCGCGGTTCGTTTTTGCTTTGTCAGAAGCCAGCAGACTTGAGGCAACCCTTGTTTGCCTTGCATGGCCAATAATGTTTTAATTTTCTCCCGTTCAAGCGTTTAATGCACAAACAAATAGATAAATAGCGAGGTATCCATTCGGGAGAAAGAGCATCTTTCAACTCAAAATGCTTTTTTTACTAATACATTTAATAGGAAGCGCGCATGCAGACAGATGACGCCGACAATACATAATAAGGCCGAACAAACCTAAACTTACGGTAATAATAAATGCATCAATTCAACAATAACATTATGCTGTGAACAACCCTATTAAGCTCGCTCCATCTCTCTCGATCTTTTTAACCAGGCGTTGATCCTTCCAATAGGTGATTACTTGATCCGGATTTACTTTTATTATTCACAGTTCGCATTTTCAATGTTTAAAATGCACTTGATTTACAGGGAGACAAAAGCATCCAAAAATATTATACAGTTTCAAGATTTCATTTTTAGCTTCTTTTTTTGTTTTAAATTTATTACCTCATGCATGGAGTCTTGTGTTCGCCATGAAATAGAAAATGCTAACCAGATTTGTGAACTTTACAAATATATGAGAAGCTGGGACCTAAGAAAGGGATAAAGGAATGCATTTGTGGATCTCCCATTATTTCCCAAAGTAATCCAAACAATAATCACATAATTTCGGCAATTCTGCGCACAAAAGAAAAAGACAGTGTAATTTAAATTTGCAATGAGTGCTCGAATGCTCGTAGCAAAAGTTATATAATCTTTGATAGGAAATTTTAGCATAGACGGCTATGCTCTCTTTGAAAGGGCCTTTAAAACATTCGTCAGCGCAAATGAAGGCCTACATACAGGGGAGTGCGTTGTGGACTGCCAGACCGACGGCTTAAATCAACGCAAAAGAATTTTAAACTACTTTGCTAATCGTGGGCGTGTCTATTAATCGATCGGAACTCTGCTTATTTAAAATTTCTTTTTATCAAGTACAGAGTACGATGACCTTCCGCGACGATCCGTATATAAAATTTTTTTAAATTCTTTACAGGAAAGACTTTTCAGACTCAAGTTGTTTGTACTATGCTGTTCTTAATTCTTTCTGTCCGTCCATATTGCTTAATTTTGGTTACTTTTTTCTCTTTACTTTTGTTTCCAACACTTTCTCAGCGACATGGTTTTATGTGCAAAATGAGTTCAGTTGCATTTCGATGTAAGCATTTCATGTCCATTGATTTAATTTTTATGGTTTTCTGTGTAGGTGCAATGTTTGTTTGCAGCCCAAATACTCTTAATTGAACTGCGTAGTTAAATATCGAGCTTGCACACAACAACAAACGCCAGTAAATCTTAATAACCCGCTCTATACTGATTTCTATGGTTTACTATCTGCGGCGACCTTTTCTTCCATTACTTTGCCCTATTGAGATGCGTTTGCCTTGAGTTTGGGTTGCGGTAACTGGTTATACATGAAAAACCATATCGACGTTGCGACAGAGTGTTATCGATCATACATCAGAATGTTTGCATGCAAACATTCACGGAGGTTTATGTGCCGGCAAAATGAGTTGTTTTAGGAATTTATTCCTTTAGTGCTACGTTGGCTTGACAACAGCTTTTTATACTTTGCGTTTAATGTGAGCATACATTAACGATGTCAACAACAATAACGGCATCATGTATGTACAGTGAAGTGCTTCAAGTAATAGAAGTCCAAGCACAATGTGAATTTTGTAAGGCTTGGAACGCATAGCTTAAAATCTGTAATTAACTTAGATTCACAGGAAGAAATATCTAACAAAATGATAATAATTTTATTGCGTTTCAAGGTTCGAATGTATTTACCATACATTATATAAATATGGAATGCGGTATTTAAAATTCGGTTTTTATATCATTGATCAGACCTTGACGAGTACTCAAAAAACATATTCAAGCTCGAACATCCCTTTTTTATTGATTGTAGAAGCATCCATGCACCAATTTTGAAAGTCTCTTAGACAATTGCTAGTAATTATTTTGCACCAAGTTTTGAAATTGTAATGATGATTTCGCGGAACGAACAGACTGAGAAATGTGGTTAAAAGACCGCCTCTCTTCGCATTCGATCTGATAACATTTAATACACTCTCTGCCGCAGATATATATGCACTCGAGTTAACTTTGCGGAGAATATTTCATGTCGTCTCTTCTCTTTCTCATTAATTTCAATTTCGTGCGTCTTACTTTCTGGCTTCGATTCGATAAGCCATAGTTCTTCAGTATCTAAAAAAACTATCCAATAGCTTAGAAGATTGTTCGTCAACACCGACAAATGAAAGACGACTAAGATGACTAAGTTTTCAAGTCCAATAAGCGAGATGGAGCGTGGTGGCGAAAAAGAGAAAGAGGGAAAGAGGAAGAAACAGATAGAAAGGCGGGAAAAGAGAGCGAAATATATAAAAATTCAATTTCCTAGCAGCGAAAGCAGCATGCAAGGATGTTTAGCACCGTATCTAGTCAGTTACAATTTTAGTTTGATGCAATGTACTAGGACCTGCTATTGAATATTTGTTCGTAATATATAGTTTTTTTCCTTGTCTGACATATAATGATCATTATGTTGTGCTATGGAAATTTAACGAGTTTATTGTCCTATTATGCCGCATTCGGTTTGTGAAAACAAGCTAAAGTTCATAAAGAAATAAATTTACACACCTTCTTACTTATTTGCATGGAAGATTAAATAGACTGGCAGAGTGACAGGGCGACGCCACGCCATACTTTATCTTACACATATTGTTGTTGTTCATTTACATTAGCTCCTGTTCGACTACGTTTAAGTATAAAAGAAGAGCAACAGTTTTATTACTTGCTTTCAATTTTCTAGAACGACGTGTTCTTATTGCTTTTGCTTTTGAATGAAAAAAGCATAAAAATTTATATGCACAAGCATTGAAAATATCTCTGTAGCATGCTACAAATGGAGAAGGAGAACGAGGCTCTCAGTTATGCAACTAGATGCATAAACAATAGAAGAATTATTTAATTGAAATATTTGACTTTTTTATTATAAATTATTTAAAATTATAAACGAAATATTCGAAAAGGCAAGATGTATGTACATAGGTACAGGATGCATTAAGCAAACAGCACAAAAGCACAGCAGTCACTCAGAAATCGATAACATTACTAAGCAATTAAATCGAAAGCATTCGTAAGAGTATTTTCGAGAGTTTACATGGAACCAAAATTTCATTCATTTTCCTTCTCTGATTTTCCTTCTGATTGATTTATTTTCTACAAAGGCCGTAAGGTTACAATTTTGTGAAAACGTCATTCAAATTATAAACTTAGTCTGATTCTGAACGCATGTACTTCGCTAGGAACGAATTCACACTAAGCGCATTCACTTCGGTGCTTACGGGGAGAAAGTGCTCAAGAATCTGTCGAAATTCTTCCTCCATTCATTCATTCATTTTGTTCCGTTCCCTTTATTATAGATATAGAAGGTTATCAACCTTTCTTTCTTTCTTTTTGCGAAAGTGCTATTGTGGTTCGTTTTAGCCGGCATATTATATTTTCATTTTATTGTATGTGCACTCACTCGGTCAGAAAATTATACTCGATTTCTATTCTATTAAAATTTTTTTCATATATGTGCTGATGTAAATTTCGTTTATATGTACAAATTATTTTTAGGGAAATATTTCACTAATTAATATTTTCAAAAGTGTACTACACTTCATATTGCATATAAGTACATAACATACATTTACATATACATGTTTTACTTAATAGGAAACTTCCTTTCGAAAAGCATTTATTTAAATCGAAAAACTATAATGGAAATATATTCACTCATATCAATACAACATAAGCAAGTTATTATACAAAATTTTAGGAAAAATTCAATTAGTGAAAAAATGTTGCCGTTTACCAATTAAAGAATGTATTGCAAGTAAATGCTTTTTGTGTTATGAGAAATAATGGAATATTGTTTCATGTCTAATATTCTGGTAAGTAATAAGAACTATATGTGTTGAGAGGGTAACATGGGTAACGCTATCGTTTTAAGCATTAGGTGATCGGAAAATGCGTCGTAAATTTTAAACGCAAGCAACGCGTTAACCAAGGTTAAGTTATTATGTAAGCTTTAATTTTATCAGCCATCAATGGAATCTTATGAGCTATTTTTTATGTGGTTTTGCCATTTTGGAAAGAACGCGATAGGCGATCGTCCTCCACCGCCCCAAAAATCTTTCTCGACGATATACGCAGCATACACGCAATATAACTGTCGAAAAGTTGGTAACATGATTTCGAAAATACCTGATAGCTAAGAAGAGTGTGCATGTATTTCTCATCTACGACCGAAATACAACTAAATTATACACGTCGTGATATTTCACGCATTTGATATACGTTCGAGCGGAAAGGCAACTGCGAAACAACTACACATACATAACAGTTTTAATGAGGAACTATGTATGCATCTTATATATTGTAATTCTCCGATGGTTTTGCACGATTTTCGCGATTTTCGCGAATTTAAGATAGCAGTGCGATGAAGTAAAAAATGTTTGGTTATTTTTTCCGTCTCAAAATAAACATCATACCATTAGGCCTATGACGTTGCGAACTATTCCGTAGCGAACGCTAGGAAGACATTTATTTTCGTTGGAATACTGATAACTACTAGATGAACAATGTATGGAATCAATTGTCAATAAAATTTTCCACATATATTGCTAACTCTCCGCATAAATTGCTAACTTATACTTAAAACATTCAAGTGATTTGAAAAGGATTTCAAAAGAGAAAAGATACATTGGGAGATTGGACTATTGTTTAATTAAATCAATCACACAACCACACAAAAGCAAGTAGCTCTGATAGCTTTCAAGTCGTTTAAAATGTAGCAAAATATTTATTTCTTCAAGCTCTGTTATCGTAAATAACTTTTGTTTAACAACATTCGCGCTGAATTAAAATGATTAAACTGTATTTTTTATAAATACATCCCGACAAAGTCCCGGTGTAAAGGTGGCTTGCTACTAATAAACATGACTCTTTACATGGTAGGGTAACTATGTGGCAATGTATATGAATGAAGTAAAATTTGCCTTTGCATGCCTTCATACATCACACATTGACGTAATAGCTAGCAATAGTGTGCTTGGTCTTGAACGCAATTAATATCGCTTGAAAGGTTATTGTCGATGCTGACTGTGCTATGAAATCCAAAAAATAAGTTTTTCTTTGCTTTTTTTTTTTTTAATCTGAATAAATAAAATGATACATGCGTCGTCTACCAGGTAAATAATACTCTTGCAACGTGCTTAGCGCACTTTATTGTTCTATCCTCTGTGACAAGTTAAGATAAATGGCTTCGGTTTCTTAGAAATATTTGATTGTGCTGCAGTTCAACGACTGCGTTACTACTGCTAGTAGTTACTAGTAGCTAGTAGTAGTACTACTACTACTACTACTACTACTGGTGGTAATTTTTCCTCTGCATAGGTAAACAAAATCAAGTAAAGAAATGTGACCTATTAAGTACACTCTTCTTCCATACTCGATTTATTTACGCATTTCTAAACTACTACTGTTACGATTTATGTTTTGTGTGAATTCTATAAAAATTAATCCGCTTTATTTCTAAAACATTTTAATTCGTCTCCGCTATTTATTTGCTTTCTTTCTCTCTCTCTCTCTCTCTCTCTCTCTCTCTCTCTCGCTCTTTCTATCTATTTATCTTTCTCGCATGCTATCATCTTTCGTATTAGGTGTTACTTAACTTTTCCGTGACGTCTGATTGAATTGAATTCAAGTTGTACGAGAATTAAATTATGTTCATCAGTTAAGCTGCATTGAATATAACTTTGTGAAGATATTCTTCTTGCGTGTTAAGGGCGAAGCGGGAGAACGGGATCATAAATGTTTTACATTTGATTCTGTGGTATTCTTACTTATTTTACTTTCATTTCATCATATGTTTATCTATATGTGTAAGCGTGGATGTTTATGGGTGTGTACGTGGGAGCAAGGTTCTCCGCACCTTGACATATAAAAACGATTTTGTAAAATGCAAAATTGTTTTTACTCTTTTTTATTTATTTATTTATTTCTTTTGTTGTTGTTGTTGTTGTTGTTGTTGTTGTTGCTGTTATGGCAAACGTTGATTTTATAAATATTTATTTCTACATATCAGTACAAAAAACTTTTACGTATTTTGCAATATTTATTTGTACAGGAGGAAAATTTCTTTAGGCGTGTTAGATAAGTTGAGATTGAACTATGATGAAAAGTTCGAATATTCTTTGATTACTTATTTTTTGTTAACAAAAATCAAATTTCAGATAAAAATAATTGAAGCTGTATATCTTTTTCTTTTTTTTCTTTTTTTTTTTTGTGTTGAAAGAAAATTTAATTAAAAGTCTTTAGAAGTATGCTACGCAATTGTATTTTAAGGTAAACTGAAATGCATGCTAAGTTTAACCATACTTTAACCCCAATTGTAGACAAGATTGATTGATCTGAGACATGCCTATTAGTTTTATACTCGAGCATTGCATAACGAATACTAAAATTTATCACTATGCGTTTCTATGGCTGTGTGTATGTGTAAGTGGTTTCAATTTACAATAAATTTCTGAGAATCACTGCCTTCCGTCTTGTATTATGTATATATTCAATGCAATGATAAGACCTCAATTAAATTTACTGTGTGCATGTGTAAAAGAACATTTGAAGGCATGTAAAATCTATAGGTTTTTACGGCATTCTCCGAATCTGCTATAGGTACTGACCGTTTTTGAGAAAAGCGAATAAAATATTCTTGAACGATGCCTTAAGCTTGTGATAACATTCATGAAAACTGCGCCCGTACAACAAATACGTGTCTTTCCGATTTCGTTTCGAACATATTTGTTTATGTGATGTTTTGTGAATGTCAACAAATTCAAAATAAACAAAAAAAAAAACAAAATAAAAAGTTTTTCTTCTCTTTTCCACAAGCACATCCAAATAAATGAAATGTGAAAATTTTCTCTATGTTAATAATGCGATTTGTGTGCGTTATAGAGTTATTTGATAATATTGAGAATTGAAAAATTTTATTAATTTTAGGACCAGCATGAAAATTGATTTGGACAAATTTAAAGAAGTGATCGCGGACTGTTGAGTAAAATTGATGGAAAATATGGTTGCAAAAACCATCAGTAAACTGGAACGGACGGCCACACCAAACACCTTCACCTACCGTCAGTCGAATATTGTTAGCTTTTGGCGAAATTCCAGAGCCACTACAGACCCTTCACTTTGCGATATTATTGGTTCCGATTGCTAAATGTCAGAAAAACAATTTTAAACCACACTTTCACTTTGTCGCAATTGGTTCAGATTTATGATTATTCTCAAGAAATTTCATGACACCTTGGAATCAATTTTCAATTTAGTCTAGGGCTGTTTAAAACTAGTCTAGCCTTCTAGATGACTTAGGATCTAAACATGACAATGACCAAAAGAATGCAATTAATGCAAGAACGAAATTATAAAGCATTGAAATGAAGTGTGGAGTCAAAGTTCACGGATTCAAGTCGGAGTACGATAGAGCTTACTTTGGGTGTAGCTGTAGCGAATAGGTCTATCTTAAGTCATTTGGTGTGCTTCATTCGTCCGTTACATTTTTCAGTTCTAACCTTACGAGTTGATTTTACTATGTAAGTCTCTCTGCATCACTGCATATTTTCCACGATTTTCTACAAATTTTGTTGTTTTAAATTCTCGTCTAAAATACTTGCTCAGACGCATTTGAAAAATAAGGGCTAAGGAAGAACTTATTTCCGTTTTTGGGCCAAAACTATTAACATGTGCGTGCAGCTTACGCATAGTTTGACTTCAATTTCTGATAGCTTCAAAGTTTTACTATAAAGTAAGCCATCATCTACGAATCACAAAAAAAAAATTATATCAGACTGTTGCAGGGGAAACGGAGAAATTGAAATCACAACGCTCATGGTAATGGAGATGCCAAGTCCAAGCATGTGTGCGCTCTTCAGCCGTACTACACTGGACAATAAAAACTAACTTAGCGGGTTACTGGATTAGGCAGGAGCATTTAGACCGTTTAAGCTTCGTAATGCAGGGACGATCGTGCAAAACGTATACTTGAGGTGAATAGATATTTTCAAAAGATACGCACTACGCAGAGCGTAATCGATGGATTGTGATCTGAAGGTTATAACAGTAGTCGTTGAAGAAGTAAAAATTTTACGAGAATGTGAATCGCTAGAAAAAGTCCCATGAATAAAACTTAGTGGGCCTTGTTGTGAAAAATGGATGTTTTTGGGGCGCAGTAGAGGGCATCTTGATGTCACGAAGAGGATTGAAAGATCAAACAGAAATTGTACTAAGTAGGGTGCAGCTACAAGAGCGGTCTTAAATCAAGAGTTATGGGAAGTAGGTTTAGATGTCACTCAGTTCATCACAACGATTAAGGAACCGAATTAAGAGCTAAGTATCATCTGAGCGCAAACTATGAAGATTTGGCCGAAAGAAATTTAGTGCAGTTAGATAACGAGCATTACAATATTTTGTATTAAATTAAAATCAAATTTATGATTAATTATAGAAAATTTATGATTAAATTCGTTTCTATTCTTTGCTTTTGTTTAATTTAATCAATTTTTTCCTCTTCAATACATAACTAATCTCCGTAAAAATCCTTTGGGACTTAAATCTTTTCACAGTCTTCTCTTCTACACTTAATAACAATTTTGTTGAATATTTTATTAACTCGAGTATTTAACACTTTACCATATGCTCGACATACTAAGAAAGCTAAATATACCGTACATTTAATTATCTTTACTCTTATGTACTACAAGTATAATGACAAATCCCTATGCTAAATATGCTTAATGCGCTGTAAGCTACTTGTATCCTATGCATGCATATATATATAAGTTACATATTATGAAGTTTATATTCTATGAAAGTGTAGCACATATGCTTAATGAAGTTTATAACATACCGTATAATAAAATGAAACGCCCACGGGGTGCTAGATCCAGCTAAGCTGGTATATCGAAAACCTTATTAAGCGTTCACTACGTATCTCTTGCCAAAGTGTTGCCAAAAAGGAAACTATTATGTGGCAATTGCTAAATGACTCTGTGTGTGCTATGTGCTATGTTATGTATTTTATAAAATATTTGCATTAGTGTGTGACTACTATCCGCATAATGGTAGCTAAAGAAACAATTATAACAGGCGTACGTAAAGTAATAGAAAGAGAGAGAGAGAGAGAGAGAGAGAGAGAGAGAGAGAGAGGTAAATAGACAAACAAAAAGAGAGAAAACAGGAAGTGACAACGGTTACGGAAATATTTGCCATACAGTTGCACATAGTTGCACTAACTTCACTGAAAGGTTATTGTTGCGGTAAAATTTTTGAAAGAAAACAAAAATTTGTTACTACGAGTTCATAATAATCCTTATAATAGACTCTAATTACGCCAAATGTGCTAATAACTCGTCATTGTCGACAGTATTAGAGATTTTGTTGAACTCAAGCACAGAAACTTGAGGTACTCGCCGCTAGCTTGCTTTTCAAAATTATAAACAACTGCACTGCAAATCTGTCGTTGGGAGCATTTCGTTTATATACCCATAAGGAAAAACAGATCATTTAATTGCACGATATATACTACGATACAATATTTTAAACTAAACCTCTATGACCTCCTTAGTATATCTTTCCGATCATAAACGATCAAAATGCTCAATCAGAAATACTTTCATGCCCATGAGTCAATTTAGTTAGAAGAGTGAACAGAAGAATTATGCTTTCACTTTTTCTGGCCGTAAGATTGATGTCGACAGGCGGATGGACGGTACGGGAAGAGAGTGAGGCGGATAATATTAAATTGGTTTTATTGTTGAAGCTGTTGTTTAAATAATTTACAGTTGATTCTCGAACGCTGCTCCTTGTAAATATTTATGAAATAGAATCTCCCGATTAGACATAGAAATTAAAACACATTTTAAAATCGAGGACAACTACCAAATATACAGATTTTGATAATAACATGCAAGGCCCACGCAAGTAGCTATGCTACTAATTGGATAATATGCTAATAATTGGATAATTAATGAGACTTTCGATCCATACTCGTACGGTTTACCTAATATATTTCCATTGTGGGATATAATGCAACAAACACATATTATAGTCTATTATTTATCTTATGCTTTTTAAATCTATATATATATTTAGAGTTTTTTTATTCAAACAATTTCAAGACGTTCGATGTGACGTATTAACGATAATTTTATAAAAAATATATAAAACACCCTGAACAGATCTTACGTAAAACTAAATAAGGTATTTTTCGCATATATTTATTTCTTTCTTCTTGCACATTAGTTAAACATATGGACAGACATAGGTTCGCAACGAAAGTTCTTTAGTTATTTCTTTAGTTATTATGTTAGATCGGAGAAAGAATATTTTTTAATAGATTCGAAATTATTTGTGAGAGTTTGTTGGGGAAACTGTGATTTGAATGTGTTTCTCGTTTCGGTTAATCAGTCGCTATCTACTCGAGCAAGTCAAAGGACTCAAGACATGAAGGATACGCATATTGTATTTAAAATGTATTATTCTCGATATTCTCTCGATATTGCGTTTAAGTAAAGGCTCAGTAAGCATTTTAAATAGTGGCACACAAATCAGCTTCAGATTAATTCACATAAGTATTAAAATAGATTTTGCTTCTGGTTATATATGAAGTGTTAAGTGTTTTGCATGTGTTGATGAAAAAAAAATTTGGAAAATCTTTTGAAAGAAATATTCTTTGTGTATGTCTCTATTTTATCTAATGTGGCATTAGTTGAATTTATCATTTTCTTCTTGAATAATTTTCGTACAATTAAGAAACAACATATTACCTTGAAACATGTATCCCTGTATACAATATAATGAATGAATTTCGCAAAAGATAGTCTGTCGTTTACATTAATAAAAACTGTCTCTCATCATTTATATATATATATATATATCTATATATATTACATTGAATTAGATAAGATTACATTGAATCATTTTATATATTGACTTAAGCATGAAATTATTCCCTAAGGTTGGACGTACATTATACCCTTAATCATTCATACTCACATTCATGGCCATAATCTAAACTATTTTAACTACATTATTATGCAAAAGGTAATCTGATCTATCATATAATTTTAATTACCCCTGCACAGGCAGGAACACTTTATATGCATGTTTTAGTCAACGTTAAAGCATTGAATAGCAAAAAATGAAACTGCGACCGTAAATTATCATTAAATAGTTCATCAAATAAGTAAAGAAAGCAAATGATCATTTAAAAGCAAAAAAAAAAAAAAACCCAAAAGCCTTTAAACATGAAAAACGATTTAAGAAATGTATAAAATTATAACATTTCTTCTCTAATCCCTGACCAACTTAAAAGGTTTTTCACATAAAATTGATTTGCACGATAAACTAATTACTTTAAAATGATTATATTGTTTTATGCAATATCCCCAGAGAAAAATTATAATCAACTCGAACGTAATCATTTTTATGATAGCCACTATATGGGTAACATTAAATGCTTATATAGCATAATACGTGTGAATAGCGAAATCGATTAAGTCATATCTAAGCATCTGTCCATTCAATTCCAGCCATTATTAAAGTTTAAAAATATTTTCTAAAAAATTCACTATACTCGTCAATATCTTTCCTCACACACAGATTCAATACTCAGATCAAAATCCTTCAATTCATTTTTTTGGTTAAAATGCGATCCAAAACCTTTGCTTATTAATGGTAATTGGTTATTAAAATTTCCGTGTCAAGTTCAAAAAGCCTGTTCACAATTACCAAACTAAGCTAGGTTTTCCTTGCTTTACTCCAAGCTCCAAGGCTTTCTGACTACAACCGTGTCAACCACTCGTATACTCGGGACGTCCACCGAATGGCTGCTCAAATAACAATGAGTTTTCACTGTACCAGGACGCCTATGGGGTGCTGCTATGCTATTAAAATTGTTCTCCAAAATACGTCTCATTGCTTTTTTTGTAATATACGGTCTTACAAGCATATATCGTACGATAGACGAAGGAACAGAACGTACGACAATAGCCAATTAAGTACTTTTCCAATTTCAACACAGATACATAAATTTAAAATGAATTAAAGAAAATTGATTCGTCTTCGAGTGAATTTTAAATACTCAACGTTAGCGTCTTCTTTCTCTGTAGCACTGTAAACAGCACAGTGATAGTGTAGAAGTATTGGGTTAAAAGCTTTGTGAAAATTCTTCACCCCTCCGACGTTGTAAAATGTTCGCCAAACACATGGTGTCTGATTCTGCAAATGGCCTCACACTCAGTTAGAATATAATGGGACGTCTTCCACCTTCCGACAACTCGGGCCACAAACCTCAACCTCAGTTTTGCCATTTTCCAATTTTGAACCGTCAGTATATCGATTCCTTGTTTCCATTCCGGGTTCAAAAGCTTGCCCGTCCGAACCCGATCTCGCCGGTATGGTCACTTTGAACCGGTGGGACAGTACTTTTGTACTTGCCGCACAATGGTCCGGTATGTTGATAAAAGGTTCGTCTGTGAATAAAGTTTTTGAATACCTCTAGGCGGCCCCTCAGACTGCGTGGTTTTAATTTGCCGATATTCGACAATCTAAGTGCGCTTAGGTAAGTCTCGTTTTCTATAACGATAGAAAGAGGTGTAATGCTCAGCAGCGCCTCTAGGGCATTCAAGGCGCAGACTTTCATCGCACCGACCACGCCAATGCACGCGAGACGTTGAGTTTTGTTTAATGTCGTCGTCATCGTTTTTTGCTTCATCTTAGGCTACGGGGAAGGATTACGGTGATGTAAGACCAGCAGATCATTTTTGGGCTTATACTCCATGGTTCCCCGTAAAGTCATTGAGAGGCAAATAGTGCTCTGGTGGCCTTTTCCGTTACCCATTCAACCAAAGTCATTCAGACCGTTAAACTGTAAGTATACTACATTCAAGCACTCTCTACTATAGTCATGATTGATCATCGTAAGGAATATTGAAAAGAAAAAAAAAATCGTAAAAATATACAAATTAATTGTGGACTCTTATTGAATTTATGAAACTATGCCACAGTTTAAAGAGTTCCTTTTTTTTTAAATTTTAATTGAAAATGATTAATGTCAATGCTATAAATTATGATTCATTTATATAAACGAAACCAAATAAAAAAAAAAAAAAAAAAAAAAGAGAGAAGAGAGAAGAGACGAACTTTTTATATAATTAATTTCAAGACCGCATTCAATTAACAATAATTGACAGTTTGTTACTTTGTTACTGACAGCCTTGGCTTTCTTTTTTCATTTTTTATTTTTTTTATTATTTTTTTTTTATCATTTGCTTTCAAGCTGAAATATGTTTTGAAAAGTGTCGGTTGCTTGTTTATTTAAGTAAGTTATTGCTTGTCTATCGCATATGCTTATATGTGGGTATGTTATTTTTATTTTTTCTTTTTTTTAATTCATTTTTAACTTTTTAATTCTTTCGTACAATGAGAAAATGTAGGAAAAATTATATAGCAATAGCAATATAACAGCAGTAGAAGAAGAGTGTTTACGAATTTTATGCAGTTTTCGTAAACGTTACGGAATTGACACGGCAAACAATAGCTTTTATGCGGCTGCTGTATGTACATTTGTTGCTTACATTGCATTTGATGAAGAGTTTTGCACTTGCCGGGCTTTACGTGTCTACAGCGGTATTAGTGTTAGTGTACAAGTACTTGTGGACATTTTCATACGCTTTAGAACGAATTTTGTATACTTAGCATTTATTAGTTTCACTCAATGAGATATGAGCGGATCTAAGTAATAATTGCGAAGCTGGTTGCAAAAAGTGTCAAAACATTATTTCTAGTATTTTTGATTAAAAATTTTTCACAAATTTCCCCCTTTATGTCAACTTTTCCAAAGACTAGAACTGATTAAATATTTATTTAAGAAGCGCCTTTTAAAAAAAGGCACTAAATAAAAGAATTTATCTGAAAAAGTATTGGGTTTTGGTTAATTATTTCATTTATAAAATTCACGCTCGCATGCTTTACGACTCAATAACTTCCCGTTTCCATTAGTGGGTTTTAGTTCGTTCTTTTTAACCATCTTAAATGTAGGCGCCTTAGCGTCTTTATGATAATATATAATATGATAAAAGCTTGCATGCCGCACAAAGTAAAAGCTGAATTCATTACACTTATTTTTATTGGTCGTAAATTTTATATAAAAGGAAGTGGAGCAGCAACCGTACAACATTGTATTACGATGTTCCTGCTCAACATTAAATACTGTTTGTGTAGATCCTATATCGTAGCATTCGGTCGGTCGTCATCAAAATGAACATGAACATCAACTACGACATCAGTTTAAACAACGATGAAAGCAATACAATGAAACTTTTAGATTTAGGTCAATAAGTTTTCATTTCAATTCACGTTGGTGTTTACTTACAGTATACTGTTTTTTTTTTTTTTTTTTTTTTGTTTGCAACACCTACATAACTTGAGTTGGCTGCCTGTCTTCTTTCATTATTTCATTTTACAACTGACGTTGTGCCTTTCACTTATTTTCACATTACAAGCACTTACTTTTGTTTTTCTATCCATTATGAATGGATGGTATGCTAAATTTTTCCATGCATATCCATATCCTTTCTCATTTTAATACATAGGAAATAATTGACATAAATCTTTGCATGAATATTTCCCAAGGTCATTTCAAGAGCAATCTTTTTTCGCTGAATGATAACAAACACAATTAATAAAAGAAAGCCTCATGTATGGTATGGTCGAAGTATCCGGGGACTACAATTTTGGCCCATATATAGTTGTTTTAATTCTAGGCTCAGAAACTTGCTTATGGATATATGAACAGATAAGTACGTCTTGCGTGTGTGCGTAAAGCATTAAATTATGTTGGCAGTGCTTGCGTACATTTGAAATTCATAGCGTTCGCAAGCAGAAACACACTGGCTGTTTGGAGTGCGCATATTTTATACTGTATTGTAGGGTTCCAATATACAATTTTAATACCATATAGAGTTTCATGAAAACGACTCGGTACCCTTAGAACTTAAGAATTTCAATTTTCGTTGTTGTCGCTGTTGAATTAAAAACGAACAGTAATTATTCCAGTAGGTACTATAAGTACCTTCAGGAGCAATATGCAATTTTTTTGAGAAAGAGATGGAAGATATAGTTTTTGTCGGTAATAGTGACTTTTGCGGTGCGCTACATTGAAAAAAATTTTTGTTTGCTGTGTTATTCTTTTTTTGTGGGATGAGACACGCCTCTTTTTGGGTTTTGGGGGGAAAAGCGTGGTTCGTCCTATCCGAAGGGATGAATCACGCCTTTTTTGGCGTTCGCGCCCACCCGAAGGCATCCGAAGATGTCCCGAATGGCATTCGTTAGATTTATTTGAACCCGGGGGTCCGAGATGGATGTTCGTGTTGGCGTCTTCGAGGATGTTTTTGCAAACCTATGTTGGAAACGAAGTATACCCTACCCTACCGACAAAAACTATATCTTCCATCCCTTTCTTAAAAAAATTGCATATTGCTCTTGAAGGTACTTATAATACCTACTTATTCCAAAAATAATAGAAAGTTATTCTTCTAAAATACTGTCGACCAACCGCACTCGTCATCAAGCCGTACGAGTACAAGTCTTGTCCCTGCTTCGCCCCCATTTTAAAAAACAAAATTTTAACATTTTATCGTGATGTTCGCTCCGCCCATTACTGTCGTCTGCTCTTGATATTTTGTTATTAGACCGAATTTACAAGGTATTTGAAGATATGTTTTTAAATTTGATTTTACAAATCAAGTGCAGGCTACTAATACCCCAGAGACGGGAAATTATTCGAGAATTTTTTAGGTAAAAAGTTTTAAAAGGAAATGACAAGCACGCGATACGTTGAGTCACAATTCTTAAACCTCTTTCCAACTTCGCTTTTACCTCATCACGAAATCATGGCTGGTAGGAAGATATAACGAGACGGATACGCGCGGAAATATGAGGACAACGAGAAAAGCTCTCAAGGCTTTGGATGAAGTTTCGGTTGATTTTCTCATCTTTCGCTATCTTTGAATAGAAATGTGTAGGAAAGCTTTTTTTTTGGTTGCCTGGTTATCGACTTCACGGCCAATATTTTCCCCTTCAGGTTAACTGTTCAAAGATTTGGTATTTCTTCAAATGTATATCGTTTGTTCCTTTAAATTGTCAGCCGTGGTTCACTAATGAATTGTTCCAATTTCCCCATTTTGATAGATCGTCCAGTGCTTTCAACGAGTATAAAGCGGCATATGTTGTGATAACTGTCCTGGTATTGTCATATGTACACGATATGAATGGTCTCAGGATATGGTTGAGTCTTCTCGTTACTTATAATGCAAGACATTCGTCGACCAAATTTGGCCAATACAAACTCTTCATCTCATTGTCAAACACCATTGACATGAATTTCAACATAAATGTGCTTTGTCGAAAAAATGTTCCCATGAAATAATTTCCAAGCTACTGCATGATATAGTCATAGTTGATTGCTATCGTAGTCCGTTAGTTCTTGTATATTAAACCGCTCTTGTGTATCAATAATTTTTCTCAAGTTCTTTTTTTTCTAAATTACATTTTTTAGGCAACTTGAAATATAATGTATATATATATATATATATATAGTTATGTATCGAGCTTCAATTTTTAATGCTTGACGTTGCTTATAATCTTACGCTTAAAGAAAAGAAAAAAAGAACATTTAAGCACAAAAAACGTTTTCAATACTCGTATTTTTCGATTCGCCGGTGATAGATTTTTAGAAAATCACCCAGGGTTATAAATAACAATCATTTATATGTATAATGTTTTAAATAAATTTTTCATTTACTTAATGAGTTCAATTATTCACTTACCTTTGCTATCAACTTTATTATGCACTAATGCGATATCGCATCGCATGTCGTATGTTTGTAGCCAGCTTAGCTGCCGTAAAATTTCCGTTCGCGTGCTATTTTTGCATCTTTCGCAACCTATACTTTACTGGCGATATAATTTGAAATTGCGTAGGAACCTGTAATTAATTAATACTTAGAAATTTAATAAAGTATTTCGGGGAAAGTACTTAGCTTGTGTTTAAAAGCTCTTCATATAAACTATTACGGAAACAACCCTAGAAAATGTATTTAGGTCAGTAATAGTAGATTGTAAAAAAAGCCCTTGACGTTTTCCCCAAAAGCTAACTTTAAAGCTTTCACTTATCGTTAGCCTTACTAGATTACTAGCTGGTTAGTAAATACGTATTCAAAAGGACACAAATATCTGAAAAAATTTCCTATGCTTCACCATATCACTTGGGTCAATCCCGTAATGTTTCACAGGGCAGTTATAGTGCTATTGTTTTTGAAGAGATCGATAGAGGACGATAATATGTGAAAAATATCGTGGCCAAAAATGGATAGAGTTGTACAGACGGTGGCAAGAGTCGGACTGACACCACGTAAGTTAATACTCATGTTCGTTAAAATTGGTAGGGAATCGTGAATCACGATCTGCTAAAATTTTACCAGTCGAGTTTTTCACGTTCTTCTGCCGACGGATAATACGATCAAAGCGTACAAATGACGTATAGCAGTAAAGCTTTCCAGCTGATCCTTCAGCATGACGAAGCCAAATTGGGAGACCTTAGCTGCGAAGTTGTGATCTGTCTATCATATAGACTGGATCTAGCCCCGTCCATCGGGTATTTGCTCCATTATTTTGAGGGTATAAAGCTGGATTCGAAAGACGCCTGCGAAAATCATTTAGTTCAGTTTCTCTCCCGGAAATCCTAAAAGTTCTATAAAGATCGCATAATGGATTCAGAATGGCCAGTAAACAGATATGAACCAAACAGACACGTACATGATTTAATAAATTTTATTTAATATATAAGAAAAATATTATTTTTTTCTTTGATAGAAAAATGCCACGAACTTCTTCCTTACCGCAATTGTGCTATACTAGGGTGTTAATTATGTTTGAGTTTAATTAAACAATAAAACCACGAAGAATTAAGAAAAACATCGTTAAGTGCAACCTCTTCAGGCAGCCAGCCATTAATTATAAATTTCTATTTTCTAAAAGAAACCGTACACATAACCTTTTCAATTTACTACTGATTGCGACGGTTCTATAAAAGCGCTGTTAAATTTTCAACAGACGACGAACGAATTGGAAGCTGAGCGAAATCGTAAATACACAAGATTTGAAGGGACAAAAACAATCAATTAAATAAATTGATAGAGAGATTAGTCATCGGCCGTTTAGTCGGTAAGCATCTTTTATTGCTTCTTCTACGATTTCCATTTTAACAATTATTTACGCAAAGAAGGACATAACTAACTTTAGCCTAAGAGGGGAAGACGGCAGTGAAATCGCAGACAATCAAAAGTAAAAGACGAAGACATAAAATGTAAGAAAAAATATTTAGCACACCGACGTACGCTTTAATAGGATCTGAGTAAACCTTTAATTTTTTTTTTTTAAGTGATTAGTCAGTGAATATCCTTTACACTTCTAAAAACGGTAAGGGCCATCAAGGACTGTAAAGCGAAAAGAGAGAAAAATGGGGCTTTGGTAACTAACTGTACAAAAGATTTACAACGAACAGAACCTTTCACAGTAATACTCGAAACGACCGAACGTTCATCGCAAAAAGCAAACATTTCTATTAACAATATAATAGAACAACAATTATTATTACTATTATTATTATATTTAGCCCGAGAATAAATTCTAAGACTAACGGAACAATAAAGGAGACATTGATTGATAGGGAAATTACTCAGTTTAGTCTTTCAGTACCAGAAGGATTTGAGATATGTCCGCCTTTTATTATACCGATCGATTCAGAAGCATTACTTTGTGAATCAATCTACGCTTGTCTGTCCATCCTGTTTTTGTATTTGTTTGACCTACAAATCGCAATTTTAAGATATTTTGATGAAATTTGATTTGGTAACGTATCGCAAACGTAATCATTCGCTCCGGGGGACTTTTTCCACCACTTCTCATATAGCGCCTCACTTCGGCATAACAGTGGGGCGATGTAGGCTCTTTCACACTGTACCATGGCCCGTTACCGGCCCGTTTTTACTTGTGCTTAACTAAGTTTCTGTCTTCACACAATCAAAAAAAAAAAAAAAAAAGGAAAATCTTTAAAATTTCAAACTTAATTTATTCGAATAAACTTGAAAATTGTGGTTCTTCTTTCTATTCATTCACAAAATATATTTGCTCACATATGAGAATCACAAGTTGTGGTTTTTGAGAAACTTTTATTTCATTTACGTAATTAATCATCACTAAGAGACTGGTTTTCTCTGATACAAAATTCTTTTATAAGAAAACAATTTCGTCTATGCATTGCGTATGCCGACAAAATGCAGGATTCTCAATATAACGAAATTGATGGGAAGAGACTAACTA
The DNA here is from genome assembly GCA_000688715.1 of Glossina pallidipes. NCBI lineage: Eukaryota > Metazoa > Arthropoda > Insecta > Diptera > Glossinidae > Glossina > Glossina pallidipes. Next base: position 299,126 of record KK500040.1, read on the forward strand.
AGATAGCCTTTGCTATAACATCTAATTAATACCGTTTCTATAAAGTATCCTTCATCCAAGGACGAGAGTATAGTTAATGGCACGCGCACGATTGAATGATAAAATAATAGAATCGTCCTGCAATTCACAGGTTTGATAGAATGATAAGGAAGAATGAAAATTATGTCCACGAATTTTTCATGCACATCTCTTCAAATCAATAGCGAAAAGGTGAAAATATTTTGTGATAGGCTTTGGAAATACATGTGACAAGAATTTATGGGCGGATTAAGCTGCAAACGCTTCTACCCGATCTTAGATTTTGGCTAATAGCTGCCATTTTCAACAGGTTCATTCTCTGTGAGTGCATGGATCCGGAAACTTTCAACTTCCAATTATAATTTTTACAACCAAAGGTGTCTCAGCTCAGCAGCTCATGAACGGCGTACGGTTATACGGGCATTAAATCATTGTTGAGAATCCTAGGCTAAGAAAAATATGGATATTATTTGTGAAGCTCTCGATACAGGAATTCGCAAGTGGAAGAGCGAATGTAATCCCTTGCTGACGGATATAAAAAAGCCTTAGCGGTGATTTACATAAATTCATACCCCTAGCGTCTATTGTAAATGCGTCCTGTCGGTTAAATCTTAAGTTTGTTTATCTTTTTCTTTTTTTTCTTTTTTTTTTGATGCGAACATATTTATAGCTTACTGCCATACATCGTACAGTTTCCATATGTATATAAAAAAAAAGAAATGCAAACATAAGTAAGAATAAAAGCACACTGACAGTAGTAACCAATCAAAAATCCAATTAAAATTGAGAAAGACGCAATATGTATGGAAAATTCGAATGGCATGGAATATATGCATATATATATGTGTATTAAGATCTATAAGAGTATATGAGAGAGGCAAAGGAAATCCTGTAAAAATTACATTCAGCTTAGACCGAATTCCTTCTGCTTTTTGGTTTGCTTTTAATATCTGCACGATCGTACGGAAAAAAAGATCCTTTTCTTAAAAGTGTTCGTGAAGGCATTCAAATTGTAACAAACACAACTTCATGTGATACGTAACACATATAAAAGTTCAGTTAGTTATATATATATAACAAAATGAAAATGAAATCTATTTTGGTGCAAACATTTTTACAAAGCATTCATTGAAAACCACGACGCATAAGAGATTTAAGTGTATATTGGTAACGGGAGGAAAAATATATATTTCTCTTAATAGAATTATACTCATCACTCCCAGTCATTATCTTACGCCATAACATAATCGAAATATTGAACTATTTTCTTCAACATGTTTCGAAAAGTTATTCACATATAGCTTTCGTGTCGTCGTGCAAGAATATCACGAATTTTGCAGACAAACAAAATGAAAGTTCTATTCAACTTAAATCACTCGTTTGCCAGCGATGTTTGAGTACACGATAGAGGGAACACATCGATAAATCGTATCATATGTGTCGTATGCATTCTCATTAATATTAGTTCATTTACAGGTAAACTTACAAACCGAAACCATACTTACACGCTGTGCTTTATGCATTTATGTGTTGTAAGGGACCACGTAGACTATGATTTGGCTGATTTTCGAAGAAGGGAAACTTGTAAAGGTACATATATGAGTTCACAATGTTAAGTTCGACTAACGGAACGACATGTGCGTTCACCCTATGCTGGTCCGTTCACCAATGCCTATTGCAACGGCTTTGTACATATATTTTACAGATATATGATATATATATATATATATACTTTGGAAGATATAAAATGAAGTCTTACTTCAAACGTTCGTTATATTACTTCATTTATTTACAGACACAGAGAGAGCGAGAGAGAGAGAAAGACAGGAAATTCGTATATTTATACAGAAAGAAAAGAATGACTTGTCTATGAATTTATCTTAAAGTTTTCACTTTTATTACATTATTTCACATTTTGCTTTATGAAATTCAAAAAACCATTTATCTTCTTCTTAACCAATTCTCCCATTAAAAGTGTTCTTGTTTCGGTGACGCACGTATTTGATTAGAGAATGAAGTTTCTTATAATAGTTAACGTAAATATTTGCTAATATTTGAAGTAAATAATATGTAATAACATAATAAGTTTCTTCAGATAACATTAATTAAAAATTTTAAGCAGAAGAAAGTTTAGCTAAAGTCAAATTAGAATAATAAGCAGCAAAAGTAAGTTTAAAGTAAAGTAAAGTAAAGTGATAGGTAAGCAATCATTTACAAGTAATAAAACTCCCTCCTATTAGCATAATATAATCAAACTGAAAAGAGTTTACTTTCGAAAGAAGTTAATTAAATTTACATCAAATGCGACGAATTATTTTAGGAAATCATTTTTAAATAATTTTTGAATGTAAAATTACACTGTACGTAGTCATTGAAAGTGCACTGTACTTATGCATTATGTAAAATCTTAATGTGCATAAGTAGGCTGCCCATGACTGATGATGACTGCCGGCGAAGTCGACGATGGGGCCGCGAAAAAGAAAGCTTAGAGTGACGGAATAGTCGATTAGGCAGAAGTATATCTTTTTTTATTATTACTCCAGATCGAATTTGAAGCAATCTGAACGAACGACATTTTGCCATTAAGGGTCGACTTCACTTGCGAACCAAATTCTGGATAATATCAGTAATTTGATCTAACTTAACTTTAGTAAATAATCGCAGCAGTATGCCAGACTTATGCCCCCTTTTGAAACATCCAGAACAATTCTTTAGAAATTCCATAAAGAGCATATATATGTCCTTTTGATTAAGGCAAGACTTTAATTCGTGAATATAAACTTATATACTGCTATTAGTACTATGTAATATATCTGCATACATATATATTTGTATATTTACAAATATTATTGATGATATTTTAATAGCCTGTTATTCGAGCTGACTTAGCAGAGACTTCGCCACATAATTGTTTGTGGAAAGAAAAAGAAAAAAGCAATTAAGTTTTAAACATACGCAGGTACGTACGTACACATGCACCCGTTACATATGCAAACATAAAATTAAACTTAGCATAACTTGTCCGCGTACTTTCAATATGTTTCTTCGTCCCATTTTTCCTGGAAATGTATGCTTTACAAGAGTACATAACAAATTTCTTTAAACCTAAAGTATTTGGGTACATACACATATAAGTATGCGTACGATATATATGGAAACTAGAAAGCTGAAGGAAAAATTATTGTTATTGTTTACTATCGCAGAGGCGCCAGCGTCTATCCTATTACGTTATTTCATTGAGTTTAGTTCCGCTGTGCGGTTACTATTCCTGTACATGCAGTTATTCCTCTTATAGATATGTAGATATATATATATCTAAAGCATGTATATATAGAGAGACAGGAAAATTTTATAGAAATTTATGACTTCTTCGTGTATACATATTTTTAACTTAGTTTTCAATGAGTTCTTTTATTGTTCAAGTTAGTTTTTTTTTGTCTTTTCCTTTTTTGCTCCTCTGCTCTGGAAGTAAATATTTGTTTTAATGTTTTGTCTTTTATGTGCTAAAAGAAGCGCGTGTATATATTACAAAAAGTTTTCAAATTTCCCCGGAAATGTAATCAATTACTTGATAACACTTTACCCAATCCTTGCATGATATTGGCAAACATTAATGTCTATGCCTATGTATATAGATATAAGTACCCGATGCGTTTTGTTTCACAATCATTAAGTTTTAATAATGCCATGACACATAAGTAAACCCACACCCAGTCGTAAATATCATAATGAATAATAGTTGATTAACATTATTACACATTCCTTCTATTTTCTATTTCTGTTTTTCATTGTTTCTTTTTTCTTTATTCTTTTTTTCCTTAACACATAAGGTTTCAGACAGCCTGTCATAAATTAGTTTACTACTATACTTTTTCGTTGTGGTTTCATTGCATTAATAATAATTGGATTTTATGCCAAGCTAATATGTCCCTCAAGGGCATAACGTGCACGCAGCTAGTCGTCGTTTTGCTATTTTGGAAGTGCGTCCCTCATGTTTTTTAGTTCGCCTCACCGACGCTTAGGCTATATTTAAAGTAGTTAAAGTTTCATCTGAGATCGTACCAAATCGTTTTGAGTACATTTTTACTTATGTTCTCTTATTCGTATAAAATATTAAAAAATTACTTGTGATGTTTGTGCTCTTAGCTTAAAAAAAAGAGAAAAGTTGCAAAAAATAAGAAAAAAAAAATAAAAAAAGAAGTATTCGCGTCCCGGATATGACATGTCGCAACTAAACCTAAAGACAAAGAGGGAAAAACGTTTGCAAATCAATAGCTTTATGTGAAAAAAATGACTAAAAACAAAAAAAAAAAAAAAAAGTAAAAGAAAACTTGTCAAAAAGGATGTTGGGTTAATGGAAGAAGCGCAAAAAGGCAATTTCCGTGCCATAAACCTTAAAAGCTTTCGAGACTATTTAAATATCAACGATTCTATCCTGGTACAGTAACACAACGTGGAAGAACTGGTGATGCCTGAAGCCTTGTATCTTTATGAAAAAGTATTTAAAAACGTGCAAAACAAAAAAGAAAAATGACGGGCATGAATTTCTTGAACGTTCGAACATACTCCAAAGGAACTTTGATTGCTTTTAAAGAATTTTGATCTTTTTTATTTTTGCTTGTTGACTTTATAATCACCGTAAGAGCTGTAACAAGTTTGTAAAATAAATACTAATAGGAAGCCTTTGAAGTAAAAAAAAACGTTCTAACTAATGTAGAAGAGAGAAGAAAAACAAATGCTTAAGCAAACGACACATCGTTCATTTTGAAAGTCTGCAGCTGGGACGGCGACAACAAGCACATAAAATACAACCTAGACGAGCCAGTTAACCGATCGATAACCTGGGAGAAGTACTTACCCAGTGAGCGAAAGTAGGAAAGTTCTACGGGGAATGCTTTATTTGTCTCGAGTAAAATCTACCAAATTTTCTCCGCTGAGAACTCATTTTGAATTCTCTTTGTTGTCAACCTAAACGAAGGAACAGAGAGCACTTTCGATGTCTCAAACAAAATTCGAGGACATTAATCAAGAGTGTTTTGTTTCTTAATTCTCAAACCCATTCATGTAGGTTGCCAAATATTTTGTGTAGCAAGATCTGAGAAGGCATTTGCATATTTTACCGGGGCCCGGAAAATATTTAAATCAAGTTTGTGCGGATCAATACTTGCGACAACATTGATTTATAGTCTAATTTGTGGTTTATCACTTGTGAGCTCATCTTGCCCATTCCACAATAAGCATAAGGACCGCGGCCGTCATTTATATAAAGATCTAGATTAGCATTTACTAGCTTGTTTATTGTGAGCCTTGCATAGCTCTCTTCTAATAGTGGGTCAAAACAAAAGTACATATCTTCACTAACAGGTTTCGCTTTTCACTAAACCTTATGCATAACGTAGAAAATTTGTAATTCCGGATCCCATCCGATTAATCATTTGTATTGAAAAATGTTAATTTTCTAAAAATGGTAATAAAAAGCAAAATATTCACATAAATATTTACTAAACTCTCTGAAGTCGTGAAATCGACCATGATCTCTAGACTCGCATTAGTGGGGTGAATATTTGATTGCAGATAATTATCTCAGGTGATAAGTAACCAAAGGTGCCAAATAAAAATATATTTGTTGTAGACATGAATAAATTTAATTGTGATCAAGAAAAGGTTTCTTTTCTGTCGATTCACTTCTACGCAATACTTTCTCATTCTCTCTCTCTCTCTCCCTACTGTCTCTTTCTCCATTAGATTGCATAACATTTATCATCAATAGTCCAAAATAGTTTTAGAAGATTGTAAAGTGAAGCTGCGTGGACAGGTAACGCCTTAAAGATATCGGAATTGTTATTGTAATATCATGCTTGATAAATCAGAATTTCCGAAGGTTTTAATATGTTTGCTTGGCTGAGTGTCCGTCTAGGTGGATGCCGTTCGTCTTTGCATTGAAACTTGAACCAAATCGTTTTTCAATAAATACCAGTATGGGGAGCTATCGCAAGGATTAAGTCTTAAGAAAATATCTTTACTTTTAATTCTGTACGCTGTTATATTCAAGATGTAGGATAAGCAACTTCCACAATCATACCAGTCAAATAGTCGAAGGATCACGCTTTATTTATACGAAGAGAAAAAGGACGCAGGTATATTTTATCTGTAGAGGAAATGGAACAAAAGAATGAGATATACATAATAGATTTATATGCAATTTTTTCTTATGTAACATATGACATAGGAGAGTAAAAGGCTTATCAAAGTTTCTTTTCCTTTTTGGTTGAAAGCATTGCACATAACACTTCACAAAGTCAATTAAAAGCGGAGCAATGATTGAGTAAATTTGTGATTTCAACATTAATCAATTTTACTAAAGCGTATTAAATTAATCTTTAAATGCAGATTTGGAAAATCTATATACATTCCAATAACGACTATTGCATATTTTTTGCGAAACCACTCTTAGTCTAATATTACTATACTTTGTCAGGATCGAAGTGTAGTACGCATCATATTCACACGATATTTAATTACAGCTCGACGTAAAATGTAATATTTATAGGGATGAAGACCTGAATATTTTAAAGATTTTATTAGCAGATCCTATATGAACTTGTGAAAGCTTTCAAGTCTGTGATGACAAGTAAGAATATTTGTAGGGAAAGGAAACTATTCTAACAAAACCGTATTACTGTCGCTGAAAGAATCAAATTTAGATCGCCGATACCGTCCTATGGCTTGGAATCGTAAAGACAAGTCTTAAATTTTTGAATACTCACTAAGATCTTTAACAAAAAATATACCATCGAACCTTCAAGGAGCAGCCTAATAATTATGTCAACATTTTTTTTTTTTTTTTTTGTTTAAAACATTCAGTCAAAAGAGTGAACATATGCAGCCAAGACTGAAACACTTGTAAACGTATCCTATAACATATAATTTCTCTGCTGCTATACCATGCTATCTGCTACTTAATGGTAGCGGAAATAAATTGTTATCCTTAAAACTCGAAATGAACGAACAAACAATAAAATACCCAAGAAGTTGTTAAAAAAAAAGCAAAATTTAAATCTGTAGTCTTTGCGTGAAGAGTAAACGCAAAAAAAAAAAAATATGCAAGTAAGAATCCTACAGTAGCTTTAGGCCAAATTACTGATATCCATCACTTAAGCTCTTAGAGATAATGAGCGGCGGTAAATATTGGAAAACAATTTTCAATACACAGGAGGTAAATAAAAAAATTGATGGAGTTGTAGATGGAGGGAAAAATTTATAGATTTCTCACAAGTATAACTAGCGAAGTGAATGATGGTGGGTTATACAATCGGAGGTCGACGAGTGAACGTTTCATAATATCGACAATGAGCAGAACGTTAAACAGTCTTTAAGCGTCCGTTTTATCGGCAGTAAGGAAAGCAGCTATTTATTGCAAACGAAAGAAAAATACCTTTGAAATATTTATTGAAGCAGTTCCTTTATATATTTGTGTAAGAATTTCTCTCGAGTACTCTAATGCCACTTGGTGGGTAACATGCACTCCGTCGCTTAACACATTCGCGACGGGGCGGTGCTGGGTGTGCTTACTGTGGGCACGGGGCCGTTTTTTGTCAATTGCTACAATCGCGCATAGGTTTAGAAAAATTGCTATAGCTTTTATATAATTAATATTTCTGTATTAAATTTTAAAGAAGGGAGCATAGGACTTGTTTATACACAAAAATTGGGGTTTGAAATTATACTTCAAAATATTTTTATTATTTATTATAATTATAAACATATTTTTCAATAATTTTCAAATTTCATTTCATTGTAATTCAATATTCTAGTTTCTAGTTTCTAAAAGTGGGTGTGTCGACCAATAATTATATATTTTGTTTTTTCTTACTCATCCCATAAGTAATATAAGACCAAATACTTTTTTCATCTCCGAAACTGTGACATCGATCCATTTCCATCCATGTTCATGTTTTTTATACCTAATGCTATTTGCATTATGATATCGATTTGTTTCGTAAACGAATTTTTCAATTAGGTCCTCCCCAACGAATAAAGATGTCACGTCGGCAATGCTTTTAGGATTGTTTTTGGAAAGATTTTCAGTCCAGAAGCTTTTTCAAATTGCTTCACACATTTTTAAAGAATTGTTAAACGATAACTTAAATGACGACATAAAGCGTCATCCGCACCCAAGGGAAAATCTTAAATGACGACATTGGGCGTCATCTGTCGCGAATGTGTTAAATGATTGCAACTTGCATGGCAATAGTCGGAATGATTGGAACTACATAAAAATCATATGAATCTTACTGGTGACATCTACGCACCACCCTTCGTACTTCTTAAATGATGTGTTATGTGATCGATCAAACAATATCTGTGACTTGCTGTACTCAAGAAACTCTGAACCCATTACCATAAAATAATATATAAATCTTTACTATGTTCCCTATGGATCTTTATATCTTAATAAACGACTGGCTATAAATGAATAATTTGCTGTACGAACATTGTTAAATGATTAAAACCTACTTTTCATTCTTCCAATTTTGCTTTAGTTAAAAAAAATGACATTGTTCTCACTCTTTATGAGCGAAAGAGTACAATTTGCAAACGCTCTGAGGGCAAAAAGTCATCTCTAGATATTCAATATACACTAATAGACATTGAAAAATCTATCAGAAAAAAACAACTTCTTTAGAATGTCAGGTTTCGATCAGCGCAATATTATCGTTATGCGCCAATCATCATTAGTTGTATTAATTATAAAATATATTTGGGGAAAAACTCCGTCCCATCTCATGTATATGAGGCGATATCGAATGATTAATGAATGGCCTCGGGATGCCAATGAAGTTATTATGAGAGATTTTAACGTTCTTTTCAGACTTCATTTATGCCCCCGGCAGCTCGTTAATCATGCATTATAACCAATTGCGTGTTCTTGGAATATCTGATCATGAAATGCTGTTTCTTATTATGACAATATAGAGCTCAATTGTGATGCTCGTAAACGGGTATCTTTTAGTTACAGGTATTTTAAATCAATTAATAAGCAACGGTCAATGTTTGCCTCCTCTCAAATTTTCTGGAGCAATGCCCTGCATCTTGCAAATTGAAGAAGACAGGCTAATAATAACCTGTCCCATCATCTCTTTGTTGTTTAGTGAGTATGTGGCAATCAAGATGTGCAAGACTAGTACTTCTAAATCGTCTTGGTTTTCCAATAATGTAGAAAGAGGTATCACACATATGAAATCTTGAGAAGTTGTCCTAATTCGGTTAGGTGGGAGATTTGCCGTAAGTATGGAAATAGGGATCTACGAATGTTACTAGGGATATGAAACGATTCTCTAGCGAAGAATCCTGAGGAAATTGGCTTTAGAAAAAGTTCGATAGTTGTATGAGGTTAATCTTGATGCGTGGAATAATCGTGTTTTGAAATTCAATTCTGTTTGCAGTAACCGGTCCTTTCTTGCAAATCAGGTGGTTGTGTAAGGACATAGTGAAACTTTCCAAGCCATGCGCAGTATTAAGTCAAATACTGTTGGTCAAGATTATAAAACTAGTTCTACCAAGTGTTACTCCGCCTTTTGCTCATGTAATCCGTCATTCGTCCGAGGCCTTTGATACTCTCGATCAAAATTTATTACTGCTTGAATTGTACTTTGGCTTCAGCTCCACTGCGATTGGCTAGAACCTATTTAGAACATCGGTAACAAGGTGCAGTTGTTGGCGACTTCCCGCAAGGCTTCATTTTGTGTTCCTATCTTAGTTGCATGTTCTTCGTCATGATTGCAACATTGGGGATGATGCACAAACTTAGCTTTCGCTAAACCGTACTTCTCCTCATCTTATATTCCAATCTACGCCAAATTAAAATCAATTAAATGCTTTGTTGTGCCACTCACATCGCATGGAGGATGTATATATTGCAGATTAGATTTTGTTTCTAAGAAAAAATTGGAAGTTGCCATTAACAAGTATGCCAGACATGTCTTCACAAGCGGATATATATATATCCTATCATATGATAGGATGTCTTAGTTTTCCCTATAGATATTGGGCTCCGAATTTCCGTCACATCTGAAGCCTGATTTTTCCATTACCTTATACAGACTCGCAAACCATGCCATTTACATGCGAAAATTTCATTTGCTATATCTGAAGGGACAATGAATTAAATCCTATCCAACCCAAAGAGCTTAATAGCATCAAGACTATTCTTTGTTAGCTGTGTAAAGTCATGGAACGCTTTACCACTTCATACTCAAAAGATTGTTAGCCCGAGTAAATTTAAAGTAGATTTGAAGGCTTTATAATCTATAAATCGCATCTACACCTTGACTTTATTTCTTATATCGTACGATATAGTTACCTTTACTCCTCTTCACAATTGTGCCAAAAGAGATCCTATAGTCTTACTGGCACATCAATTATTAACTATAATCGAATTGTCATTACTAATTACCATTAATAATTAATAAATTAAATTAAGCTAAAACTCTGCCGGATGACCTTGAAAAATATTATAGTTTTCTCTCTAAATGTAAGTGTGGTTTTGGTCGACAAGTGTTAATTTATATGCTCGAACTGGTGAAATGGCATTTCCGCTCAGTACAAACAATTGTGAAGACTTGAGGGATTTCTGCCAGTTTCAACAAAGGAAGAGACAGGCGATTACTAAATCAATCCAGAATCTTACTCTCATCAGGAATTTGTACATTTTACGATGCCCGAGATGAATTTGTCTGGATGATAGAAAAGAATTTAAAAACATGGTATAAAAATTTAAAATCTCTAAGGATCAAGAGAAAAAAGTTAAGAGTAGACAAGTTTCTTTATCATATCTCATATATGAGACGTCATCAAACTCTCAAACCGATACATTACACACACTACAATAAAAAAATGTGGAGAAAAATAAAAGTTTCGAATTTTAAGGGAAATAAGTTTTAAGTGACAAGCAGCGAAATCACTTCAGTGTATCCTTTTCCCGTTATTTCTTCTAGTGGCTATAAAACGGAAACAGTTAAAATATCTCACAGATATTTTCTCCATTTTATTAAAAAATTTAACTGAAATTTAAAGAAAAACCAAAAAAAAAAAGAAAAACTTATTTATTTATTGAAAAAGTAAAATAAAAGTTTCCTGCAATTTATATATCCTTCGCAGCGTTTCTCTCGTTTTGTAGAGATTCTTTCTTTTCCTTTTGTTTTCAAACAATAGCTTTTTTATTTCTGAGATTCGTTGATTACTTAGATGTTACACTAGCTACCAGTGAATGCGTTATTTTTGTTCGATTGCAGGTAACGCCTAAAAGTATGCTTTCAACATTTCCTACGTTCATAATTATTGAAAGGCTTTCTAGCATTCCCATAGCCAACCACTTTGTTGGGATTGACTTTGTAGAAGGACTAGCTCTTAAAGGATTATTATTGAACAAGCCATATATACATATGAAGGGGACGTGCACTTAAGTGTCAAATAATGTAATGTAATGTAAAATTTATTAGTTTTCATATTAGACAAGATGCTAATTAAGCAGGAATACGTATGAAGATACCGAGTGAATTTCGAAAGAGGCAATTCTTCTTAATATTTGTTCGACTTCCGAATATGTAAGGAGACCCGAAAAGTTTAACCTACTCTGACTATAAACTCAGTTTATTTTTTTTCATTTCAATGTATCCACATCGAGCAAAAGTTTCTTATTTAAAGCAGGTAAAAACAAAAATGGAAGAATAGTATCATAAAAATTTCCAGATAGCAAGCATTATGTTGTCGCAACTTATCAATTTGTGTTTGCTTCGAAATGGATTTTAATAAAAGAGAAACATATTTATGCTTAAAGTTTTCTTGAAAGAAAAATCATAATTTAGCTAAACTAGTTTTGTATTAAATAAACTACAGTAAATGGAAAAGTTTTGCTAAATATACACATACATACACATATAAAAATAAAAATAATAATAATAATAATAATTGCAAAGAAACTGCATTGAAAAGTTCTTTATTCGTGTTTAAGCTTTTCTATTATCTGTAACCAAACATGCATTTATTTTCAAATTATTTTTGTTCCTTTTTTTGCAGCCTTTCTACGAAGCATCATAAACTTTGCGACCGGCTAAAAGAGAACGATAGAAGTAATATCATTTAACTCTTTTTTCCTAACTTTCATTAGCTAGATAACCAACAGCAATTTCAGGTATGTATAGTACATATATATAGTTTGGTTTGGGTGTGGGTGCGCCTGTATAACCATATGGAGTAGTATACCGAGGTCTTGCCTTGATTGACTGCTATTTGTCATTTTCTTTTCTCCTTTTTGTCCTTTTTTCATATGACGAAACTGTTACCGGTTTTTATGGGGAAAACCGGAAGGTGAGGGTTTCATAATGATTAAAGTTGCGGAGTTAAAAAGTTGGTTCGTATTTAGTTCCGAATCTCAAACATTTATTATATTATATGATTTTGAAAGAAGACGGTCGAAGTACAAATGTTTGTGGCAAATAGCAGCGATGGCTGTGGCAGCAGCTGTAAAGGTGTTAGCCAGGATAACGCCTTCAGCTTTAGTTGAAATTTCAAAAAAAATAAAAAGTAAAAAACAGCAAACAAAAGTTGAATATTTTGAGGCGTAGACGGATAGGATTTGTTGGTCAAATAATTTGCGTGTTTTTGTTCTTAGTGTTTCTCTTTGGTGGGAGAAATCTGTGACAGTTATACTGAAATTTGTGATTTTAAATGGTTTTCTCTTTTTTTTTTCCTTTTTCATTTCCAACTTTTATTCATGTTTAGAAACGATAGAGGAAAAGTTAGTTAGCAGCGCACACATGATAAAGTTGCAGCAAATTAGTAAAAAGTAACCAAAAATAAAAATCGATTTATTCTCAAGCCAAAGGGAAATGATAACATGCTGAAAATAAAGTTGTAAAAGCCGCAACTATTTGATTGAATATCTTTAAGGTTGAAAGTAAAAGGAGCAACGTTTCTTAGTAAGCTAAAGTATAAGCAAAAAGCATTTCCCGTTAAATTTCTGAAAAGCAAAATGGGAATTTATCAGCACTACTTTGTAATAAAACTAATGAAAAAGAAATTCAAGAAATTAAAGCAAAAAGTAGTTTGGACAGTAGAGGGTATCGATCACAGAAAATAATTGCAGCCACAGAAGGGGTTGCTCTGATATACTTCAAACTCTTTTCATCACATCGTCAATTAAATACATCCCGACATATCCAACGATATGTACGTGTGTGTGTACTCATAAATGCTTATTTTTAAATTTCAGAGACAGGAGACGACTTTTGGTGCTCACATACTTAAGGAAAACCAATCAATATGCTTAGGCATAGACATAGGGATAGACACAGTGAAGATAAAAGCCATTGCCAAAGATGTTTCCCGCTTTCAGTTGCAGCGGAATTCGATCGCTATCTTTCACCTTTTGCTTACTTTACAGTTCCAATTTATAATATGTTACCCATACATACGAGTGCTCTGCGTTTTTGACAGACTAGAAAAACTTTTCAAGCAACGAGAGTTTACTGCAGCCACGATTATCTAGAAATATGTACCAGTTTCGATCTACGGCAAACCGTGCAAATCAAAAACGTACAATTTTCAAAGGTACAAAGAAGTGATAGGCATTTTAGTTTGTCTGAACCGTGCTTTAACGTCCACGAATAATGACAAGGAAGGGTAGACAAAATGTCAAAATTCTGTTATTCGAAAATTGTCTAATGAGTCGCACGGTCGAGGTGGTTTATAAATTGTAGTTCATTCTTAACACTCATTCTGACTAAGGAAACCGTGCGATTGATTTTAAAAGAGATCGAGTTTGGCGATCAATTAATGCAAAGACTGACCCACATTACCATGTGGCTACGAGTGATTCATTCATGCTTGCAAAACTAGAACTACAATTTCGAAAAAGACTTTTGAAAAGCGGTACATAGCGAAATAAAAAAGAGACAGCTTAGATCGCATTTTTCGCAAACAACGGCAACATTAAAACGGAAGAAACAGAAATTTTTATTCACGCTCATATATATAGTCGGATCGTTTAATTATGAGTCAGAGACTAAAATTTTGCAATAAATGAGTTTTACTATATACAAAATTATTGTCAGATGCGAAAGCGTTTTCTTTACAGACCTTTTTATAGTTTTACACGAAACTACGAGCGGTTTATTTGTTGAGGTTTACGCGAGGTTTAAACTTTTGACGTAGATATGAGAGAGACAGTGACTAAATTGGGAAGAAGTCAGTGTTTAAATTTAGGTTTTGCAACGACAGTTGATTTCTTGGCTTTAAAACGAGTAAAAAGTGGCGAGCCTGTGAGTCAGAGTTTAGCTTACAAAGGAAGGAAATATATCCGAAGAATGTTTTTCACTAATTGACTCAGTAAATTGCTAGTAGCTGCGTCTACTTGGGGCAGCAATTGGTTATCAAGCATTCCTTTCAAGAAATCCTTAAATAGCAGATACTTTCTACCAAACGGAGAACTTATAATAAACTTGATTAGCATTTTTGAAGTTTAATGCCCAATATGCTCGAGAATAAATATATTTTAATTCACTCATTCATACATTCTTTCAGTTTGCAAAGATTCCTTATCACCTTGTTTATAAGCGAGTTGAATTTTCGTAACATTTCTTCATTCTATAAATGCTAACACATGCATTCATTACAGACAACAGCACTTCAATTACAATTATATCAAAGCCAAATTATAACAAACGTGCAATAATAGCAGGAAAGAAAAAACATAACGCGGCTGGAAAAGAAGCGATTACAAAATAATGAGCATTTATATGATATAATACCAGGAAATGTAAGCTGTATCCTTATTTGTCCTTTATGTTATTATTTATTTATTTTACGTTGTGCTTCTAACTCACATTCTTTGTCTATAATTTCGCCAGATATCTAACCTGTTATTTTGTAAAATACAACTCCAGTTACCGTCAAATAGACAATTGCGCTGTCAGTCATTCAGTCAGTTAGCATTACCAATTTGTAATATTCCACTGCTGTCTGCATGGAGAGAAGAATGATGGAATGAATATAAGAACAGTAGCACACAAAGATAAAAATCATAATTGCATAAGTATTGCATTGCATAGTAAAACAAATAAGCAAAGTAAAAAAAAAAAAAATATTAAAAAATAAAAAAAATGGAAATTAACGGAGCATACACATACAATACATTCATCATAATCAAATGCTTTTACATAAAAGCACTGTCAGAAGCATTATTCCCTTGCCGAACCCTCTTATCAACAAAGTTCCTGCCTGAAGCAGGCATAAGAAAAATGTTTATAATGAAATGTTATGTTTTACAGCATAAGCATTCGAAATGTTGATGCCGGTTGCCTAGCAGACTGAATGACTGACTAAGTGTTGTAAAAGTTGTACAGTAAGAGCAAAAGAGTCTGCTATTGCAAGTGGTAATAATAAATTGTTTCTACCTATTTTTTTTTTTTTTTTTTTTTTTTTTTTGTTTTTTTTATATTTTTTTTTTTTTTTTTTTTTTTTTTTTTTTTTTTTTTTTTTTCATTTGTCTTTGTTTTTTTTAAGTTATGTCTTCATTTGAAATTTGAAAGATTTAGCGTTGCATAAAAAAAATTATAACGGCTCTCTACCCGAAAGCGATGATAACTTAAATAGGTTTATCAAAAGTGCATTTAATTAAGAAATGTCTTCTCTGAATGCGCTCAACATTTCGTTTTTGAAAACTTACCTTAGTTATACCTTTTTAAATAATACAATAACTGTAATGCTTGGAAAAAGTCTTGAAATTTGCAAAAAAAATCATTTTCATATCTAATCTATTCATTATCCAGCGTCAAATTTATTGCACGGTAAAATCCAACTGAATTCGTCAAGCGGAAGGATCAACATACAATTCTCATCCTATTAGGAATCAGTTTATTTCTTAGAAGAACACAAACCGTTTCATACAGAAGGGGAAAGCGACAAATGCAGTCGAAGGATTAACACCAAGATGTACGATACCAGACGGAGTGGGAAATGGGGTCTATCTCGCTAATGCCAGATGCGAATATGCCCTAATGACATGTTCCCTGCTTGGCAATTGCCTATTTAACATGTCTGGGGTCAAGCAGACGATTTCATTCCAACTTCACACCATAAAACCCCTTTGAAAACTTTTGGAAGCAGAAGATTGTTCCAGGGGCTCCTTCCTCTCCCTAAACAGAAAAAAAAAAAAAACAAAAAACAATCAGAATTGTATATGTGACCTAAGAGTACTTGAAACCAGTCTGCTTTATGGCCATTGACATCACATGGGCACGGTGGGCAAAGCGAGGCTCATCCGTAACTGTTCCGTTGATGAAGACCATGTTACAGACAGTATGCAAACAGAGTCACTTCGCTCCACTTGTGGTACCCGAAAAAGAGGAAGGAAACTTCTGGTCGACTTCGCCGAGCCCCTTGCGGCTCGGCCATGTAGCGTTCACTTACCGTTTCAGGGATTATCAAGAACTATTAAAGAATCAGAACAAACGTCAGTCAAACAGACTTGTGCCATTCATGTCTTTACGCATACCACCTGGCAATGATACAATTTGTACACACGCCCCAGACCACAATAGTCTCAGAAGTAGAGAATCGAATCTACGACCAGTAACTTCACTGTCTATGAGATCAAAGCACAAAGGGCATTCACTCAGAACATGCTTCCAACCCGAAAAGATCAGGCTTTAGTTCCATAGAGATCTCTTGAATAGAAAAAGGTATTTAGAGATATGCGATCCGTCAGCAGAAATCCCAAACAGAAACTAGAACTAAAACGTGAATAATCTGTCACAAACGAGACATCACGGATGAAGTCATACGTTATTCAAGCACTCCCATTACATTCTTAACGGAACTGCCTTAAGGCTTGGACGTTCCTTCAAAAGTATTTTGCGATTCCTGAAATTCGGCATGTGTACTTCTTCTTCACTTAACCCATTAGTCACTATTGCAAATTCCCCCTTTTCCCAAAAGAATCAACACGCATTGTCCCGCAGTCCAAAGATCCGCCAGTACTCGAGGGCGTGCACAAAAAAAGGATAATCAAGATGCGCTTACGATTTAGCAAAGGAAAACTTATTTATTATAGGAGCGCTACTAAAAATGATAGATGCGAGGAAGGTTTCTCGAGAAGAAGTGGATGCATCTATATTGATCAGTAGTCTAACAAACTTATTCAAACTTATGCTTTATATCGAAAACTGTTGCATGACTTCTCTTATGAAATCAAGTTACTTACACATTAGATAGATAAGAGAAAACTGAAAGAGTCAAGATTGCGAGATAATGACTTATTAAAAAGTAATTAAATCAAAGTTATATCACCGAACCACAGATTACTTTTTATTTTCATTTTAATAAACAAAAGAACGACGACGTTAATTATTCTGCAATGTCTTATAAAGACATTTTAAACATTGCTGTGTGTGCCGTTGTGTGTGCAACCCTTGATTTTTTGTATTCCCGTTAAGCACTTTCTCGTAACGCATTGATTAATCCACCACCTCGGTCTATCACCATTCTATTCAACAGATTTAGGTTCGACTATTTTCTTCAATGGCTCGAAGAAGACCTTGAGGGCTCTACAAAAATCGACTTTAAAATTGCTATGACGACTGAGAGATATGTTGAGCTCTCCGACGAGGGTTGTTTTAAAGGCGAGAATATTCGCAAGAACATTGAGTGCCGGTTGCTTCTTATTTTCAAAGTGTAAATACATGTTGACTATAATGCTAAACGAATTAGTAAACACACGTCCCTTGTGATGGTACATTCACTGCCATATATTTCTGTTTAATTTAAAATATATGCTGTCATGATGTCTTAGTTACTTTTATTAAAACAATAATTGATTGAACACTAAAAGCAAACGAGACGTATGTGTAATCTTTCTTCCCGCCTCAATTGGTTTTTCGCCTTCGCCTTTCTATGCGCATCTCAGTAAATTTTTATATTAAATAATTTTAAAACAAATGTAATATAATAGAATAGCAACTGAGAACGATGTCCAAAAGCTTTGCCGATAGGAAAAGGCATGAGGATGGCATAGCGTGTTTGAATTTTATTTTATAAAACATCCCACATATACATATATTATGAATGGATTGACAAAAACGGAAGGCTCTTATCGTTGGGCTGTGAGTGTAAAGACAACTTTTGAATGTTATCCATTAAGCGGCTTCGCTTCAATTCTCCCATCCCGAAACTGTACTACAGCATGGTTTTTGATTTTAATTGTTGTTGTTGCTGACAACAGACCATTACTTACTTTTGGAAAAGCTTAAACCACGTTTAATAGCTTCACTCACTAAATAGCAAACAAACAATTTTACATATGCCAGTGGTATAGACAATGTCATATGACATAGAAACTTTGTGCAGACATAAAGATTCTCATGAATACTGCTGCTGTTGATGTTCGCCATCCAATAAGAGCTTATGACAGCTAAAGCAGACATATTACAAACATAACATACAATAGCATCAGCAGTAGCCGCAACAGTATTAGTAACAGTAATACTAGTAGTAGTGAGGTAGTGGTAGTAGTAGTAGCGGTACTATCATAAAACCAGTGACAACAGTAGTAGTAGTAATAACATTGACAATAGTTGCAAATGTACATTTTTTAGTTGCTTTGGGAAAGCAAAACGGATTAATAGAATGCGTTCATGTTTATATGTTATACGAGTGCACTAAACTCTTTGTCTCTACATATTTTAATCTTTTTAAGCCCAAGGAACGACAATGTTTTGCAGTTTGAAGCAACAGTCGTACCCTATCGCAGCGAACTAGACAAATGTTATACGAAATGCTTGAACCCCATTGAATTTTGATTATTATGTTTTACCCATCGCGTGAACGAGTGATTGCATGAAAAGGTCAGTCTACAACAAAACTAACAACAAAATGCTTCCATGCTTACGATAAAAGAATGCATTTCTTATTTTCCTTCTTTCTTTTTTCATTTTTCTGCGAAATGTATGCAGAACGAGAGTAGAGAATGTAAACGTTGTTCTGCTCCCGCCATTCTCGCTTTTATGCTTCGGATGAACTATCGCACCAATAACACTTGCGAGTGACAACGACGGGCAGCAACAAAAGTATATGTACATACAACAGTGAATACAAAACACAAACAGGAATTACATATATCTACATTACGACAACATACGATATTAGCTGGGCACGTTCTATGTCAGTCAGAGTTATACGTTATGTTGGGTTCAAAAAAAGAGGGGAGTCTTGAATCCAAAACGCAAATATAGAGAGAAAAAAAGGCAAGTAAAAAAAAAAAATTGGAAATAAACGACAGAAATCGAATATCATAAAAAGCTGTTGAAGATTCTTGGAAACATCGAATAAAGAAGCTCCCGTCTTGTACAACACCATTTGAAGTGCCTTCTGTTTGCGGACCAAATCAGTAGATATATATACATATATATGTATACAACAATACACATATATGAATGTGTGTATGTGTGTGTGTGCGCGCGGGGTTTTCTCAAAACCAAGGTTACATTCTGGTTTCGATTATTGCTTGACTTGCTTTGCGTTAACTGCAACCGTCCGTATTTAATTAAATGATGGATTTGTGAAATGTAAAAAACAAAAGAAAACGCCAATCGGATGATCACCTAATAACAGTTTTTACTGTATTTGTTGTGCTATCATTATTATTATTTACTTTTCATCATATACATATTATCGCATTATCGCATCGCATATGAGATTTGTTTTCAAGATAACAAAACTAACATTTACTCATTTGATTATTATTACTTTGGTTTTTTTTGTTTGCCTTTTACTTTGCCTAATGGAAGAATGTTTATGT
This sequence comes from Glossina pallidipes, assembly GCA_000688715.1. Classification (NCBI taxonomy): domain Eukaryota; kingdom Metazoa; phylum Arthropoda; class Insecta; order Diptera; family Glossinidae; genus Glossina; species Glossina pallidipes. Next base: position 318,999 of record KK500040.1, read on the forward strand.
TTCATAAAATTTAATAAATCTTAGATATGTAGAATAACCTCACGAGAGTGCAATCTTTTGCTGATTTACTTTACTTCGTCTTCTTTTCACTTTGCTTTACAAGAATTCTCATTGAATTTGTAGACGTACAATTAATCATGTCAAAGACATCGCCTTTGCCAGTTGCATGTATGGATGCAAGTAAATTTTCGCAAATTGATTGCGTCTATGCAAAGGTTCACGGCAAAATTTAAAATTGCTTATTATAACAGACTTTCGTTAAAATCACGAAACAGTTGATTTGTAATTGTTTGTAGCGATCGAATTGAGGAGCATTCTCGAGCTCATAACCACAACACAAAAATTTCACAAAGCGGTTCTAACGCGCATTTTGGCTTAACGCGTTCTTCTTGAAGAATGTATTAAATGTAGATTCACTTCTTCTAACTCGAATCCATTTCCTTTTTTAAAACAAGCAGAAAACTATTGAGAAGAAATGTTATAACGGTATTGAGGCGCGGAAATATGTATGGTTTGAAAATTCGAAGCAATTTTCAAGTCGACCTCAGGTCAGTAATTTATTGAAATCACTTTTTCATCGTATCTCGGAGCCGTACCAGTTTTTCATCCATCGCAAATTCACGATTTAAAATTATAAATATATACACATATATATACGCACACACACATATATATATATATATA